>CM065118.1:620000-1220000 GCA_033026305.1 Cirrhinus molitorella
TATTATTTTTCTGATTAGCTTTTGTTAGACTATATAGGAAATGTTTTATTATTATAAAAAACAACTGACGGTCGTTAAGCCATAACCATTAACAATCAAGATTGTTAAATTACAAATAAATTAGATTACAATTACATTGATTCATTTTATACATGCAAAAAGTGGCATAAACAACAGAACGTGAAGATCGACATGATCACATCACACACCTGCAGCAAAAAACATAATTAAGCTATATATATATATATATATATATATATATATATATATAATAGGCTTATATGAAAAAAAAAAAGTAAAAATAAATAATAAATTTACAAAACGAAAGAAAAAACAAATAGTAGTCTATATGTAGAATTTTACAATACTTTTTTTTTTTTTTACAATATTGCGTTACTCCCTAAAAAAGTAACTAATTACGTTACTTAGTTATTTTTTATGGAAAGTAATGCGTTACAATATGCGTTACTCTAAAAAAGTAACTAATTACGTTAGTTACTTTTTATGGAAATTAATGCGCTACAATATTGCGTTACTCCCTAAAAAAGTAACTAATTACGTTACTTAGTTACTTTTTATGGAAAGTCATGCGTTACAATATTGCGTTACTCTCTAAAAACGTAACTAATTACGTTACTTAGTTACTTTTTATGGAAAGTAATGCGTTACAATATGCGTTACTCTAAAAAAGTAACTAATTACGTTACTTAGTTACTTTTTATGGAAAGTCATGCGTTACAATATTGCGTTACTCTCTAAAAACGTAACTAATTACGTTACTTAGTTACTTTTTATGGAAAGTAATGCGTTACAATATGCGTTACTCTAAAAAAGTAACTAATTACGTTACTTAGTTATTTTTTATGGAAAGTAATGCGTTACAATATGCGTTACTCTAAAAAAGTAACTACTTACGTTAGTTACTTTTTATGGAAATTAATGCGCTACAATATTGCGTTACTCCCTAAAAAAGTAACTATGTTACTTAGTTACTTTTTATGGAAAGTAATGCGTTACAATATTGCGCTACTCCCTCAAAAAAGTAACTAAATTCGTTATTTAGTTACTTTTTATGGAAAGTCATGCGTTACAATATTGCGTTACTCCCTCAAAAAAGTAACTAAATTCGTTATTTAGTTACTTTTTATGGAAAGTCATGCGTTACAATATTGCGTTACTCCCTAAAAAAGTAACTAAATTCGTTATTTAGTTACTTTTTATGGAAAGTCATGCGTTACATTACTTTTGAGTTAGTTTTGCATTACTTTTTAGATCTGGGCAGGGCTTGCTTGCTTGTTTTTAATATTAAAAAGCTTGATTCTTAGCAAATGTAAAAGCCCTTTCACACCAAAATGAAATGAAGTAAATAAGGCTAAGGCTAAGCGTAACTTGCGTTACTTGTAATGCATTGCTGGTCAGCAGCGCAGCGGAGTGTCTTTGAGTTGAACTGATAGTGGTTTGAATCAGGTCCAGACTCTAGTCTGCGGTGTTTGTTCTCTTCATCTCTCTCTCTCATGCGTGCGCCGCTGCTCCTGATGTTAGGCGGTTGGTGTTTGTTTTATTCGTCTCTCTCCTCATGCATGTTAATGAAGATTCGTGCCTCTGCAGCGGCTCGGATGATTGTTCTGGAGTGATTTCAGCCGCTGCAGGTGAAACAACAGCACTAACAGCCGTAATCCTGTGCTAAAGCGCTTAGCAGAGACGTGTAGCTAACGGCTAAACATGTGCAGAGAAATAATGAAGCGCAGGTCAGCGCTAATGGAGGATCGTGTTGATGCCGTGTTTGTTTGAGTGACGAATGGCTGTGAGTGTGAACATGAGCACAGGTCAGCCAGACCTTTATACATTTACACTGGAGACTTCTCGAGAAAATGATGGAAAAACTTGTTAATAGTTAAGACTAATAATGTTAATGTACTTACAGTCGGGTTCTTTTGCAAACGTTTTTCTGCATCTGCCTTTGATGGGATCCTTGCGTGCAGATTTGTATGATAATGATTACCTATCCACACAATATATATTTCTTTTAATATATAAATTTTCGCTTGTTTTTTTCAGTTTATGTCATTCCCTGGATAACTTATTTAATTTATTTGGGAGTGCAATTTGTACATTTAAAATTATACATTCCTTGCAAGTTTAGTTTGTCAGTGATTGATTTATTGATTGATTTATTTTTTTATTTTTTATTATATTTTTTTTTTTATGGGAAACATTACATGGACATAAGCTCTTTTTTTTATTATTATTATTATTATTATTATTAAATCTGTTCATACTACATAGCAAGTTTCACATCATAAATGCAAGTGATCTCAAAAGAAACCCAGTATTATCCAGTTCAAGAATAAAATGGCTTTATATTGAAACGCAAGAAGGACTGCCGTCCTTACACAATTAATTTAATTCCTCCATTTAATTTCACTTTAAATGTACAACCTGTTTTTTTCTAATTCTTTGTGAATTATTATTATTATTGGTCGATATGACCGATCGTATTTTATTTTTGTTATAGGCTATATGCAAATTTATCTTATATATTTACACAAATGCTCATAAATCTGTTTTTAACAGTAAAAGCTTTTTATTGTAAACCTAATATATTTAATATTTATTTATGGATTATATTGTGTCATGTGTATAAAAATAAAACAGAAAAATATAGCCCCTATTATATTGATATTTAAATAGTACAAACTTATGTTGAACTTCATTCTTATACATGCAAGCGCTGTATTAAACGGTACATAAATTATAGAATTAAAAGGCTTCCGCAGTGAATGAGAGAATCACACACACGTTGAATCTGTTGTGATGTGTGAATAGAGACGCTCTCCCGCAGCACACTGTGTGTTTTCATCTAAATGTCTCCTTTAGTTTAAATATGTACACAAGTGCAGTTTAGTTTGTCTCAGTTTAGGTGTTTTAGTATTTGTATTTTTTTTTTTTTTTTTAATCTACACTGGAAAAAAAAAATGGTGTAAAAATTGTGACTCAAACCGCTAGTGGATTTCAGTTAATTACAGAGAAATGGCAAGTAACACATTGAATTTAATATGAAAATATGAAGTCAAAAATACTAAAATGGTACTAATATAGTGTTTTCTTGTAATTAGTTTATTCAGAGATGGAGTAATGTGATTTATGAACAATTAAACACAATGTCATTCAGGCAATGTTCATTTTTTCAGACTGCAGTGTTGGGGGAAACGCATTACAAGTAACGCAAGTTACGTAATAATATGACTTTTTTCAAGTAACTGGTTAAGTAACGCATTACTTTCTCATTTACAAGAACATATCTGAGTTACTTTTTTTTCCTTTATGTATTTAATCCCATTTTATTAACCAATGACTTTGCTGCTGACCTTTGATCCAATTCAACCGTACACTGCAAAAATACTTTTCTAACTTAGATTTTTTGTCTTATTTCCAGCCAAAATGTAAAAAAAAAACTCTTAAATCAAGACGGATTTTCTAGACAAGTAAAAAAGTAAGAACAATCACAAAATAAAGTGAGTTTTTGCTTAGAACAAACAAAATGATCTGCCAATGGGGTAAGTAAAAAAAATCTTACTTCAAACAGAAAACAAGATTATTTAGCTTGTTTCAAGCAAAAACACTTCATTTTGACTTGTCTTGTTTTTTTTTCTGAAAACAATACTTTTTACTTGTCTAGAAAATCCTTCTTGATTTAAGAATGTTTAGATATTTTGGCTGAAAACAAGACAAAAAATCTAAGTAAGCAAAGCTTTTTTTTTTTTTTTGCAGTGTACTAATAAGCAAAACTTACTTTGGATGAACTTTTTGCTTTTTGCTTTTGTGCTTATTTTTTTTCATTTCTCAGTGTTGAACTTCCTTTTCCTACAGTTATATTGTACAGACATGAATTCACTTTTCCTTCAGTCTTATTCATTTCATTTCATTTTGGTGTGAAAGGGCTTTTATATTTTCTAAGAATCACACTTTTTAATATTAAAAACAAGCAAGATTTAAAAAGTGACGCAAAAGTAGCTCAAAAGTAATGTAACACATTACTTTCCATAAAAAGTAACTAAGTAACGTAATTAGTTACTTTTTTAGAGATTAAAGCAATATTGTAACGCATTACTTTTGAAAGTAACTTTCCCCAACACTGGTTCAGTGTGAGCACTGTCTCCCAATGCACCAATCGCTGGATCTCCCTGATGATTGGCTGCCGCTTTATGAATATGCAAATGTCCTCTGGAGGAGCCCTTATGCTGTAATTACCTCAGGAGAGCTGCTTTTGTGTGGATTGATGGCAGGTCGTACAGTGTGTTGTGTTCTGCTCTTCTACTTGTTTGTCTTGATTCATTTACACTCTTCTTACAGGTGATTTAGGCTGTAAATCACTCCGCTTTTGCTTTTTCTTGAAGATTAAGTTTTCCAGTCCCTGAATCAATCAAAACTGAATGTCTGTCATATTTCAGAAACAACATCAAAATGAAATATTCACACATCTCTCTCTCTCTCTCTCTCTTTCTGTAATTGATTTCCGCTCTGCTGTTGACAGGAACACTGTTGTTCATTATCGCAGGCAGATAAAGGCCCTCAGCTGTCCGTTCACAGAGCTAGCAATAACAGTGGTTGCCTTTTCTGACGTAAATAATAACCAATTTTATAAAAAATGCTTGAATTTTACAGCTTTTCTCAATTGCTTTGGCTCAATTCTCAAATGATTTCCCCCCCGAAACAATAAGTACAGATCTCTGAACAATTAGCCTCTTGCTCACCTCAGATTGGAATTTCTTATTGATTTGAGCAAATTGCAAATGCTTTGGCAAATGTGTGCAAACAGTAAATTGTCTGCAGTTTGCACTACAACTAATTGCATATGGCCTGTTGAGTCGATTCTCACTTAAACTGTCAAACACTTCAGAACTTCTCGATCATTTTTTATTGTGTAAACCATCATATTCAAAACGATCCATTCAATTATGAAACAATGGTGTGCACGCATGTATATTCCATTAAAATCTGACACTGACATTGTTTGTAATGTCTGCTAAATTGGCAAATTACCTCTAATTGCAATACAATTTGAATCAACCATTTAACCAATTAAGTTTGGGAGCATATATATGTAGATTACCCACAGCACAATCTTTTTTTTTTTTTTTTTTCATGGATGTTATTTGTTATTTTTGTGTATTTGTGGTTAGAAATATAAAATGTACAGTAAATGGACAAGCAAGGTTTCACTTTACCTGTAATACATCCGTACAAAAATAAATGTACTGTATAAATACAAATGTTCATATACTTTTTTTCTACATACTATTGACTCTTCTCAACAAATATGAGATTTTTTTTTATAAAACCTTAATTTCCATGGTTGACTGTCATGGTGAAAAAAAAAACAACTAAACATTTTGACCAGTTTGGCTCACACCATGACAAAAATACTTTATATTTTGCTGGCCTTGGCCAAATTGCTGACACAAAAACTAGGTTTTGAAGCAAATTAAGTGTTTTGGGTGAGTAACTACATTTTGCTGACATGCAATAAAGTTCTGAAGTTCCATTTGCTTTCACAGTTTAGAGAATGTTAAGGCTGTTTCGAAAAATGTGGCAAAGCGACTGAGAAAAACTGTAATGCAGTGTTTTAAAGGTTTGAAAAATGCTTGGATTTTGGATAAAGTGCTTAAAAGAGCTTAAAAATGCAGTTGCATTAGTTTCATAACAATTTACTTTCTTACTGAATAGTTATTTATTTATTTTTTTTTTACATAAAATAAGCCGCTGGAATCTGTGTGTGTGGCTGTAGTGTGATCTGCCGGTCTTTAAGTGAACAGAGCGGGAGATAAAAACACGCCGGGAAGTTGCTGCTTCATTCAGCGATGGCTTTCATTTCATCATGCCTATGCATATAATGTCTGATAATGTGGCGTTAATGAGCTCAGTGCTACTTTATGTAAAGTTGTTACATTTTGTGCCGTTCCAAAAGCGCCACCTGCTGGATGTTTTTTTCAGAACAGTGCAAAAATTGCTAATGTGGCTTCAAAAATCAACAATTAACAAAGTTGCGTGTGTGTGTGTCTGTTAAATTAAGATAATAATTTATAGCTACGTTTGACTAATCCCTTTTCTTAAAAGTAGAAAGGCTGAAATGTGAGGTTTATCACTATATAAAACTCTGTGCATTTGTGAAAAAACTGTTTTTGAAATTTATAATGTTAGTTTAGTTTAGTATCATGTCATTTTGTAGCAGTCATTAATATGTTATCAGGCATAGACGTTGCCCTATCCCACTCATACAGTATTCATTTTATTTGTGCAGGTCTTAAAAAGCATTACATTTTATTTTAAAAATTATGCAGATACCCTGCAAATTCTTTCATTTTTAAAATTTGTATAATTTATACTGTATGTTGGCTATTTATATTAGGCAGTGTTATATACAATTCAGAAGTGTTTTTCAATAGCACAATAACATCTTTATTGACTTAAAGTGGAAAACTCAAGTATGTCCGTAAACTTGTAATTTACCACAGTTGTAAAGTGTTTAAAAAACATTAAAAATGCACCTTGAAAGTGCTTGAATTTTACTTTGGAAAATAAAAAAATTACTTTTATGCATTCATCATCACATTAAAGACAATGGTGGTAATTATCAAAATTACTAATAAAACATTGATTAAAACATAAAAAAAAATAATAATAATATTTTAAAATTTTATAAAAATGTAAGCAATTAATTTCAAACAAAACATTGCTTTTTTTTCACACAAACTTTATTTAAAAATTCATTTTGGATAAATTATTAAATATGTACTAACTATGGATGATAATTTTTTGATTGGGTGATATTCCTTATATACATTATTTTGTATGTATTGTATTAATAATATTGCTACTTTAAGTATATTTGAATTGTCAAATTAATGCATAATATATGTTCAACAGATATATTTACATTTACATATTGGCTATTTTATTAATTATAACAAACACAAACAAAATGTCAACACACTCATAAGTGACTGCTCCAAGGAAATGTTATTAATACAATAGTTTGTTTTTGTTTGGGTTGGCCTTATTTTTGTCCTGCACCTGAACCTTTGGGTTTATGGGATATACACGCCTTCTTTTTCAACTATTTCATAAATCAAAACATGGATGGAAATTTCTTATTTGGAAGATATTCCCTAAATATGTTTTAATTAGTGCTGTCAAATGATTAATCGCGATTAATCGCATCCAAAATAAAAGTTTATGTTTACATACTATATATTTGTGTGCTGTGTATATTTATTATGTATATATAAATACACACACATGCATGTATATATTAAGGAAAAATATTTTAGATTTATATCATAAATATTTTTATTTATTTATAATCTAAATTGTATACAGGTATAAATATATATACATATACATATTTTGTTTTAATATATGCATGTATTTGTGTGTATTTATATCTACATAATAAATATACAAAGTAAACATAAACTTTTATTATGGATGCGATTAATCACTTTAAGTACATTTTAGCATAGTATTTTAAAGTTAAAGGGTAACACTTTATTTTGATAGTCCACTTTAGATATTCTACTAACAGTAATTAACTTTGCAACAAAATGTCAACTAGCAGTTAATAGAGTATTAGTAGATTGTCTGCTTAATATCTTCTAACTCTTTCTTTGTCAACTTATTCAACTAACCCTAAAGTCTACTCTGAGAGTTAGTGGACATGTAGTTGCAAATAATGAGATTTAGTTGATATGTAGTTGACAAGTAGTTGACATGTAGCTACAAAGTTACTTACAGTTAGTAGAATGTCTAAAGTGGACTATCAAAATAAAGTGTAACCGAAAAGAAAAGTGACTGTAAAAAACACGATTCCTCTTATTTTCTTTGATAATTGTGTAAATGTAATTGCACATCTGGATCTACTGCCTGATCAGTCACATCTGCTGGAATAGATCAGACATCAATAGGAAATCCAGTAATTAGTTCTTCCTCAAATGCATTCGCATGATCAATCTGACATCTGTAAATGTGATTTTGTATCCAGACAGACTGATAAAACACCCAGAGTGCTCCGTCTGAACCGCATTACAGCACACGAGATTGATCGTTTCTCACTTTCGTGATGCCATGCTGCAACCTCCCTGTGATAACAATTCATGATTATGATTAATATTATTTTATTATTGCAAATATTATGATTATTTCTTGATGCAGTGTGAGTAGTGATCGTAACACTTGTTAGTTGAGGTTATTCTCATTCCTGCTGTGATTTACTCGGTTCAGGTTTGAGGTGTTTCTGTGGTTTCTGCTGATGCAGCATATCATCTGAGTGTGTGTGTGTGTGTGTGTGTGTGTGTGTGTCATGAGCGTGCGTCAGGCAGATGGTGCGGTGTGTGTGTGTTTGTGTTTGTGTTTGTGTTGTGTCTCGTCGGCTCATCTGCTCAGTTTGGCCCTGAAATGTGTTGATGCTGCACAGACTGAAGCTGTTTAGTGATGCGACGGCGTTCCCTGCAGACATCATGAGATGGACACACACACACACACACACACACACACACACACACACACACACACACACACATCAGAGCGGGACACACTCACTCCGGGAGACTAGTGTATGTGTGTGTGTGATGTTCAGGCAGTGCAGTGCACTAAGTGCATCAGTGTGAGAGTGACTGCTGTACTGATGAAGCGCTGATGGAGGACAGTGGTGTTGAGGAGCAGCGACGGCCCTTCAGTCAAGTCACCTTTATTTATATAGCACTTTTTACAATACAGATTGTGTCAAAGCAGCTTTACAGTATCAGATAGGAAGGTAGTGTGTCAATAATGCAAAAGGAAACGGTTACTATTTTTCAGTTAAAGCGAGTTAATCATTGAATTCAGTGATGCTATCATCAGCTCAGTTCAATTAGTATACAATATCACTGGAAATTAAGTGTCCCCAACTGAGCAAGCCAGAGGAACCAAAACTCCATCTGTGACAGAAATGGAGAAAAAAACCTTGGGAGAAACCAGGCTCAGTTCTCCTCTGACCAACAATCAAACAAGCAATTTAAATTATATAACTGTAGAGGTCATCTATATGTGCTGACCCACCATCCGGATATGGACTGGATCAGGGAACTGCAGTTACCGCCTGATCAGGATACAGACTGGATCTGACCTCGGAATAAGCAGGAGACAGACTAATATTAGCATAGATGCCATTCTTCTTATGATGCAGCGAGTGCATCAGGTGTTATGGGAAGTGTTCCCGGTTCCGGTTGACCTAATTAATGCAGCCTAACAATCCTTTAACGGATTTGAATATTATAAATATTTAAATGTGTTAAGTGTATGCCAGGTTAAAGAGATGGGTCTTTAGTCTAGATTTAAACTGATAGTGTGTCTGCCTCCTGAACAGAGTTAGGTAGATTGTTCCAGAGTTTGGGCGCTAAATAAGAAAATGATCTGCCGCCTGCAGTTGATTTTGATATTCTGGGTATTATCAGATTGCCAGAGTTTTGAGAACGCAGCGGGCGTGAGGGACTATAATGTGATAAGAGCTCCCTCAAGTACTGAGGAGCTAAACCACTGAGGGCTTTATAAGTTATTAGCAAGATTTTAAAATCAATACGATGTTTAATAGGAAGCCAGTGCAGTGTTGACAGAAGCGGATAATATGCTCATACTTTCTGGTTCTAGTAAGAACTCTAGCTGCTGCATTTCCAGCTGGAGTTTGTTTATTAAGCGTGCAGAACAACCTCCCAATAAAGCATTACAGTAATCTATCCTGGAGCTCATGAACGCATGAATTAACATTTCTGCATTTGACTTTGAGAGCATAGGTCGTAATTTCACTATGTTTTTAAGATGGAAAATGCTGTTTTGCAAATGCTAGTTTAGAAGAAAAGATTGCTATCAAATAACACACCTAGGTTCCTGACCGATGATGATGAATTTACAGAGCAGCCATCAAGTATTATGCTGTGTTTTAAGTTATTAATTGCTGAGGTTTTTGGCCCAATAATTAACACCTCTGTTTTTTCAGAATTTAGCAGTAAGAAATTACTTGTCATCCAGTTTTTAATATCAACTATGCATTCCATTAGTTTTTCAACTTTGTGTGTTTCGCCAGGCCTTGAAGAAATATAGAGCTGAGTATCATCAGCGTAACAGTGAAAGCTAACACCAAGTTTCCTGATGATATCTCCTAAGGGTAACATATAAAGTGTAAAAAGTAATGGTCCTAGTACTGAGCCTTGAGGTACTCCATACTGAACTTGCGATCGATACGATACCTCTTCATTTATTGCCACAAAATGATAGCGGTCAGATAAGTACGATTTAAACCATTCTAATGCACTGCCACTAATGCCAACATAATTTTTGAGTCTATTCATCAGAGCTACACACGCACTCATGCACAGCACAGTTTGTCATCATTTAATTCCTGCTTCGTGCAGATCATTTGCACATTGAGCAATTGCACTAAACTCATCAGAAAATGCTCTCCTGCATCTTTTTCGTGACTCATTATTCAGTCAGACTCACCATTTGTACAGGCATTTAAGTAGAAATGCTAATTAGTTTCTTTCATTTCTTTGAGATGATGATAACTGGATGTTGATGAAACCAGTCAGTGTTGTGATGAATGAATGTGTGTGTGTGTGTGTGTGTGTGTGTGTGTGTGTGTGTGTGTTGTGGTCCAGGTGTGGAGACTGAAGCAGGTGTTTGATGTGTTTGTGAGGTAAATTACAGACTGAGTGATTCAGTCTAAATGTCTAACTGAAGGCATGATTTGTTTGTTCTTGTGAAGCTCATGTTAAACTCACATTCCTGCTGTTTTCATCTCTTCACTGGTGTTCATTGCTCATCCTGCGTCTCCTGTCTGTAGTGTATCAGGTTGAGATGTTCTTTGAGCTGATCAATACACTCACTTGTAATGTGATCACTCACACACATCTGTGTGTGTGTGTGTGTGTGTGTCCATCTCTTCCAGGTATCAAAGACATCTGAAGCTTCACGTTTGTGAGAAATGAGTCACTGTCTCATGTGTGTCTGTGGTGTGTTTAATCAGTGTTAAATGTGCTTGTTGCAGTAATTAACACTGGATTAATAATGCACGATAATCCACATGTGGTGTGTTACAGTGATTTTAATGCATATAAGAGTCACATGAAGCTTTAGCCCGAACTATTAAAATGAAACGGCATCTCAATACAGCAAATGCACTATGATAAAACACACCAGTGTTCGTTAATGACATTCATTGCAGTCAGCCACTGTCTAAATGCATCATTAGATGTGCGCATGCGTATACATTTACACTTAGTCATTTAGCAGAAGCTTTTATCCAAAGCGACTTACAATTGGGATTACATAAAGTGTTTCGTCTTAAAGAGGCAAAGTCAAAATTACGAGAATAAAGTCAAAATATTACAAGAATAAAGTAGAAATTTTATTTTTTTTATTTTGAAATGATGAGAATAAATTCACATTTTTAGAGAATAAAGACAAAATATTACAAGAATGAAGTAGAATTTTTTTGTATTAATATTTTGAAATGATGAGAATAAATTCACATTTTTAGAGAATAAAGTCGCAATATTACAAGAATAAGTTGATTTTTTTTTTTTTTTTTTTTTTTTTTTGAAATGATGAGAATATTTTTTTTAGAATAAAGTCAAAATATTACAAGAATAAAGTAGAATTTTTATTTATTTTATTTTTAAATGATGAGAATAAATTCAAATTTTTTAGAAAATAAAGTCAAAATATTACAAGAATAGAGTAACATTTTATTTATTTTATTTTGAAATGATGAGAATAAGCTCATTTTTTTAGAGAATAAAGTCAAATATTACAAGAATAAAGTAGATTTTTTTTTTTTTTTTTTTAAATGAGAATAAATTCTCATTTTTAGAGAATAAAGTTGAAATATTACAGGAATAAAGTAGAATTTGTATTTTTTTTATTTTGAAATTATAAGAATAAACAATTTGTTAGAGAATAAAGTCAACATATTACAAGAATAAAGTAGTTTTTTTAATTATTTTGAAATTATGAGAATAAATTCAATGTTTTTTTAGAATAAAGTCAAAATAGTACAAGAATTAAAGTAAAATTTTATTGCTTTTATTTTGAAATGATGAGAATAAGCTCTTTTTTGAGAATAAAGTCAAATATTACAAGAATAAAGTAGATTTTTTTTATTTTAAAATGATGAGAATAAATTCTAATTTTTAGAGAATAAAGTCAGAATATTACAAGAATAAAGTAGAATTTGTATTTTTTTTATTTTGAAATTATGAGAATAAACAATTTTTTAGAGAATAAAGTCAACATATTACAAGAATAAAGTAGTTTTTTTAATTATTTTGAAATTATGAGAATAAATTCAATGTTTTTTTAGAATAAAGTCAAAATATTACAAGAATAAAGTAGTTTTTTAATTATTATTTTGAAATGATGAGAATAAATTCAATTTTTTAGAGAATAAAGTCAAAATATTACAAGAATTAAAGTAGAATTTTTATTGCTTTTATATTGAAATGATGAGAATAAATTCTAATTTTTTACAGAATAAAGTAAAAATTACAAGAATTAATTCATAGCAATTAGGAGATTAAAGTTCTAACATTTTGAGAGTATATTATCCAAAGTCACAGCTTTTAAAACCTGTCAGTTTTTTAGTGAAATACAAACAATATGTCTATTCCAATAATGTGTATCTCACGCTCTTTAATGTGGTGTGACAGATTGCTGTATTTGCTTCAGTTTAAGCAGTGTATGAGTCAGTTGACTTTTTTTCTGATTACAATAATTAGTTTCATTAAATTAGGCTATAATGTATTTTTTCCATCTACATTTTTATATCTTGCTATAAATCTTGCTATAAATGTAAGATTGTGTAATAAAATGTGTTATATTGAAAGCAACGAAGCTCTGCAAATAATGAATGACGTTAAATGTTATGTCCAATCATTTATCATATTATACTGTGAATAAAACTGTTTGTGAATAGTCACTTAACGTTATATAGCTTAGAAAAGACAGTAATGTAACGGATGTTATATATAACGAGCCACTTCAACCTTTAGAACGCTTTTAATCAAATGCATGTGAGGAATGAAAGACGTTTTTGTGGAGTAGGAAGGAATTTTCACAAAGAAAACAGTATAATTGAGTGAATAGATTCACATGAATACAGCGATCTGTCACGCCACATTAAAGAGCATGAGAAACACATTATTGTAAGGCACATTGTTTGTATTTCACTGTAATACTGATTTTGCTCACTCTCAAAGCACTCTCAAAACATTTTTACTTTAATTTCTATGATTGAAATTCTCAAACTTTATTCAACTTCTTTCAACTTTAATATTGACTTTATTTTCAAAATATTACTAAAGCGCCATCATAATGTGTATATATATAAACTTTAAGTGTAAACTTTACATTTACGTTTTTTTTTTGTTTTTTTTTTTTATGTCATTTGAAGAAATTATATTTTATAGAGAAAATCAAGCCTAAAGTATCAAGTCTAATGTAAGTTTTTTTTTTAACCATACTGTCAAAAAATCTCATCACTGTGATGTAAAGAAAAAAAATATATAATAAACATTTTTCTGTCCAAGGTTTTATTCATCATACAGTAACAGTATTTGCTGAACAGTCTTAAGTGTTTGTGTCATTTGTTGTAATTTGATATCTACTGAAACTTCATAGTTTTATATTATTCTTTAACTGCAGTTCATTAAAAATAACTCCAGTAAATGAGACAGTAATGCGCATTTAATGAGAATCATCACTGTGAATTATGACAAATTACAAGAATAAACTCAGACATCCTGATGCATTACAGTGGCGAGATTGTGGCTTCAGTGTTTTAATCAGCAAGTAATATTTAATTACAAAGAAAATATAGGTAACACTTATTACTACTAACTAGTTGCTCATTAGCATGCATATTGCTAGAATTTTAGCCATTTATTAGTACTAGTTAAGCCTTATTCTGCATACCCAAAACCTAAATCTACCTTACTAACTATTACTAATGAGTAAATTAGGAATTTTACTGAAGGAAAAGCCATAGTTACTAGTGAATAAGTGTTATCAATATACAGAGCTGGGTAGTAAGTGATTAGATGTAATGTGGATTACGTAATCAGATTACAAAAATGAAGTTACATTTTAAAATACTCGTAATCAGAGTACAGTTACTTTTTTATAGATTACATGATTACATATTATTCACAAAATGGCAATATTCATAACTCATTGATTCCCCCTAATTGTTTTAATTATATACATTCAGAAAGTCCAGTTTTGTGGACATTCACACCACAGCTGGAATCAGTGATACTTGCCTTCAGTAATTAAAAAATATGGCATTAAACAAATGTTAAAAATATACGTTCTTTATATTGTTTCTACATTAATTTGAAGCATGAATGTGAAATTATTGCACTATTAAATTATAATTAAAAGGTAGGATTAATCTCAATTAATTTTAGGAAAAATGTGTGATTTAATTAGTTTTGGTTTTATTGATTGACACCACTAATATTTACTATATTATTATAATATATATATATATATATATATATATATATATATATATATATTAACTACCCCTAAGATTTTTTAATCCCTGAGACCCTTGAAAAATAGCTTTTTAAATGCTATTTGAGCATAAGAAAAAACATTCATGGAACACTTAGTTTCTGATTTTGTCTGATTTGACATGTATTTTAATTGTGAGTTCAGGAAGCAGGTTTTGAGATTTCAGGATTCACCCATTCATTAAGACGACGTCCTGTATGAGCCGCCGGAGGCGTTGCAAAAATGGACAGAATACAGAATATTGCTGAAAGGGACTTTGTTTTAAAATGATTTATTTTTATTTTAATTGTTTATGATTTAATTGTTAGCTTTTCATTAAACATTCAAACCCCCTGCAGTTCCTTTTACGAACCCTAGTTTGGAAAACCTTGTGTGTAATTGTTGTAAATTACAATGAATGAAACATTTTCTTCATCATTATGGCACAAGATATTCCTATTTAAATCAATGTGATAAATGAGTTAAGTTAAAAGTAATCTAAAAGTAATCCAAAAGTAATCTGATTCGATCACCTAAAATATGTAATGTCACTGATTACGTTACTGACTACAATTTTTGTCATGGAATCTGGAATCTGTACCTGATAACAATTTGCAAGTAATCTACCCAGCTCTGCCAATATATATATATATATATAATTTTTTTTTTTTTTTTTTTTTTTTTTTTTTTTTAATGCTAAAAATGATATATGCACACATGCAAAGGAGCAAACATGAAACCTGTTCAACGATATAATCAGTGATGTTTTGATCAGAGATGTGCTTGATGAAGAGCTCTGATTGAATGGTTTAACTTGAGTTTTATTTCTGAAGCAGTTGGACTTTAGATGCATGCGCTTCTGCTCTCAGATCAGCGGGACTCCGACCGTTAATTACAGACCGCCGCGACCCCGAGCCGTAATTACCTGTCAGAGCGTGGCATCAGATAAGAGCGTGACATTGCGCCGGTCAGAGGTCTGGCACCTGTCTCTGTGAGGCGGACGCGTGACGTTGTTGTGTTCTGAGCGTGTTTGCAGTGAGCGGAGGTGCTGATGTGTGAAAGGCTGATGTGGATCACATGTGAAGAGAGGACACTAGAACACGGGAAGAGCTAACGCAGACGTATGTGCGGAGGATGCGGCTCATTAAAGAGTCCCTTCACGTTCACCCGCTTGGCTTTCATGAAGGCGGTGTCATTTACATGCAGATGAAGCAGAGGAAAATCAGCTCTGCACATCTGGAAAGCTCTACATTCTTAACATACAGTGGGTACGGAAAGTAATTCAGACCCCCTTAAATTTTTCACTCTTTGTTATATTGCAGCCATTTGCTAAAATCATTCAAGTTATTTTTTTTCCTCATTAATGTACACACAGCACCCCATATTGACAGAAAAACACAATTGTTGACATTTTTGCAGATTTATAAAAAAAAAACTGAAATATCACATGGTCCTAAGTATTCAGACCCTTTGCTGTGACACTCATATATTTAACTCAGGTGCTGTCCATTTCTTCTGATCATCCTTGAGATGGTTCTACACCTTCATTTGAGTCCAGCTGTGTTTGATTATTCTGATTGGACTTGATTAGGAAAGCCACACACCTGTCTATATAAGACCTTACAGCTCACAGTGCATGTCAGAGCAAATGAGAATCATGAGGTCAAAGGAACTGCCTGAAAAGCTCAGAGACAGAACTGTGGCAAGGCACAGATCTGGCCAAGGTTACAAAAAGATTTCTACTGCACTTAAGGTTCCTAAGAGCACAGTGGCCTCCATAATCATTAAATGGAAAACTTTTGGGACGACCAGAACCCTTCCTAGAGCTGGCCGTCCGGCCAAACTGAGCTATCGGGGGAGAAGAGCCTTGGTGAGAGAGGTAAAGAAGAACCCAAAGATCACTGTGGCTGAGCTCCAGAGATGCAGTCGGGAGATGGGAGAAAGTTGTAGAAAGTCAACCATCACTGCAGCCCTCCACCAGTCGGGGCTTTATGGCAGAGTGGCCCGACGGAAGCCTCTCCTCAGTGCAAGACACATGAAAAAACACCTGAAGGACTTCATGGTGAGAAATAAGATTCTCTGGTCTGATGAGACCAAGATAGAACTTTTTGGCCTTAATTCTAAGCGGTATGTGTGGAGAAAACCGGGCACTGCTCATCACCTGTCCAATACAGTCCCAACAGTGAAGCATGGTGGTGGCAGCATCATGCTGTGGGGGTGTTTTTCAGGACGACTGGTTGCAATCGAGGGAAAGATGAATGCGGCCAAGTACAGGGATATCCTGGATGAAAACCTTCTCCAGAGTGCTCAGGACCTCAGACTGGGCCGAAGGTTCACCTTCCAACAAGACGATGACCCTAAGCACACAGCTAAAATACAGAAGGAGTGGCTTCACAACAACTCCGTGACTGTTCTTGAATGGCCCAGACAGAGCCCTGACTTAAACCCAATTGAGCATCTCTGGAGAGACCTGAAAATGGCTGTCCACCAACGTTTACCCTCCAACCTGACAGAACTGGAGAGGATCTGCAAGGAGGAATGGCAGAGGATCCCCAAATCCAGGTGTGAAAAACTTGTTGCATCTTTCCCAAAAAGACTCATGGCTGTATTAGATCAAAAGGTGCTTCTACTAAACACTGAGCAAAGGGTCTGAATACTTAGGACCATGTGGTATTTCAGTTTTTCTGTTTTAATAAATCTGCAAAAATGTCAACAATTCTGTGTTTTTCTGTCAATATGGGGTGCTATGTGTATATTAATGAGGAAAAAAAATGAACTTAATATAACAAAGCAATATAACAAAGAGTGAAAAATTTAAGGGGGTCTGAATACTTTCCGTACCCACTGTATTATGTGTCGTCGGTTAACAATGTCCAAAAACAATACTGCAACCCGAAGTGTTTGTGTGTGGTCTGTAGATCTGATGTAGCTTCAGTGCTGCGCTCGTTGTCTTCTGTCTCCCGTTTGTATTTCAACAGCGGTAAGGTCATACCAATTTATGAATTAACTGCTCTTTCAAAATCTTTCCTGTCTGCTGACATTTATGACATCCACTTCAAACATTGCAATGATAACTTCAGATAACTCTACAATAAATCCACTTCACCAGCTGATTACTATAGAGCTACTGCACAAACAGAATTTCAGAGACCGAATTCTTTATTTTTTTTTTTGCACATTGGTATGCAGTTGTTGGGGTGTTCTGGGTATTTATAGGGTGTTGCTGATGCTTGCCAGGGTCTTTCCACTCAGTTACTAAGGTACAGTATGAAGAGTCTGTTGCATGGTTAATAAATGACATGATGTGTGATCAAGTGCGGTATGATTTAGGGTGATTTGGATAGTTGCCAAGATAATGCTACACAGCTGCTATGGTTCTGAATGGTTTATTGCACATTGCAGTGCAAGTATGTGTGTTTTCTGGGTATTTTAGGGTTTTTCTAGGGTGGTCTGGGTAATTTATGGTATTCTAGGTGTTTTGGGCATTGTGGGTATTTTGGGGTGTTTTGGGTGTTGTGGGTATTTTGGGGTCTTTTATGGTGTTCAGTGTTTTTTTTTTTTTTTTTTTTTTTTTTTAGGGTGTTGTGGGTATTTTAGGGTGCTGTGGGTATTTTTGGGGGTTTTGTGGGTGTTTTAGGGTATTGTGGAGACTTTAGAGTATTCTGGGTATTTTATGGGGTTTTGAATGTGCCTGACAACGTGAGGCGCATAGCACTGCCTTTTTTTGGTGACTTTTAAAAAAAAAAAGAGCAGTGTGCAGCATTTTTTTATGTTGCTTGGAAACCATCAAAACATTCGATTGGACAATGGAAAAAACGTGATGACGTCGAGCGCTTTTCTGCACTTTTTTTGCACTCTTTTTTTTTCAGCTTCAGGCGCTCGGAGTGCTCCGGCAAAAAAGCGAGGTGCAGCAGGTGGTTAAAACGCGAGGCGCCTGGGGCACATAAACAGCACCACAGAATGCTCACTGCCAACCAAAAACAATTCAAAAAATGTGCCTTGCACTGCAAAAAACATGTTCTGTCTGATCTGGGCCTTAGGATGTTCTGGGTGTTTTAGGCATTTTTAGGTGTTTTGGTATTTTAGAGTTTTGTGGGTTTTTCAAGGGTGGTCTGGGTAGTTTATGGTATTCTGGGTGTTTTCTGGTTTTCTAGGTATTTTGGGTGTTGTGGGTATTTTGGGGTGTTTTAGGGTGTTCAGTTGTTTTTTTAAGGGTGTTTTGCATATTTTAGGGTGTTGTGGGTTTTTCTAGGGTGGTCTGGGTAGTTTATGGTATAATAGGTGTTTTGGGTATTTTAGGGTGTTCAGTTCTTTTTTAGGATGTTGTGGGTATGTTTAGGGTGTTGTGGGTGTTAAGTTTATTTTTTAAGATGTTGTGGGTATTTTTAGAGTATTGTGGGTATTTTAGATTGTTCTGGGTACTTTAGGGTGTTTTGAGTGCTTTAGGGTGTTGTTGGTGTTTGTAGTGTGTTCTGCATGTTGTAGGCATTTTTGGGTGTTTTCGGTATTTTACGGTGTTCTGGTTTACGGTATTCTGTTCTAGTTTATGGTATTCTGGGTGTTTTCTGGTATTCTAGGTGTTTTGGGTGTTGTGGGTATTTTGGGGTGTTGTTGGTTTTTCTAGGGTGGTTTGGCTAGTTTATAGTATCGTATGTGTTTTTGAGTGTTGTGGGTGTTTTGGGTGTTTAGTGTTTTTTAAGGGTATTCTGGATATTTTTGGTTTTCTGGGTGGTTTACAGTGCATGACAATCTTGAGTTTTAGACATTTGTTAGACACAATTATTTGATCAGCCTCACAAGTGTGTATCATTTATATCTGCAGGACATCTGCTCAGCACAGACACACATCTGTTGTTCACTGTCAGCTTATAAACAGATGAGAATGGCTGTTAAACTCCTCAGTGATGTCAAACCAACCCTTGACTGGAACTAGTTGAACTAGTTAACAGTGTTGACGTTTTACCTCAGTACTTGTGACCCAGACCATCAGACGGGTTAAGATGGGTTTCACACTCACACATCTAAAGCATCTAAACAGCTCATCAGTAACCCTGAATGAGGTTAAATCTGCAGAGATGGTTTATCAGCGCAGACCTTTAACCAGTAGATCGCAGATACTCAAGAACTCTAAAGTAATGATGCTGAAAACTCAGCTTTGCTTCACAGAAAAAAGTCACATTTTAAAACATCCTACAACAGAAAAAGTTGTTTTAAAATATAATAATTTGTGTAAAAAGTTAAATAATACTGTAAAGAAGGCTATTGACAGGTAGTGTGTATATAACACAGCTCTCTGGTGTGTGCATTGACTAACTTTGCCAGGGTTAACTCAGACTAGTGACATTAGTGAGCTTCTGTTCCGTCTGATCATTATTTAGTGTTTCTTAATTACTGTGACCTAATCAAGGACAATATGGTGTAATTATCCTGAGAGCAGAGCGGCACAAAATCGAAGAAGCAATTTAGAAATGATTAAAAAGCTGAAATGTGGCATATTCTGTGTGTGCAGCGTCAGCTCCAGGTGTGCATCATGGCTCGGGCCGTGTGAGGATGAGAGTTGGTTGCGCAGTGGAACCTGAGCACCAATTAAAAGTTCCCAGACTGCAGCGGCAGCATCTCTCGGTTATGTAAAGGAACACCGGCTCTCTCGCTCGTTTTCACTCCCTCTCGTTTCCTTTTATGCTCAGAGAGATCAAAAAGAGAGAAGAAAGCGTGAATGAGGCAGAGACGTGAAGACAGCCGCAGTGAATGCGTTACACGAGCTCGTCTCCCAGCGCTGTGTGTGTGTGTGTGTTCAGAGATGTGCCGTCATCAGGAATGTCCTTCATTTCAGCATCAGAGCGGTCTGAGGACATTGGAGCAGATCAGAGAGCAGCGTCCCATCCTCCGATCTCAGAGGTTCTTTGGTGGCTTTACTAATGTCTCGATTCCAGCCATCGTTACACAACTCTGTGATGCACCTTCTCCAGTGATCACATGACGCTTTGTAGCTTCTCTGATTGGCTGCTGTGTGTTTTATGTCAGTCACCAGGAAAGCAATTCTGTTTATTATTTCCAGACTGATGCAGTGACCCATGCGAGGAAGTTGTGGGTTTTTCTAGGGTGGTCTGGTTAGTTTATGGTATTCTGGGTGTTTTGTGGTATTCTAGGTCTTTTGGGTCTTTTGGGGTGTTTTAGGGTGTTCAGTTGTTTTTTTTAGGGTGTTTTGGGTTTTTCTAGAGTGGTCTGGGTAGTTTATGGTATCCTAGGTGTTTTGGGTATTTTGGTTGTTTTTTTAGGGTGTTCAGTTGTTTGTTAGGGTGTTTTTTTGGTATTTTAGGGTATTTTGGGTGTTTTAGGATGTTGCAGGTTTTTCTAGGGTGGTCTGGGTAGTTTATGGTTTTCTGGGTGTTTTCTGGTATTCTAGGTGTTTTGTGTGTTGTGGGTATTTTGGGGTGTTTTAGGGTGTTCAGTTGTTTTTTAGGGTGTTTTTGGAATTTTAGGGTGTTTTGGGTGTTTTAGGATGTTGCAGGTTTCTCTATGGTGGTCTGGATAGTTTATGATATTTTAGGGTGTTTTGGGTGTGATTCCAGCCATTGTTACACAACTCTGTGATGCACCTTCTCCAGTGATCACATGACGCTCTGTAGCTCCTCTGATTGGCTGCAGAATCCTCTGCTCTGATCTGCACTGAATAAGTGTATTAGTGAGAGCAGCAGTAAGAGTCATTCACGTCCAGCGCTGTTAAAACACAACCAGCAGTTTTGTTCCCATTTGCATATTTAAATGAGTGTGTAATTGACATCAGGTTGAACAGATGACTGACCTTTGACTCCGTTTGTTTCATCTGTTGTAGCACTGACAGGAACTTGTTTCCTTTTCCTGTTGGGCAGTGAAGCGTAGAGAGAGTCTTCCCGTGGGAATGAACACACACACACACACACACACACGCACACACACACTGTTGGCATTTCAGCCGTCTGTTCTCATTAATATGCAGCACACACTCACTGTCACTCATCTGGATGGACTGCCCACTTCTCTCTCCTGACCAATCACACGCAAGCAGCAGGGATACACATGATGTTTGTAAAATGCTTTACATGATTATATATATATATATATATATATATATATATATATATATATATACATGAAGAGTTCAGATGCCTCTAAATCCATCAGACGTCTTTCTTTAAGAAAATGTGTTTTTATCAGGCTCTAATGTATAGGTTTCTACCTAAGTACCTGTACTTCTGATTGGGCTGAGGCTGGGATTTTAGGGAGTTTGAAGTAAAGAGCATTCACTCAGTATCATTATCTCATTTTTGACCAAGTATATATAAATATATAATATGAAAATAATAAAAAATATAAAAATATTTTTTTTTTTTTTTTTTTTTTAATATACAAAATATCATTTATTTCTGGCACGCAAAGCTGAAATTTCACATGATCCTTCAGAAATCTTTCTAAGATGCTGATTATTGTTAGAATTATCAATGTTGGAAGCAGTTGTGCTGCCAAATATTTTTTTTGGAACATGTGATTTATTATTGTTATTATTATTATTAATTTATTTATTTATTTTAGGATTCTTTGATGAATATCAAGTTAAAAAGAACAGCATTTTTAAAATGTAAAACGTTTCTAACTTTTCTAAATCTATGCTATCACTTTTTATTAATTTAACACGTCCTTGGTGAATAAAAGCAATAGTTAAAAAAAAAAAAAAAAATACTGACCCTAAACTTTTGAACAGTAGTGTATATTGTTAGAAAACCTTTCCATTTTAAATAAATGCTGTTGTTTTGAACTTTATATTCATCAAAGAATCCTGAAAAAAGTATCACAGGTTCCAAAAAAACAATTAAGCAACTCAACTGTTTCCAGCACTGATAATAAATCAGTTTATTACAATGATTTCTGAAGGATCATGTGACACTGAAGACTGGAGTAATGATGCTGAAAAAATCAGCTTTGATCACAGAAAAAAAATAGATTTTTAATGTATATTAAAACAGAAGAAGATGGCTTTACATCATAATATTTTACAATATATTTTTTCTGTATTTCAAAGTTTGTATGTATATATATATATATATATATATATATATATATATATATATATGACCATGGACTACAAAACCAGTCATAAGGGTCCATTTTTGGAAATTGAGATGTATACGTCACATGAAAGATAAATAAATAAGCTTTATATTGATATATGGTTTGTTAGGATAGGATAATATTTGGCTGAAATATAACTATTTGAAAATCTGTAATCTGAGGGTCCAAAAAAATCTAAATATTGAGAAAATTTACTTTAAATTTGTCCAGATGAAGTTCTAGCAATCTTTATTACTAATCAAAAATTAAGTTTTGATACATTTACAGTATGGAATTTACAAAATATCTTCATGGAACATGATTTTTATTTAATATCCTAATGATTTTTGGCATAAAAGAAAAATAATTTTGACCCATACAATGTATTTTTGACTATTGCTACAAATATACCCCAGCGACTTAAGACTGATTTTGTGGTCCATATGCTAAAAAAAATAGGTTTTGATCACATCAATAAATTACATTTTAACAGATATTCACACAGAGAACAGCTATTTTAGATTGTTATAGTATTTCACAGGTTTTTTTAGTATTTGTGATCAAGTAAATGCAGCCTTGATGGACATAAGAGACATTTCAGGGCCAAACTTCTTAACAGTCATGCGTTTATATATACGTGTGTGTTATTTTTGTGCTGTCTAATATTATTCTGCTCAGAGAAACAGCTCTGGAAGCGTGTGATCTGCAGAGAAACGCTGTGATGTGATGATTTATTCATAAGCAGAGAATTAACATAAAAGAAAGACAACGTCTGTCAACATCAGATCGCTCACATATTATCGCCATATTACTGATTGTTCTAGTCAGATGTGTGTTAATTAACATGCTGACGAGGTGCTGCATTTAAAATAGACAAATTTTCCCATCGCTTTCTATATAAATCATGAGTTTAATGGCGATTTATTTAGTTCTGCTGACCCCAATCTCATGATGAACACATGATCCATGATTCTCTGGTGTCTGTGTCTCATTCAGCCATTTTTCATCGCCGTCTTCAGTCACGTCCCCAAACACACGGCGAAACCGCCGTCAGCTGCCGAAAGCCAGTGGAGCACAAAGACAAATGTTTCCCGCTGAAATGAGAATTGATTTTCCCAGCGGTCACGGGTCCCTAATCAACGCTCCGACATCCTGTTCTGATAACGGACCCCGGGGCCATTAGAGGCGCGAGACGTCACCGAGACGCTGTCGAGAAACAGAGCGAGCGCTAGTCGGGCGGAAGTTCAACTCATCATGTCTTTGGCTTCATCTCTCTGTCTCTTTGTCTTTGTCTCTTTCTTCTATATCAGACTCTCTCCAGAGACGCGGAAGAAAAGAACGAGCCAAAACTAGGTGACCTCGTTTTCCCTTTCAAACACCTTCGTGTAGCTGCTGTCGCTCCGTTCAGGGAAATTAAACGTGCTGCCGTCGCGTCAGAGCTGGCGTGATCCACGCGTGTTCGGGCCTGCTGGGAAATACAGTCAGGCACGTCCGTGTCGTCTCATATACAGCGCTCGGTCACTTGCTGTCGCTTTCTGTTTTGTTGCACAGATTGTCACGTTCGCGGCCGCAGAAGCATTTAAAGAGACACTCACTGGAGGCCATGATGCTGTGCGTCAAACAGTAAATTATACACCATCAGTTCAGCTCAACTTCACACTGAGGACTAACTCGAGTCTATTTATATAGCACTTTTTACAATACAAATTGTGTCAAAGCAACTTTACAGTATCAAATGGGAAAGTAATATATCAATAATTCAAAAAGAAACTGTAAACAATTTTAGTTTGAGGAAATTAATCAATAGTTCCAAATTAATAAATTGTTTGTCCCCAATTTAGTTGTTGTCCCCAACTGAGCAAGCCATAGGCGACATAGGCGGACTGGATCAGGGAACTGCAGTTACCGCCTGATCAGGATACAGACTGGATCTGAGCTCGGAATAAGCAGGAGACAGACTAATATTAGCATAGATGCCATTCTTCTTATGATGCAGCGAGTGCATCAGGTGTTATGGGAAGTGTTCCCGGTTCCGGTTGACCTAATTAATGCAGCCTAACTATCCTTTAACGGATTTGAATATTAGAAATATTAAATGTGTTATGTGTAGGCCAGGTTAAAGAGATGGGTCTTTAGTCTAGATTTAAACTGACTGAGTGTCTGCCTCCTGAACAAAGTTAGGTAGATTGTTCCAGAGTTTGGGCGCTAAATAAGAAAACTATCTGCTGCCTGCAGTTGATTTTGATATTCTGGGTATTATCAGATTGCCAGAGTTTTGAGAACGCAGCGGGCGTGAGGGACTATAATGTGATAAGAGCTCGCTCAAGTACTGAGGAGCTAAACCATTGAGGGCTTTATAAGTAATTAGCAAGATTTTAAAATCTATACGATGTTTAATAGGGAGCCAGTGCAGTGCTGACAGAAGCGGATAATATGCTCATACTTTCTGGTTCTAGTAAGAACTCTAGCTGCTGCATTTTGGACCAGCTGGAGTTTGTTTATTAAGCGTGCAGAACAACCACCCAATAAAGCATTACAATAATCTATCCTGGAGGTCATGAACGCATTAACGTTTCTGTATTTGACTTTGAGAGCATAGGTCGTAATTTCGCAATGTTTTTAAGATGGAAAAATGCTGTTTTGCAAATGCTAGAAATGTGGTTTTCTGGAAAGATTAACTAACTAACTACAAGCACTGACAGAGATCACTGTGGCTGTATGCATCAAAACGTTCGGAAGAATTAGGATTTTGTTCATGTCTCCTCTGCTCACCAAGACCACAATTCAGTACAAATGAAAAGTAGCTGTTTTCTGTGTGAATAGCTGTTCAAATGTAATTTATTTCTGTGATTACTGTGAACTTTCAGCATCATTACTCCAGTCTCGAGCGTCACACAGTCCTTCAGAAATCATTCTAACAGAAATACTTTTCAGGGACATATTAAATGGATCAAACATGTCAGCAAAGACATTAGGTAACACTTTATTTTAAGGTGTTCATAATATAGAGTAATTACCTAGTTAAGCTGTACTTGCATGGAAAAAAATGTAGTAGTTGCTGACTTTATGCAACATAATTATAAATGTACTCTAGCAGTCAAAAGTTTGGACACAGCCTCTCATTTAATGTTTTAAAAAAAAGTCTCTTCTGCTCATCAAGGCTGCATTTATTTGATTAAAAATATAGAAAAAAACAGTAATATTGCAAAATGTTATTACAATATAAAATAATGGTTTTTATTTGAATATACTGTACAATATAATTTATTCCTGTGATGCAAAGCTGAATTTTCATCAGCTGTTACTCCAGTCTTAAGTGTCTCGTGATCCTTCAGAAATCATTCTAATATGCTGATTTATTATTAGAATTATCAGTGTTGGAAACAAATATATTTGTTGCAACCTGTGATCTCAGGATTCTTTGATGAATAACAAGTTAAAAAGAACAGCATTTATTCAAAATATAACTCTTTTCTAACAATGTAAATCTATGCTATCACTTTTTTATTAATTTAACACATCCTTGGTGAATAAAAGTATTATTCACCAAGTATTTTTCTTTCAAAAAAAGAAAAAGAAAAAGAGAGAATAAAAATGTACTGACCCCAAACAGTAGAACAGTAGTGCATATTGTTAGAAAACCTTTCTATTTTAAATAAACACTGTTCTTTTTTAACCTTTTATTGATAAAAAAAGTTTCCAGGCTGTTCCATAACTTAGTTACATGGTAAGTACATTTTGTTTCATGTAAGTACAAAGGCTACTACTAAGTAGCCTTTTTTCATTATTCACACACTACCTTTCTATTTGATACTGTAAAGCTGCTTTGACACAATCTGTATTGTAAAAAGCGCTTAGAAAAAAAGCACTTAATTAGGTAATTACTCTGTATTATAACACCTTAAACTAAAGTGTTAGACATTTATAATGTTACGAAGATTTCCATTTCAAATAAATGCTGTTCTTCTGAACCTTTACGTATATTCATCTGTGAATCATGAAAAAAATAAAACACATTACGTTTTTCACAGTAAACAGCTTTTAAGCTGTAATAGTAGTTCTGTTTCTACTGTATTTTTAATAAATAATGCAACCTTGGTGGGCAGAAGAGACTTCTTTCTAAACCATAAAATTCCTGGTGTTTTATATATTCTGTTAGTGTGGCTGTATTCAGTCTCTGCAGCAGAAGCTGAAGTGTGTGTGTGTGTGTGTGCTGCGGGTCTTGGTGTCTGCGGTGGATCAGGTGTGCTGTAATCACTGCAGCAGATGCAGCCGCTCGCCCTTTATAACCGACTGACTGACCTCAAACCTCCGACCGCACGACCATACGGACACAGACGAACCCACACCAGCTGCCAAACGCTCCATTACACCGCTCTTCACTGGAGACACCACCCACAGACAGAGACTCCATCACTTTGAGCTTCTCAGGATCTTAACAATGGAGTTTGACGATATATTCATTGAGATTCAGAACTGGAATAACAGACCTGGAAAAGCTGTCCCTTTAACCCTATAAAACTGCTGGTTCCAAAGGCCTCTAAATGATCAAACTTTGCTGTTAAATTTGTCACACACATCTTCTTTGTGCCTTTTGTCATCCGATTGATAGTTTAGAGTTTTTATCCAGTAAAAGCTCTTTTAGTGTAATTGTACAAGCACCCACCATTTTTGCTGTCAAAGCTTGGCTTCTATCAAGTAAACATCAGAATAACTTTAGTAATAATAACTTGATTCTCCATGAATCATCTCCATGATTTACTTTCATTGTGCCCCAGTGGAGGAATGATTTTCCCAAGCCTTCAAAACACCTCATCTTTTGAGGAACATTTATTTGTTCAACTCTCAATCATCGTTGAAAAATGACAGTGAATTTAAAAGTAAAAAACTGTAAAAATGATACAACTCTTTCAAAATGAAATAACTCTTTCTTCTTAGTTTTTTTCTTAGCAGTTTTGTACATTAGGGTTGTATGTTACATCTAATGTTGTTAAATTAATGTTTTTGCATTATTTCGGGCTTCATGTGTGTTATCATGATGGTGTTTAGTGTTTGTGTGAATAACACTGTGCACCTTCTATATATGTTCATATTTAAAAGCAGCTTGTAATGGGCTTTTCTTTATCATGTGACTTTCTCATCACCACCTGGTTTTGGTGTTTATCAGTGAATTACAAATGTATAAAACAGATTTCAGTACTTCAATAGGTTGGTACATTACAGTTATATCAGTTAATGAAATTACGGTATTTACTTGTAAATTTAACTGAAAACCGTAAACTGTAAAATGTTGCTACCGTATTTTTTACGGTACAATTCCGGCTGCCAGTTTTCTACTGTAAATTTTATTTACAGTGTACATTGCATTATATGTTTGGATCATTTCAATCTTATCTTACTAAGACATATTATTGGAGATATAGCATGACCACTGATATATTTAAACCATTTCATGTCAGTATCTGCTCTGCTGTTTTAAAGATCTCTTTGATTTACAATACAAGCATGAGAATTTCATCATATAAACACCAGCATCTACAGCAAAATTACATATTTTTGCTCAGCTTGAGTCTGAATAATATCGGGCTGTTTTTTCCTACATATTCTCATTAAGTCAGAAAATATGAGCCATAAAAGCCTTATAACATCCTCAAAAAATGCTGTTATTTCATATGTCAGGCCTTATAGGGTTAAGGCTCTTCCTGAAGCCACAGAGAAAGTTGCATCGCAACAAGCTCAGTGAAAAAACTCCAGTTGAGTGGCATGTTGACTATAAATAGTGTGAATTCAAATAAACCGGCTCCTTGTTTGGCTTCACCTGTCCACCGTTTTCCCTCGTTCTCCCGCTCGTAATCTTTACCTTCCGCTGCAGTGACTGTGTGTGCTTCAAATGGACCTTTATCTGATTGGGGTGATGAATTATTAAGGAAGCAGAGCTCTTTAGAGACGGTGTTCGGACTCGTCAATAATTCACGCTCACCCTCTCCAGCAGGTCGCATCTCTCTTCTGGTCCGAGCCCAAAGCGCTTCACAAACAGACCATTTGCTCCGTTTCAAACTTGGGATCGTTAGGAACTCTTCCTAAGGTCTTTTTGAGAGTCGTGAATATTTCAGACAGTTTGTGTGACGCTTGCGGTGTTTGCTTGTGTGAACTGGTCAAAATGTCTGCAGTGTCACAATCTGTGTGAAAGTCAATGGGGTCCAGTGTTGTTTTTTTCCTAGTGTTCAGCACAAAACAAATAATAAAGTCATACAGGTTTGAATGATGTAAGGGTGAATATATGATAACAGAATGAGCAGTTTTGGCTGGGCTGTCTCTTTAAAGTCAGATTCACACAGTGAGAACTGTCTGTCTCTCATCACGCGTGTCTGTAATGATGCAGTAAATAAGAACATTGCTGATGTTTTATGTGGCATTAAAGTGGCGTTTGTGTTCATTAGAGGGAGACGGAGACCCTCCATCCACTGGACGCACCGCCATTAGAGGCTTTCACAGCAATTACGGCTAATTGCAGGATTTGCATGTGTGTTTGCTGTGAGTTGAATACAGCGCTGAGCGTGTTACACTCAGTGAATGTATGAATGAAATGGAAGCACAGGCCTTTCAGTGAGAACACTGAACAAAACTTCTGCTGGTTCGTGCTGTATTCATGTCGAGCAGATGGACCTGATCTGGATGATTTGTTTCAGTTTTGCTCAGAAATGTATTTAAATGTACCAGCTTGAAAACAATGACTTGTGTAGAATTGAGTTCCTGCAATACAGACAAGATGGATAGACAGACGGATGCACAGATGGACAGACAGATATATGGACTGATGTACAGACAGATAGATGGACAGACAGAAAGACGGATGAACAGACAGACAGACAGCAACATGGATGGATGGACAGAAAGACAGATAGATAGGCAGATAGATGGGCAGACAGACAGACAGATAGGTGGACAGGTAGACAGACGGACAGACCGACTAACAAACAGATGTCTAGAGGGACAGATAGACAGATGAATGAGCAGACTGATAGACAGATAGATGACGGATAGGTGGACAGGTAGACAGACAGATGAACAGATGGACAGACATATAGATGGACAGATAGACAGATGAATGAACAGATTGGTGGACAGGTAGATGGACAGATAGGTGCACAGATGGACAGATAGACATGAATGAACAGATTGATGGACAGATAGATGACGGATAGGTGGACAGGTAGACAGACAGATGAACAGATGGACAGACATATAGATGGACAGATAGACATATGAATGAACAGATTGGTGGACAGGTAGATGGACAGATAGGTGCACAGATGGACAGATAGACAGATGAATGAACAGATTGATGGACAGATAGGTGGACAGGTAGACAGATAGACAGACTGATGAACAAACGGACAGGCAGATCGACAGATGGACAGATAGACAGATGAATTAACAGACTGATGGACAGATAGATGGACGGATAGGTGGACAGGTAGACAGATGGACAGATTGACAGACGGATGAACAGACAGAAATAGATAGGTGGACGGGTAGACAGACAGATGGACAGATAGATAGATAGATAGATAGATAGATAGATAGATAGATAGATAGATAGATAGATAGATAGATAGATGGACAGCCAGATGGATAGGTGGACGGGTAGACAGACAGATGGACAGACAGATAAATGGACAGATAGATGAACAGACGGATAAGTGGACAGGTAGACAGATAGACAGACTGATGAACAAACGGACAGGCAGACCGACAGATGGACAGATAGACAGATGAATTAACAGACTGATGGACAGATAGATGGACGGATAGGTGGACAGGTAGACAGAAACAGACGGATGAACAGACAGACAAATATAGATGGACAGATAGATGGACAGACAGATGGTTAGGTGGATAGGTAGACAGACAGATGGGCAGATAGATAGACGGACAGACAGATGGTTAGGTGGACAGGTAGACAGACAGATGGACAGATAGATAGATGGACAGACAGATGGTTAGGTGGACAGGTAGACAGACAGATGGACAGATAGATAGATGGACAGACAGATGGTTAGGTGGACAGGTAGACAGACAGATGGACAGATAGATAGATGGACAGACAGATGGTTAGGTGAACAGGTAGACAGACAGATGGATAGGTGGATGGGTAGACAGATAGATGCACAGACAGATAAATGGACAGATAGACAGATGGATGAACAGACAGATAGGTGGACAGGTAGACAGATGGACAGACAGAGAGAGAGAGAGACACACAGATGGATAGATGGGATGGACAGACAAACAGTGAGATAGACAGGTGGACAGATAGACAGACAGATGGAAAGACAGACAGGCAGACACAGACTGATCCCTGATGCTGAACTGAAAGCAGAATTTGACAATCGTAGCTGCTGTAAAGGTTACACAGCCGTCACAGCCATAAAGGAAATAACAGGCAGGTCCTCAGGCGACGTGTTAACTCTCACACGACGAAACAAATAAAGCTAGTGGCCCGCTGCAGTGACCTTCAGATAGAGGACAAACACACTGTCTGTCAGCCGCAACGAGCAAATAATACACAAGAGCTGTTTATCTGTCTTTCTGTCTTTCTGTCTGTCTGAACCCCATTTTACTCAGTAAAGGAGCCAGTTATGGTTAGTTATCTGTCCTGGATGAGCTGCCGACAGGACGGGTGACGGCAGCCGGTGGTCCCGAGGATGTGGTTCAGATTTAGAGCTTTGTGAAGTTTATGGATGCAGATCCATCAGGAGGAGGAGAGATCGATGTCAAGCCCCCTCCTCATCCATCAGGCGCTCAGAGGACACTCGAGTCCCTGCAAAGATTTCTGGGATACTTTAGACGTGATTGATGTGAGAGAGCAGGGCGACGCTGATGGATCACGTTCAGAATGAAGCGCCGAGCGAATCTCAGGACAAACGTGCGAGTTCTGGGACGCCTGTGGTCTGGACGCTCTTATGAGGCTATGGTCCTGGTTGCATGAAAGTGCTTAAGTAATTTGACTTAACGGTATCCCTGAAGGGAAAAAATCCCTGAGAAAAGGGATTTCTTTAGGAGCGTTGCAACAAACGTCTTAACTGTCAGACTTACCTTAGTGTTTATACTAAGCGTTTCACAGTAGTTTCTGACAACATATGGCAACAGGCGGTTGCTATAGTTACTGCATTTCATAATAAACAGAAAATAATGAAAATCAACCCATTTTGTGAAACTAGTGTAAACGAGTGGATTGACAAGAAGATAATGCATTATAAAAATCTAAACAATTACGACAATAAAATATATTTATATTGTTAATTTATATAATAATTGATTGATAATAATTGTTTAAATTAATAGAATAACTGATACGACTCTTAAAAATTTATATAGAATATTTTATGTAAAAAAACATAAGTCATGCTTTATACAGTCATTTTACAGTTTAACATGCAACCATGACATTGCCCTAATGCGCTCATATGCTCTTCATTTTATTTTTGAAGGTCTTAAAAAAAGGCTTAAAAGTCTTTGAGCTTAAAATGTACATTTGAGCTTAAAAATCTTGCAGATACTGAGTTTCAGATGATTTAAGGGAGCTGTTTTGCTTAAGGTGAAATGGTTACTAACGACTTTGTAGCAACACTTAAGCGAACACTTAGATAATTAAGGGAAATACTTAATAAGAGCCTTTTTTCTTGCAACCCACGTTTCACTAAGGGTACCTTTAACTTTATAACTAAGGGATTTCTTAGCTTAAGGGCTTTCATGCAACCGGCCCTGATTTACAAATGACCTGTTCCAGACCGCCAGAGACCAGACTGAACCAGCAGAACTGGAGGTGTTTGTTTGTGGCATCACGCCTGAACAGACGGAGCACACAGCAGGTCCTGACCTTTGACCTCAGGGTCACTAATGGACGTCTGCCGTGAGGCTGCTGAAAGCGTCTGTTCTGCGGCGATTACCTGAGCCTGCATCTGAGAGAGTGTGAGATTTGTGTTTGGAGCTCATTGTTTATTCAGGAGAGGAGAGATAGATGTTTGATTCATGTGTCGATCAGTTGTTGCAGTAGTTATTGATATTTTGTGCTGTTATTGACTAGTTTCTACAGGGAGCACAAGCTGCTTGTTAGTACTTTGATTCAGTGAAGGTGTTTGCAGCTGAACGAGCTGATTGATCAGTGTGTGTGTGTGTGTGTGTGTGTGTGTATTGGTTCAGTGCTCTTCTATCTTTAGTCTTTCTGGAGGTGTTTGATGGGTTTGTTTCCGGACTCTTTCCCTGTTAATAATTCAGAGCACAGGCGTCCCTGCAGAGACGGAGACCCACGATTCCTCTGTGAGACTGTGATTGGCTGATATGAGGAGTGTCAGATCTTTGTGTTTGATCTCATCTGCTCCCGTTAAGACATCCGCTCCATTCCCACATGCTGATGTTTGAGCTGATAGAATCACCAACAGGCTCTCGTTTACATTGGTGCATTTGGCAGACGCTTTATCCAAAGAGAAGTGCATTGTGTTCAGTGTGTAAATGCTTTATCACTTCAGTCATTCCCTGGGAATCAAACCCATGACCTTGGCATTTCTAGTGCCGTGATCTGCTGTTTGAGCTTTAGTAAATCAACTCACATCCCGTCATGAACTACAGCTGTAAAAGAAATACTTCACTTCCGAAACAAAAGTTTACAGATAATTTTCTCACCCCCTTGTCATTCAAGACGTTCATGTCTTTCTTCAGTCGCAAAGAAATTGTTTTTGAGGAAAATGTTTGAACATTCAAAATGCAGTTTAAATGCAACTTCAAAGGGCTCTAAAATAAACTTTTTAACCACAAACGCTGGTCTTGCCTAGCTCTGTGTTTCACATGTGTACTCCTGTTCAAGACAGTTAGGGTATGTCGAAAAACACATCTTATTATCTTCCCTAGCTTCAAAATCGTCCTACATTGCTGCAGAAGTACCGACAAACGCCCTTTAGAAGAAAAAGGTAAAACAGCGATGTAGGATTCAAACTCAGAGCAGATTCAGATGGAGTTCATCTGGGAAAACCCAATACATGGTGACATTTTACAGTTTTTTAGGTTGATGCCATATGAAAGCTGAGTTCAAGCCCTTTCCAAAACTGTTTTTATTTTATCCATAGCTTGAAAGTAACACAAGTTATGTCTATCTGAAGTTGCCGGATAGCTATGATTTTCAGGAATGGAATTTTGAGAAAAACTGGTTTAAAGAGAGACGTGTTTTACTTTCACTTTCCGGGTTTAAGGAGAGCTGTCAGGAGCGCTATACTGCATTATTACACAAACAAACGTCTGTTTTCCATTGTTTATCATGGGAATATACTCCGAACTTTTGATCACCCCTTGTATGTTTAAATAGCACCAATAATGTGGCTTGTAGTTGTAGTTTACATGTAGAAACGCGAGCGCAGCACAACTGTTCACTGTTTATATAACAGACTGTCATCAGACTCCTCCTCTTTAGTAACTTTATCATCCAATCCTTCATCTCTAGAAGTGAAAGAGTCCATTATAACATGGTTTAGGACACTGACAGCAGGATTGAGCAGATTTAGGCGCGTAAGATCGTTTGAGAGCAGCTTCTTCCGACTGCGTTGATCTCTTGCGCTCCGCCATTTCACCACATCAAAAACTAAAATAAATAAATAAATACAACTTTGCGTGCTGTAGTTTAGACAGGACTGGTGGGAAATGTGCATTGAGACGCCTTTATTAAATGTTACCTGGTTTATTTTGATTGGTTAACTGTTTTTGTGGCGTTTAGAGAAAGCACCTCCGCAGATCGTTCTTATCATTAGAGAAAGACTTTCATTTCTCCTTGCTGCAATAAAACGCAATTTTTCTGCACTAAACAAGTGAATTTTGCCAGGATATTTGATATTACAGAGATGATAGACGAGGTGTAATAGAATAATAATTTAATGAAAACCTAATTTTGACAAAAAAAGGACATTCGACCTATTTTTCGAATTTCATGAAAACGTCCCAGCCACATCCGACGTGTTTTCCCAGATCGCATCACATATGGATCATTTGCTGTGTTTGTGAACACAGTGCCCCGATTCAATCTGAAACACACAGAGTAGATATTCATTCAATTAACGTTTGTGATTTGATAATGGCACTGAACTGCATTGCCTTTCTGGTTTTATTTTTATTAATCATGCTGTTTTAAGAGTGAAACCCATACGGCGAGCAGCTTCACATCAACATTCATAAAAGCAACAGAAAGCTGCAGTTGTAAACAGAGAACAGTCATCAGTTTGCTGTTAAAGCATGGTAATGTGTTTTGTCTGCGGTGTGTGTCGGACAGTGACGGCCCTGCTGTGTTTTTGCTCTGCGTGTGTCGCGAGGCTCTCCGCTGACATTTACTGAACGCAAAGAAAAATTATCAAATAAACACACTGTGGAGATTAAAAAGCAAGAGATGCTGCTCAATAATAACCTGGGACGGACGAGCGATGAAGAGCGATAAAGCATTGAAGGAAATGTCAGGCGTGACGAACAACAACAAACAGACCACTGCAGTGTGAGCGCATCGATCAGCGAGACAGCACTTCAACACACTGCCTGTGTGTGTGTGTGTGTGTGTGTGTGTGTGTGTGTGTGTGAGAGAGAGAGAGAGACAGTGTTTCATATGTTGAACTGCTTTCTCAGTGTTCCTGCTGTATTTGAGGAATCGTGTCAGTCTCTGATGTGCCATTTCTGTGGTCTGATCATTTCATGTCTTCATTCTGCTGAAATCACACACGTTTATGAGTTTCAGATTCACTTTGATCAGCCAAAGAGACACACAATGAGAATAAACCACCTCCACAGTCAGGATGACATGATTAATTGAAATTATTGTCTTATTTTTATTTTACTGTGAAATATTACAGTAGTACTGTAGTTTTTAAGTAATTTTTGAGAATGTATTACTACTATTATTTATATATATATATATATATATAACAAATAAGACATTGTAATATTTGACTTAACATCATCCTCTCATTTTATGTTTTTTAAAGAAGTCTCTTCTGCTCATCAAGGCTGTATTTATTTGATCAAAAAAACAGAAAAAAACAGTAATATTGCAAAATGTTATTACAATATAAAATAATGGCTTTTATTTGGCTATACTTTACAATATAATTTATTCCTCTGATGCAAAGCTGAATTTTCATCAGCTGTTACTCCAGTCTTAAGTGTCACATGATCCTTCAGAAATCATTCTAATATGCTGATTTATTATTAGAGTTATCAATGTTGGAAACAAATATTTTTTGCAACCTGTGATTGTTTTTTCAGGATTCTTTGAAGAATAACAAGTTAAAAAGAACAGCATTTATTAATAAAATATAAATCTTTTCTAAAAATGTCTATGCTATCACTGTTTATTAGCATTTTTTTAATTTATTTTAACACTTTTTTTTATTATTAAATGTTATATTTAATTGAACACATCCTTGGTGAATAAAAGTATTAATTTCTTTCAAAAAAAGAAATTAATAAAAATGTACTGACCCCAAACTTTTGAACAGTAGTGTATATTGTTAGAAAACCTTTCTATTTTAAATAAATGCTGTTCTTTTTTAACCTTTTATCGATCAAAAAATCCTATATCACAAAAGTATCACAGGTTTAAAAAAAAAAAAATAAAAAAAAAAAATATATATATATATATTAGGGCTGTCAAACGATTAATCGCATCCAAAATAAAAGTTTGTTTACATACTATATGTGTGTTTACTTTATTATGTACATATAAATACACACACATATATGTATATATTAAAAAATATATATTTATATGTGTATATATTTATACCTGTATACAATTTTGATTATAAATAAATATATATATATATATATATATATATATATATATATATTTTATATATAAATCTAAAATATTTTTCCTTAATATATACATGCATGTGTTTGTATTTATGTATACATAATAAATATACACAGTACACAAATATATATTATGTAAACATAAGCTTTTATTTTGGATGCGATTAATCGCGATTAATCGTTTGACAGCACTAATATTTATATATATATATATATATTAAGCGATGTGATATATATATATATATATATATATATATATTAAGCGGCACAATAATAAATCAGTATATTAGAATGATTTTTGAAGGATCATGTGACACTGAAGACTGGAGTAATGATTCTGGAAATAATATTTCACAATATTTTTTCTGTATTTTTGATCAAGTGAAAACAGCCTTGATAAGCATAAGAAACGTCTTTAAAAAACATTAAATGAGAGGGTGTGTCCAAACTTTTGACTATATATTATTATATATACAATTTAGTAATTATAACAATTGTTTATTTATTATATAGTCATTTTGATATATAATAATAATATTTTGGCCTGAAACCTGAATTTTGACTTTTCTGTTATATAGGAAAAATCTAATTTTTGCACCGAGTTTGATGACTTTCATCGTAAGAGCGGAGAGGGACTTGTTAGTCGCATGTTTCTTTGATTTGACAGAGTCACATGGTTTCCTGTAGTGATCACATGGCACTGATCAGCAGATGCTGAAGTGAGCGTTTAAAGCAGATCTGAGCGCTAATGATTCCCTCGCACAGTTATTTGAGGCTCAACGTTCAAGTGTTAGATGTTAAAGAAACACACACACTTCTCCTCATGTAGAGTCTCATTATCATCTCCTCTGACCCATTTAGCAGCGATGGAGCTTCTGTAAACTCCTGACTGCAGCACAAATGAACACGTTGACGCTCTCAGCTGTGTGTGTGTGTGTGTGTGTGTGTGTGTGTGTGTGTGTGTGTGTGTGTGTGTGTGTGTGTGTGAATGTGCTCTAGCTGTAGGTGAGATGGTGATGATCAGCCGTCTGTGTTTCAGCTCTTTTATTAACGTCAGATCGTCTCCCGCAGAGCTGCGTTAACGCGTCTTTCCTCTCGCTGATGTCTTTGTTGTTTTCGTTTGTTTCTTCAGAGCGTCCTCCGTTTCTCTGACTCCATCTCTAATGATCTAATGATTTTTATAGTACAGAAACTGTTTACAGTATGTGACATTTTATGATGCATGAAAAACCTGAATGGCCTGCTGCATGTGTCAGTGAACATAAAAGAAGACTTTTCTGCTCACCAAACCTGCCTTTAATTGATCAAAAATACAGTAAAATTGTGAAATATTATTACAGTTTAAAACCGCTGTTTTCTATGTGAATATCCATTAAACTCTAATTGATTTCTGTGATGCGCCGCTGAATTTTCAGCATCATTACTCCAGTCTTCAGTCACATGATCCTTCAGAAATCATCCGAATATATTGATTTACTGCTCAACAAACATTTCTGATTATTATCAATGTTGAAAACAGTTGTGCTGCACAGTATTTTTGTGGAAACTGTAATACATTATATTTTTTAGGATTCACAGATGAATAGAAAGTTCAAACAAACAGCATGAATTTGAAATAGAAAACTTCTGAATCAGAAAGAGTTTGCACATATACAGAATTTGTGTCATGAGCTTCAGTACACAGAGACAATAAAAATAGGATGAGAATAAAAATACACACATGTGACCCTGGAGCACAAAACCAGTCTTAAGTCGCTGGGGTATATTTGCAGCAATAGCCAAAAATACATTGTATGGGCAAAAATTATTTATTTATTTATTTATTATTATTTTTTAATGCCAAAAATCATTAGGATATTAAGTAAAGATCATGTTCCATGAAGATATTTAGTAAATTTCCTACTTTAAAATATGTAAAAACTTTTTTTGAAAAGCAATGCATTGCTAAGAACTTAATTTGAACAACTTTAAAGGTGATTTTCTCAATATTTTAATTTAAACATCAATGGAAAGCTTATTTATTCAACTTTCAGATGATGTATAAATCTCAATTTCTAAAAATTGACACTTATGACTGGTTTTGTGGTCCAGGGTCACATATGTAAATACAAATAGACAAAAAATATGTACACTTCCGTTCAAAAGTTTGGGGTCAGTAAGACTTGCAATTTTTTTTTTTAATGAAGTCAAGGCTGCATTTATTTGATCAAAAATACAGAAAATAAACTGTAATATTACAAAATGTTATTACAATAGAAAATAATGTTTTTTATTTTCATATACTTTAAAATATAATTTATTCCTGTGATGCAATGCTGATTTTTCATCAGCTGTTACTCAGTTTCCCAGGCTTAAGTGTCACATGATCTCTCAGAAATCATTCTGATATTCTCAATTATTAGTAGAATTATCAGTTTTGGAAACAGTTGTGCCACCATTTTTTTTATTTTATTTTTTTACCTGTATTTTTTTTTTTTTCAAGAACAACATTCAAACTATAAATCTTTTCTAGCACTGTAAATCTATTCTGTCACTTTTTATTAATGTAACAATTTATTAATTTCTTTCAAAAAAAAAGAATGAATAAACATTTACTGACCCCAAACTTTTGAACGGTAGTGTATATATAGTAAAATAAATTGAGAAATATATAAGTGGCATGTACAGTTGTGCTAAATGATAGAATGGAATAGAATGGAAAGAGATGCAGGGATGTATTCGGATGGAGGTGTATCAAATAAATATAAGGTTATTGCACATATTTTTATTGCACATTTAGCTGTTCATAAGGTGGATTGTCTGGAGGAAGAAACTGTTCTTGTTCCTGGTCGTCCTGGTATTTGTGGATCTGTAGCACTGGCCAGAAAAGTTCAAAGAGGGAATGGCTTGGATGTGAGGGATCCAGAGTGATTTGCTGAGCTCTTTTCCTGTCTTTGGATGTATACAGTTCTTGAAGGATATAAATGTAATTACTGTCACTTTTGATCAATTTAATGCATTAAAATGTTAATTTCTTTCAAAAAGTACAAGTTTAGAAAGCGTCAGTAGTGTGTGTGGTCAGGTGTGCTTTGTTAAAGATTCAGTGTTCCTAATCAGTTGATCTTTAATGCTCATAATTGTTTTATAATGAAGGTTTTCTCTGTTTCTTTCTCTCTTTGTGCCTCCGTCTGTCTTCGCGACACCAGGTGAGTGATTTTCCTTCTTCCTGCGTGTCGTTTCGCACATGTAACACACGTGTTTGATTCTGTTACCGGTTTTCACAGTTAATTTACCCTGAGATGATTGTAACTCAGAATTAAGCGTTTGGCATTAGCATGAGGACACGAAGCGCCTGCCATTTCAATATTTCATCCGTCTTGTGTTGTTTATCCGCGCTGGATGTTTTATTTAGCAAAACCCCATTACAGGCTGAAAAACAGTCTGAGCTCGGCGGAGGCGGCCGGGTCTCGACATTCAGCCGCAGCCAAAAGATTCTTTGTGCTTCATCAAATTTTAATAAAGCCGGTGTTTTAATGGCCACGCAGGGCCCGAGCGGAAGCGATGTGAAAGCTTTTTTAATTACATGGCCGAGCGCCGCGTCTTTGTTCTTGGCACTGAATGATGCCGTCCTGCACTTCTGGAAACTTTCTTTAGCTTTACGTTCATAGCTTTTAATTGCATATTGAAAAACGCTGAATAAATCTCACCGGTCCTCATGTGTGGAGAAACGGCGAGCAGGAGAACCGGAGCGCGCTCGCGTTTTACTCATTTATTCTGACACCTTCAGCTTAAAGCATTGACTCTTAAACGTACAGAAGTAGCCGTCATTATCAGCGTCAGTGCAATTCATTAATCTAATATTCATTAAACTAAACTAGTGCACCTTTGTGAAAAAGTGTGCTTGCCACAGAAACATATTTTAAATGAGAATACTTTAGTGCAAAGTGAAATAAATGTCTGTGGACACGTATCTGCATGCTATTTAAATTTTTATGAAAATGCATTATAGATTAAATGTGTATGAAATGCATGTTTTAAACATTTCGGTTACAATTTAAATCGAGTGCTGTGAATGTGCTTTAGTATGTTACACAACCTATCATGCCATTTTAAAAGTTCTTAATGTTGTTTTTGGAGTTTCCAACAAAAGAATGCATGCATCTTAAAATATGCTTTTAATATCACCTCATTTTCCAGCGATTCTCAAACGATTCATTCAAAGCAGTTCAAAGATTCCTTCCCGTGAGCATTCTCTGCTCTGATTGGTCAGATGGCCCATAAGTTGAACACTCAATAGAAAATATAAACATCTATTATTTATCAAATTTGCAGGTTGTGATCAGTGTCCAAATAAACAAGGTGCTGAGCCATCTTTCAAGAGCAAGCGTTTTGTAAATAAAAAATAACGGGTTCCTGCACATTTTCCATTTAAAAATTTCCAAGGCTCAAATTTCCAAACCTTTCAGTACATTTTCAGACCATATTTAACATAAATGGTTCAGAGAGTAGTATTTTCAGCTTTTTATTTGTATACAGTACAGTCATCTGCAAATATTTTTATTTTTATAAGTGACAACATACAGAGCCTCTAAAACGGAGGGAAAAAACCTAAAAAATACAGCGACACAAGAACATTTTTTGTGCCCTCTGGAAACTATTCACATGCGCATGGGGATTTTTTGCATGCTTTCGCATTAGTTTCTAGTTTTCTATAAGCTATTTCCTCTGTGCATCACTGCCATCTCACTATGAATAAAACAAGAACGTGGACACACATGAATTAACATTAATTAGATTAAAAGACTTGTTCAAAATTGGTCTTTTCTTGTGGTAGTACTTCTAATATCAGGGCTAATGTCCAAATGAACACATCCTCTTTGGCGGCAGAGAAACCATGACATGAAATGGGCAGATTAGTGTGCATTGTGCTATAATATAGGACCCATATGCTACGTTTAATGGTTTCTTATGTGCACATAAAAGAATATAGTGAGAACTGCTTATGACCTGTGTTTTGCATGATGAAAAGTTAATTCAGTCGCATTTGACAATCACTAAAGAATCACTAAACAGCTGCAATGAAATCTCACTTCTTGCATGATACATTAATTTTCAATTTTTACATTTTCTATTAGAAAAACTAAATAGAGGCAACACTTTTTTGCAACCTGTGATTCTTTTTTCAGGATTCTTTGAAGAATAACAATTTAAAAAGAACAGCATTTATTAATAAAAATGTCTATGCTATCAATTTTTATTAACATTTTTTATTTATTGTAAACCGTTTTTCATTAAATGTTATATCTAATTACTTTTTTCCATATTTTCCATTCTTTCAAATTCCATACTTTTCCAAACCCTGTAAATTAAACCTAAATAGTAAAATAAAAATGACAAAAGCACTTAACAAAACTATTTAAAATTAAAATAAAATTAAAATATAAAAAGCCAATTCAGAACATTAGTAACAACTAAAATTGTATATAAATAATAGTAAAATAACACCAAGTAGAAGTGCCAGAAACTGTGCCTTTTATCACATTACTGATATTATCTGCAAGTACAGTTTTTACAAATATACTTTTAAGATTTGAAGTACATTTAATTCAGTAGAACTGAGAATTGCACTTCTTTTTTGCAAAGGCGTGAAGGCAGATGATTTGTTCTTTATAATTAAATGTATGTCACGTTAATCTTTCATTTAGAGACAATGCTGCTGTAGAGACACTGATCAGACCCAAAACATCATCCTTCTGAAGTAGAGGCAAGCGTTAGCGATCATGTTCAATACTCTAATTAAATTCTCTAAAAATATACATCACCTAGAGGAGACTCGCCCAAGCAGCTTTTATTAAATATCTGTGTCAAATGGCTACTGAAAGTGCATTATGATCATGCATCTGCAATCTGATAGCGCTCTTTTCTGTGAAGTTATTAGAGGAGTTTCATGTTTAGAGTAGGGCTGTCAAACGATTCATTGCGATTAATCGCATCCAAAATGTGTGTTTTTACTTTGTACATTTATTATGTACATATAAATAGACACACATACATGTGTATATATTAAAACTAAATATTTATATGTGTATATATATTTATACCTGTATACAATTTAGATTATAAATGTGACCCTGGACCACAAAACCAGTCGCTGGGGTATATTTGTAGCAATAGGCAAAAATATGGGTCAAAATTATCAAAAAAAAATTGTATGCCAAAAATCATTAGGATATTAAGTAAAAATCATGTTCTATTAAGATATTTAGTAAATTTCATACCGTAAATATATCAAATCTTAATTTTTGATAAGTAATGTGCTTTGGTAAGAACTTAATTTGGACAACTTTAAAGGCGATTTTCTCAATATTTTTATTTTTTTGCACCCTCAGATTGCAGATTTTCAAATAGTTGTATCTCGGACAAATAGTGTCCAATCCTAACAAACCATACATCAATGGAAAGCTTATTTATCCCAGCTTTCGGATGATATATAAATCTCAATTTTGAAAAATTGACACTTATGACTGGTTTTGTGGTCCAGGGTCACAAATAAATATAATATATATATATATATATATATATATATATATATATATATATATATATATATATATATATAAATATATAAATCTAAAATATTTTTCCTTAATATATACATGCATGTGTGTGTATTTATATATGCATAATAAATATACACAGTACACAAATATATAGTATGTAAACACAAACTTTTATTTTGGATGCGATTAATTGCGATTAATCATTTGACAGCACTAGTTTACAGAGTTACCTCCTCTATTTTTAAGTGAGGGGAAGATGGCAGTATTTTGTTTTGTGTAAAGTGTTACTTCCTCTGTTTTGTAGTTTAAATATGGCAGTAGTTTGTTTTATAGTTTAAATATCTGTCAAATGGTTACTGAAAGTGCATTATGATCATGCATCTGCAATCTGATAGCGCTCTTTTCTGTGAAGTTATTAGTGGAGTTTCATGTTTAAAGTGTTACTTCCTCTGTTTTTTTTAAGTGAGGGGAAGATGGCAGTAGTTTGTTTTGTAGTTTAAATATCTGTCTCAAATCATGATCATGCATCAGCAATCTGATAGAGTTATTTTCTGTGAAGTTATTAGAGTTTGTTTTGTAGTTTAAATATCTGTGTCAAATGGTTACTGAAAGTGCATTATGATCATGCATCTGCAATCTGATAGCACTCTTTTCTGTGAAGTTATTAGAGGAGTTTCACATTTAGAGTGTTACTTCCTCTGTTTTTTGAAGTGAGGGGAAGATGGCAGTAGTTTGTTTGCTGACACACGCTGTCAGATGTCAGTCTGATCCGTTCACACAGCTGAAGCAGAGCTCCACGAGGAGATCCTGTGCTGTAGATCCAGCAGCGCTGTAGGCCTGCGGCTGATGATTGGATTCAGAGCGAAGGGTTTGTGAATGATTAGTATCGGTGAGCAGAAGAGCGTCTCTCCGCGCTGCTCCGTCGGGCCCTGTAGGGTCTGCTCTCGAGGGCCGTGCGCCGCTGTGATTAAACTCACTGGATGCGTTCAGCTGGAAGTAATGAATTACGCATTAATCCTTCCTAATCTATTCCTACACCGCTGGCTTTCCTAATCAGAGTAAACAAACACGCTCCCGCTGTAAGCGCGCACGCGTGCGATCCTCTCGTGTTTCGCCGTTTCTCTGCAGAGGCTCGCGCTCCTTGTTTTTGTCCTGAGGGGTTCGTCTTCGTCCCCTGGGTGTCTCACCTCATCGAGGCACAGCGCTGCGTTGCCATCTGTTGGGCGCAGATGAGGCTGTTAGTCAGTTTGACACGTCTCCAGTGAGAATCAAATGAATATGAGTTTAATTGAGTTTTGATTTGTGGGAGCGGAGAGCCGGCTTTGGCGCGGTGAAGGTGGAGATGTGATGATGATGTCTCAGTATGGTGTCAGTGATCGTCATGTCATGGGGCGTAATGTGATGATGTTGTGAGAGTAATATAATCATACGCATGTCAGTAATATTTTGTTGTCTTCAGTCGTGTCAGCAGTGTGAAAATGTGTTAGTAAGGTGATGATTTTGGTGTTAGTCAAGTAATATTGCAATGGCATGTCAATATGATATTGTGTAAGCAATCTAATATCTGATGAGATCTGGAAAAACCCAGCACATGGTGAAATTTTACCTTTTTTTACGTTTTGATACCATTTGAAAGCTCTTCCCAAAAGCTTGAACATAAAAACACTGCAAAAAATGCATTTCTAGCTTATAATTTTTGTCTTGTTTCCAGCCAAAATATCTAAAAATTCTTAAATCAAGAATTATTTTCTAGACAAGTACACTTTAATGTCTTGTTTTCAGAAAAAAGAAGTTAAAATTAAGTGAGTTTTTGCTTGAAACAAGCTAAATAATCTGCCAATGGGGTAAGCAAAATAATCTAGTCTTCTGCTTGAAATAAGATTATTTTTCTTACCCCATTGGCAGATTATTTAGCTTGTTTCAAGCAAAAACTCACTTAATTTTAACTTCTTTTTTCTGAAAACAAGACATTAACGTGTACTTGTCTAGAAAATAATTCTTGATTCAAGAATTGTTAGATATTGTTAGATATTTTTGGCTGGAAACAAAAGTCAGCTTTATTTATATAGCGCTTTTTACAGTACAGATTGTGTCAAAGCAACTTTACATTATCAAATAGGAAGGTAATATATTATTAATGCAAAAAGAAACGGTAAATAATTTTAGTTGAAGGAAATTAATCAATATGTCTATCTGAAGTTGGCTGATAGCTTTGATTTTCAGGAATGGATTTTTGAGAAAAACTGGTTTAAAGAGAGACGTGTTTTACTTTCACTTTCCGGGTTTAAGTAGAGCTGTCAGGAGCGCTATACTGCATCATCATCTGTTTTCAGTTGTTTATCATGTGTATAGTCTCCGAATTTTTGATCACCCCTTGTATTTTTAAATAGCACCAATAATGGACCTTGTAGTTGTAGTTTACATTTAGAAACACGAGCGCAGCACAACTGTTCACTGTGCTCCTAAATTTTTTAAGTTGCTCCTAAAAAGAAAAGTAAGCATGGTTAAGAAAACTTAAGTCAGAAAAAAAGTCAGTGAATTGACTTGTACCTGAACTTTAAAGGGGACTCAAGCCTCTTTTTATTTGTGATATACTGTCTCAGTCTAAATTACATTCACACTGGTGTTTTAGGAAGCCAAACTAATTATTAAATAATAATAACAACAACTGCACTGCAAAATAAATGAAAATAAATATTACTAGGTATATTATTTTGCTTTGCAATTGAAATACTTATTTGCCAATTTCTATACTTGAAAGATATATTTTGAATTTGGACAGAGTTTGGGAAAGTTACTTTTAAAAGTAATGCGTTACAATGTTGCGTTACTCCCTAAAAAAGTAACTAATTACGTTTCTTAGTTACTTTTTATGGAAAGTAATGCGTTACATTAAATGAAATGAATTGAATAAGGCTAAGGCTAAAGGAAAATTAAATTGACGTCTGTGCAGTAGAACTGTAGGAAAAGAAAGTTCAACACTCTTCAGCAATGAGAAAAAAACACAAATGTTAGTTCATCTAAAGTAAGTTTTGCTTATTAGTACACTGCAAAAAATGCTTTTCTTTTTTTAGTTTTTTTTTTTGTCTTCTTTCTAGCCAAAATATATCTTAATAATATATCTATAATATATATTTATTAAATCAAGAAGGTTTTTTTAGAGAAATAAAAATTCTTGTTTTTGCTTGAAACAAGCATATATATATATATATATATATATATACATACATTGTCTGTAAACAAGACAAAAAATGTAAGTAAGGAAAGTATTAAGTGTACCAATGTATTGGATCAACAAAAGTCAGCAGGAAACACATTGGTTAAAAAAATGGGATTAAATACATAAAGGAAACAAAAAGTAACTGGCGTTAATTTTTTGACTCAGATATTTTCTTGGACATTAAAAAGTAATGCGTTACATTACTAGTTACTTCAAAGAAGTAATATAATTACGCAACTTGAGTTACCACCAACACTGAATTTGGACTGCAGTAACGTTACCCATTTAAAACGATAGCTGTCAACAATTCATACTGCACTTTTAAGCTTTTATTTTGACGTAAACAAGAGTAGAGCTTTTATTTTAATGGAAAACTCCAGTGAAAGCAGGGTTACAAAAACAAGTCTCACTACAAATCTAGTGAAATGCTGTGATCATCTGCCATGAAAATAAATTATAACTGTAAATGCATGCTAAATTTACAGAACATGCAATAAACTAGTTCACTGCATTCATTCACTGTGAACAGAGCTGATCGCCTAAATAAAGCGTGTGCTTCACTTTAAAACGCGCAGCAAAAACAGGCTTGATAAAGATATTATCTATATTGTGCTTTCGGTTTTAATTCGTTTTACAGATACTGTGTATCAGACCAAAGCATAATGGGCCAAAACACGTTTATTTTGTTGTGTATTGATTATTATAATTTTTTATTATTATTATAGAATAAGAAGTTTAAATATATTTTATAAAACTGCACTTTTTACCTGGAAGAACTATCGTTTCATATCGTCATGTGACCACAGTAATATCGTTGCATCTCTAGTCAGTAAGGTAATGTGATTGTAATGTGATGGGATTCACATCGGTATTGTGTTGTTGTGGTGTCAGGAATGTGGTATCCATAGCAACCGTCAGGCGATTGTTGCGATGTGCCCTCAGTCTGATGAAGAGCATCTGCAGATCACACCAGGTGTAATGGATGTTTAATTGGAGCGGTTGCTGTGAGCGAGGCTGTTTGTGTCTTTTAATTAGATGAATAAATTGCACTCATTACGGAGTTTGATTTGAAATAACGCCGGAAGCAGATGTGGATGTGAAACGCACCCTAAACACATCACAACATCAGTGTTCTTGACATCACACGAGCATCTCATCATGAGTCAGACGTGACAGAAACTACAGTTCCTCGGCAGATCTCTGCTCATTTTCCATGTGTTTGTGTGTGACGTTGCGGCGCCGCAGCAGTCAGTCGGCGAGGAGAATGAATCCACGATGTGGAACGTGAAGAAGCGGCCGGTGCTGTGGGCTGAATGTGATGAGCCTGGTTTACTCAAGTAGGACACGTTTCTGCATCAACATGTCTGCAGGAGCAGGAACGTTTCATCAGCCGCTCAGGTTCTGGGGCAGGTTTGTCTTTGCCTGAGTGTCCTTCTCATCAGTCTGATTTGATGCACCTCTGATTTTCACTGTGATTCATGGTTCGGCTCAGGGTTATGAATTAGGGGTGTAAGAAAATATCCATTCGTGTGTGTAACGCGATATTTTGTTTGGCGATACTGTATGGATTTTCAGAAACGTGAGTGTATATCCTGATGGCTAGATTGCAGTCTTCTTATCTCTGAACTTAAACAGTGACAGGAAATAGCACACCACTGATGTCAATATGTCCCACTCTCCAGACGATGTTGATATTATAGGACGATATGATACAATTTTTAATTTTAGTAGATCATAGTTAAATTACAGGCAAAATATGTATATTAACCTTATATAATTAGGAAAAAAAAACATTTCAAGATCTAAGACAATAATAAAATGGTCTGACTTTAGTGTGAACGTATGCTACATAAGACACCTGCGCAAAAGAAAAACAGCAAATTGACTGAACATGAAAATTTACTTCATGACAGCAGATGGCACTTATGCAACATTCTCAAAATAGCGTTTCTTTGATTACTGCTGTAAACAAAGCTGCTCTCTGCGCTGCGCTTATGAACACGGAGGTAAGAGGGGAAAAAAAAGTCATCTAAACTAGTGTTGCCAAGTCTGCGGTTTTCCCGTGCAATTGGGCTACTTTAACACTGTTGTCGCGGGTTGTTTTTGATGTCCGCGGGTTAAAATCCACCACAATAATGTCATATTTAGCCCCTGAAATGCTAATTTACCATGAGAACCATAACAAAAAACGCGTATTTTATCCCCCAAAACACGATTGGGCTAATTTTGGGCTACTTCTGAGTAGCAATTGGGCAGGTTTTGTTGTGAAAACCTGGCAACCCTGATCTAAACGTTTCTGAAGTTCCTTTCGGCCTTTTCCATAGGATACTAAAATAAAACTGAGGAATCTATTTGTCTGAAAAAGTAATCAAGAAAATATGTGACCTTGGCTGGACAACAAAACCAATCATAAGGGTTCATTTTTTGAAATTGAGATTTATTTCTGAAAGCTATACTTTTTCCATTGATATATGGTTTGTTAGGATAGGACAATATTTGGCCAAGATACTAATACAAAGTTCAGTATATTTGGGTGAGATACAAAGTTTAGTTTTCAAAAAGAAATTCAAATCTTGTGTGAACAAGAAACACATTGTCCAGAAATCAGAACTTACTGTTTTAAGAAAAAAATAAAAATAAAAAATAATAATAATTATATATATATATATATATATATATATATATATATATATATATATATATATATATATATATATATATATATATATATATATAAGAATTTAGCCAAAGCAACTGAGAAAAAGCATAATAGGCCTTTCTGGGCTATACAGTAATATTTTGTAAAGAAGATATGCCAGATTTTATTCCAGCTCTAAAATTACTGCAATTTATTAATTTAATAGATTCATTTAAATGAAATTTTATTTAATGTAACTACACAATTTTACATTATCAATTGAAGAAAAAAAAAAAACAATCACTACTAACATTAGCTTCTCTCTAAACATTTTTTCCCCCTTATCTATTTTCTTTTATTTATTATGTACTTTAAAAATCCTTGCTATGTGTACTGTGTTGGGCTAAATGAGACTTGTCATAGCACTTGCATGTTATTGCTCTTTTGTTGATTTCGATTGCTTCCACTGTTCTCTTTTGTAAGTCGCTTTGGATAAAAGTGTCTGCTAAATGTCTAAATGTAAATGTAAATGTAAATGTAAAAAGACTTAAACCACACAAAATTATTATTTTTTAATTATTATAGTACAATTTGTGTGCTGTTCTTGATAAGAGATCAGCCAAAATACATTTAAAAGCTGTGTGTTTGGAGCAAAAATCATCCCGTTCCAATTTATGGATGCTCAAGCGGTGCGTCCCAGATAGCACACGTACGTCTGCAAGATGTCTGTTAAAGATCTCTTGATCTGGAAAGCATCTGCTGTGTGCAAACATATGGCAGACATCTGTAAGATGTCAGATTTACATATATTCTAAATCCTAAACATCTTAAAGACATCTAATAGACGTCTATTTGACATCTGATCGGAAACGTCCAACAGACGTATTGCAGACGTCTTGCAGATGTGAATGCAGATATCAGATAGATGTCTATTTGACATCTGATAGGAAACGTCCAACAGACGTATTGCAGACGTCTTGCAGATGTCTTGCAGATGTGAATGCACATGTCAGATAGATGTCTATTTGACATCTGATAGGAAATGTCCAATAGATGTCTTGCAGATGTAAATGCAGATGTCAGATAGATGTCTATTTGACATCTGATAGGAAACGTCCAACAGACGTATTGCAGACGTCTTGCAGATGTGAATGCAGATGTCAGATAGATGTCTATTTGACATCTGATAGGAAATGTCCAACAGACGTATTGCAGACGTCTTGCAGATGTCTTGCAGATGTAAATGCAGATGTCAGATAGACGTCTATTTGACATCTGATAGGAAATGTCCAACAGACGTATTGCAGACGTCTTGCAGATGTGAATGCACATGTCAGATAGATGTCTATTTGACATCTGTTAGGAAACGTCCAATAGATGTCTTGCAGATGTAAATGCAGATGTCAGATAGACGTCTATTTGACATCTGATAGGAAACGTCCAACAGACGTATTGCAGACGTCTTGCAGATGTCTTGCAGATGTGAATGCACATGTCAGATAGATGTCTATTTGACATCTGATAGGAAATGTCCAACAGACGTATTGCAGACGTCTTGCAGATGTGAATGCAGATGTCAGATAGATGTCTATTTGACATCTGATAGGAAATGTCCAACAGACGTATTGCAGACGTCTTGCAGATGTGAATGCAGATGTGAATGCAGATGTCAGATAGACGTCTATTTGACATCTGATAGGAAACGTCCAACAGACGTATTGCAGACGTCTTGCAGATGTGAATGCAGATGTCAGATAGATGTCTATTTGACATCTGATAGGAAATGTCCAACAGACGTATTGCAGACGTCTTGCAGATGTCTTGCAGATGTGAATGCACATGTCAGATAGATGTCTATTTGACATCTGTTAGGAAACGTCCAATAGATGTCTTGCAGATGTAAATGCAGATGTCAGATAGACGTCTATTTGACATCTGATAGGAAATGTCCAACAGACGTATTGCAGACGTCTTGCAGATGTGAATGCACATGTCAGATAGATGTCTATTTGACATCTGTTAGGAAACGTCCAATAGATGTCTTGCAGATGTAAATGCAGATGTCAGATAGACGTCTATTTGACATCTGATAGGAAACGTCCAACAGACGTATTGCAGACGTCTTGCAGATGTGAATGCACATGTCAGATAGATGTCTATTTGACATCTGATAGGAAACGTCCAACAGACGTATTGCAGACGTCTTGCAGATGTAAATGCAGTTGTCAAATAGACGTCTCCGAGACGTATGTGTTCTATCTGTGGTTTTCATCCTCATAATCATCCGTTTGAAAGGCAAGAGTTAATTTCAGACACTAAATTAGATCACTGGTCACCAGTTAGTAGATGATTTGTAATTTCTCTGCTTTTATTTAAATATTAACATAGTGTGTTTCTCATAACAACCTGCAGTCTTTAAGTCTCTGTATTCTGTGCTATTTGTGGAAAGGCTCATAAGGTCTAGTCTGAGGTGGTTTGTTAGCACTGCTTGTACTTCTCATTTACTGCCTATTAGTGTTATTTTAGTATCACTGAGATACTATTATAGTTTTTATGAATATTTACAATTTTCCATGTCCATTTTAATGTTTACACATTCTTATTTCAGTTTTACTTTTAGATATTTTAGTACATCAAGTTCTGAATTTAATTGCCAACTAGCTGAAGTAGTTTTTACAATTTTTTTAGCTATCTATATTAACCTGGTTTCAGTCCATTCACAGTCAATCTAACTGACATTTAAGCTTTAGAAAGCCCTTTTTAAGAGCCACGATCACTGTATGATGAGCAGATTTAACTGCACATGCATAAACATGCTCAAACAGATTAACTAAAAAAGTGCATTTGGTTGAGTTTTGTGAGTGAGATGAGGTTAGCTGATGTTTTGTGAGTTCTGGACGGTCTGATTCTGTTTGATCTGCGTCACGCGTGTTTGGGTTTGTGTGTTTGTTCAGTGCGCTGCTGAATCTGTGGCCGTTTGCTCTGCTGTTTGTATGTTCGGCCTTTGAGCTCCACACACAAAATGGCTTCCCATGTTTCCTTTGTGACAAGATGTCTGGCCTAAGAGTTCTCTCTCTCTCACACACTGGCTCTTTGATGGAGGCTGTCGTCGTATCTTTCAGGGGGTTCGCTCCTGAAGCTGATGTGTGTGTTTTACGGATGTAAAGTAGGTCATGATGGGAAAACAGCCTGATCTCTTCTCTCAGTCTCTGCTGGTGTGAGGTCTGCTTCTGTTTGCAGCTCGTTCTGATCGAGATGTTCGACCGATCGCAGTGGGTTTGTGGGAGTGAATCTGAAATCTGAATCCATTCATCTTTTTTTATAGAACAGATCGTTCCAGTCATTAATTTTGATTGGTTGAGACACATTTGAAGCTGTTACACTGCAAAAAATGCTTTTCTTACTTAGATTTGTAGTCTTGTTTCCAGACAAAATATCTAAACATTCTTAAATCAAGAAGGATTTTCTAGACAAGCAAAGATTATTGTCTTGTTTTCAGAAAAAAAAGTCATAATTAAGTGGGTTTTTGCTTAAAACAAGCAAAATAATCTTATTTCAAGCAAAAAGCTAGATTATTTTGCTTACCCCATTGGGAGATTATTTAGCTTGCTTCAAGCAAAAACTCTCTTAATTTTAACTTATTTTTTTCTAAAAACAAGACAATAATTTTTGCTTGTCTAGAAAATCTTCTTGATTTAAGAGTTTTCAGATATTTTGGTTGGAAACAAGACAAAAAATTCAAGTAAGAAAAGCATTTTTTGCAGTGTAAACAGCGCAAAAAAAAAACAAAAACCTTTTGTTATTTAGATTTGTTGTCTTGTTTCCAGCCAAAATATCTAACAATTCTTAAATCAAGAAGGATTTTCTAAACAAATAAAACTTTTTGATTGTTTTCAGAAAAAATAAGTCAAAATGAAATGAGTTTTTGCTTAAAACAAGCAAAATAATCTGCCAATGGGGTAAGCAAAATAGTCTTATTTCAAGATGAGAACTAGATTATTTTGTTTACCCCATTGGCATTTTTTCTGAAAACAAGACAATCATTTTAACTTGTCTAGAAAATCCTTCTTGAATTAAGATATTAGATATTTTGGCTGGAGGCAAGACAAAAAAAAATCTAAGTGTACATATTACTCTAAAAAAAAAATCACCTTTGTTTATGTTTGTGTGTTGCTTTCTGAAACTGCATCGTTTGACGGTAGAATAATGTTTTATTAACTTCATTTGCTCTGTTTTATTTTGTGAGCCCTTACTACGCATATGGCCCTGTGAATCCATAGTTTACAGTGATTATAACGCCCCTTAGCTGTTATAAATTCACTGTAAACTAGAGCTTCTTGGGGGTTAGTGCTTTATTGCACAGAAGATCATGTATGTTTACTAGGTTATATACTTTTTAAGAGCGCAGGAGCTAGTGATGACTTTTATTAATGTTATTTGGATGCTGTGTGTGTTTACAACGCTGTTCAGAAGTTTGAGGTCAGTAAGGATTTATTTCTGAGAGAAGTTTCTTCTTCTCACCAAGGCTGCATTTATTTGATCAAAAATACAGTAAACACTGAAATATTATTATAACGTAAAATATCTGTTTTCTCTGTGAATATCTGTTAAAGTGTAATTTATTGCATGTTTATGTGAGCGATAACCGATATCCAAAATGTATTTGTGTCATTTCTGATTTGGACACAGTGTTAGCAACAGTACTGAACTGAACAAGTGTTTTTATTTATAACACTGTCATTTCGCTCTCTCCTAGCAAACAAAACAAAACCATTTTATTTCTCTATCAGTAAATATAGTGCTCTGAAAATTAAAATAAATCAATAAAATAGTGAATACATCATTGCAAATTAAGATCGCATGTTAGCACAGTTAGATCTGTCTAGATTATGAAATACCTGCTGACAGATTGCGTTTTTTATCTATGTTTTTACTTAAATCACGATCTCTTGCAGCGATCATTTCTACAGAACCATAATTACTTGGATGGTTATTAACAGTGTTACTTTTAAAAATAAAGTGTTACAATATTGCGTTATTTCCTAAAAAAGTAACTAATTGCGTTACTAAATCTGGACAGGGTTTGCTTGTTTTTTTAATATGAAAACATTCGATTCTTATCAAATGTAAAAGCCCTTTCACACCTAAATGAAGTGAATAAGGCTAAGGCTGAAGGAAAATTAAATTGCCGTCTGTACAGTAGAACTGTAGGAAAATAAAGTTCAACACTCTTCAGCAATGAGAAAAAAACACAAATGTTAGTTAATATAAAGTAAGTTTTGCTTATTATTACACTGGAAAAAATGCTTTTCTTACTTAGATTTTTTGTCTTGTTTCCAGCCAGAATATCTAAAAATTCTTAAATCAAGAAGGATTTTCTGATAACAAGTCAAAATGAAGTGTTTTTTGCTTGAAACAAGCAAAATAATCTTCACGTGGGGTAAGCAAATTAATCTTGCTTTCTGTTTAAAATAAGATTTTTTTTACAAAATTAAGTGAGTTTTAGATTGTTCTAAGCAAAAACTCACTTAATTTTGACTTATTTTTTCTGAAAACAAGAAAATAGTTATTTACTTGTCTAGAAAATTGATTTGATTCTTGATTTAAGAATTTTTTTGATATTTTGGCTGGAAACAAGACAAAAAATCTAAGTAAGAATAGATTTTTTGCAGTGTACACAGCAAAAAATGCTTTTCTTGCTAAGATTTTTTGTCTTGTTTCTAGATAAAATATCTAAAAATTCTTAAATCAAGAAGGATTTTCTAGACAAGTAAAAATTGTCTTGCTTTCAGAAAAAAAGAAGTCAAAATTAAGTGAGGGTAAGCAGAAGCAGAAGACTAGATTATTTTGCTCACCCCATTGGCAGATTACTTTGCTTGTTTCAAGCAAAAACTCACTTAATTTTAACTTCTTTTTTCTGAAAACAAGACATTAAAGTGTACTTGTCTAGAAAATAATTCTTGACTTAAGAATTTTTTGATATTTTGGCTGAAAACAAGAACAAGAAAGAACAGTATTTTTGCAGTGGGTGGTTGAATTGGATCAACAAAGGAGCAAAGTCATTGGTTAATAAAATGGGATTAAATACATAAAGGAAACAAAAAGTAACTGCCGTTAGTTTTTTATTTCTTGGAAATAAAAAAGCAATGCCTTTACTAGCTACTTGAAAAAAGTAATATTATTAGGTAACTTGGGTTACTTGTAATGTGACGCTGACAGAGAATCATTGAGTCAGTAAATTGAAGCAGGACTCATGCAGCGATGCAGGAATGGATGTGAATGACATGAGTGTTTCATACAAACACAACCTGCAGCTCATACATGAGCACATGCCTGCAGAATAAAGAGAGGGATCCTAAACTCCATTTCAGCAGCTTTCAGTTCGTATAGCTGTGGCAGTGTGTATGTGACGTTTGATTGACAGGTGTGTGAGTGACACACGTGACGCGTTACATAACACTCACGGACGCCTAACGATGGATGAGAGAGAAGACGGTTAAACGCTCAGGAGACGCTCTGACTGTAAGAAAGAAGGAAACACAAGAGCAATGAAAGAATAATGCAGGATGAGCCGCTGAAAGCAGGATGATTCCTGATTCTCCGGCTGCTGCTAACGATGAAGAGACTCGGCTCTGTTCTTCTGACAGCTCTGGATTCATCACATCCACACTCATGATGACATTTAGGACGTGATCTTAACGGACGTCCGGCTGAATCACTAATGATCATCTGAGCCTCAGCTGAAACTCCTGATGTGACACATTTCTGTCTCTGACACGCCGCTCCTGTCCGTCAGAAACACAATCATCGTACACTGCAAAAAATGCTTTTCCTACTTAGATTTTTTGTCTTGTTTCCAGCCAAAATATCTAAAAAATCTTACATCAAGGAGGATTTTCTAGACAAGTAACAATTATTGTCTTGTTTTCAGGAGAAAAAAAGTCAAAATTAAGTGAGTTTTTGCTTAAAACAAGCAAAATAATCTGCCAATGGGGTAAGAAAAAAAATTTTATTTCAAGATGAAAGCTAGATTATTTTTCTCACCCCATTGGCAGATAATTTTGCTTGTTTCAAGCAAAAAATCACTTAATTTTAACATATTTTGTCTGAAAACAAGACAATAATTTTTACTTGTCTAGAAAATCCTTCTTGATTTAAGAATTTTTAGATATTTTAGCTGGAAACAAGACAACAAATCTAAGTAAGAAAAGCATTTTTTGCAGTGTAGAAGTTAATATGGCTCTGAAATAAGTATATAACTTGCGTTAAACAAAATAAATATTACTATAATGAATTTAATATATGAATTTAATATAATAAAAAAATGAGTACTTAAGAAAAATAATACAATCACTTTATTTTCCATTACAACTTTGTATTAATAACTTTTTCAAATGCCATTGAATGCCGTTATAGTATTTATTACAAATACATTTTAAGATTAGCTTAAAGGATTAGTTCACTTCCAGAAAAAAAAAAAAAAAAAAATACAGATAATGTACTCACCCCCTTGTCATCCAAGATGTTCATGTCTTTCTTTCTTCAGTCGTAAAGAATTTTTTTTTTTTTTTTTTTTTTTTGAGAAAAACATTTCAGGATTTCTCTCCATATAGTGGACTTCTATGGTGCCCATGATATTGAACTTACAAAAATGCAGTTTAAATGCAGCTTCAAAGGGCTCCAAACAATCCCAGCCAAGAAATAAGGCTCATATCTAGAGAAACAATCAGTTATTTTCTTAAATAAATGAATATTTATACACTTTTTAACCAAAGTACATGTGTACTCTGTGCACTCTGGTTCAAGACAGTTATCATTTTCTCCTCCAACTTTAAAATCAACTTTAAAAAGTTTATAAATCTTAATTTATTTAAGAAAATGACTGATTGTTCCTATAATGCATTCAGTATTTTGCTGTAAAATAAATAAAAAAACAACATTTAGATGATAATAGTAATACTAATGACTGTATTCATTACTTTTTCAAATGCCATTGAAATTGTAATATAATCTGCTGTTATAGTATTTATTACAAATACATTTTAAGATTAGCTTAAAGGATTAGTTCACTTCCAGAACAAAAAAAAAAAATTACAGATAATGCACTCACCCCCTTGTCATCCAAGATGTTCATGTTTTTCTTTCTTCAGTCGTGAAGAAATAGCTTTTTGAGAAAAACATTTCAGGATTTCTCTCCATATAGTCGACTTCTATGGTGCCCACGATTTTGAACGTACAAAATGCAGCTTTAAATAGCTCTAAACGATCCCAGCCGAGGAATAAGGGTCATATCTAGAGAAACGATCAGTTATTTTCTTAAATAAATGAATATTTATACACTTTTTAACCTCAAAGTACATGTGTTCTCTGTGCACTCTGGTTCAAGACCGTTATCATTTTCTCCTCCAACTTTAAAATGAATTTTAAAAAGTTTATAAATATTAATTTATTTAAGAAAATGACTGTTTCGCTAGATAAGACCCTTCTTCCTCGGCTGGGATCATTTAGAGCTCTTTAAAGCTGCATTTAAACTGCGTTTTGTAAGTTCAAACTCAGGCCACCATAGAAGTCCACTATATGGAGAACATTCCGAAAATGTTTTTCTCAAAAAACTTAATTTCTTTGTGGCTGAAGGAAGACACGAACACCTTGGGTGACATTTTCTTTTAATATTTGCATTTTATTTCCGCTTTATTTCAATTACTGAATTTTTAAGTCCTGCTGAGGGTCCAGATGTGATCATGAAGAGCTGTGAGACTGACTGACCCGCCGCTGGATGCCCAGCGCATCGATCAAATCCCCAAAAACGAACAGCGCCGCATCTCCATCGATCCCGCTAGTGCAGATGAAAGGCCTGCTCTCACTCAGGTCCTGCTGGTTGATTACGGCGTGTGTTTTGATGTCAGCAGCTGGCGCTCCTCACAGATCAGACAGATGTCCAGCTCTTCATCGATCGCTCCGCTTCAGGAAAGGTCGCCATCCTGCGCTTTCACCTCCATCGCGGCGTGATCCGTGTGTCTGACGCTGAAGAGCGCTTCATTGATCAGGATCTCGGCTCAACTCCTCTCATTTGTTCAGTTCAGCTGCTGCAGCTTACAGATGATCACATGAAGACCTGATATTTGAAGTGACATTTAAAGGGACAGTTCAGCCACAAACAATCATTCTGTCATCATTTACTCTCCCTCGTGAATTACAAACCTCTGTGACTCTTATTTTTGTGGAACATACACTGCTGCGCAAAAGTTTGGGATCTTTAAAGATGTTTCTTCTGCTCATCAAGGCTGCATTTATTTGATTGAAAGTACTGAAAAAACTGTAATATTGTGAAATATTATTTTAATTTAAAATAACTATTTTCAATGTGAATATATTTTAAAATGTAATTTATTCCTGTGATGCAAAGCTGAATTTTTATCCGCCATTTCTTCAGTTTTCAGTGTCACATGATCCTTCAGAAATCATTCTAATGTACTGATTTATTATCCGTTGTTGGAACCTGTGATTTTTCTTTTTTCCCGGATTTTTTAACAAATAAAAAGGTGAAAAGAACAGCGTTTATTTAAAATAAACATATTTCGTAACAATATAAACTACCATCTGAAAGTCTGGGGTCAGTACATTTTTTATTCTTTCTAGAAATTAAAAAAAAATTAAGTATTAATTATTTACTAAGAAATTAATATTTGTATTCACCAAAGATTTGTTCAGTTGATAAATAGTGATAGAAAAAAATCATGTTGTTAGAAAATATAATTTTCTCCTCCATCTTCAAAATCAACTTTAAAAAAAGTTTATAAATATTAATTTATGTAAGAAAATGACTGATTGTTACTATAATGAATATAAAATAAATAAAAAAACAACTTTTAGATGATAATAGTAATACTAATGACTGTATTCATTACTTTTTCAAATGCCATTGGAATTTTAATATAATCTGCTGTTATAGTATTTATTACAAATACATTTTAAGATTAGCTTAAAGGATTAGTTCACTTCTAGAACCAAAAAATTACAGATAGTACATTCACCCCCTTGTCATCCGAGATATTCATGTCTTTCTTTCTTCAGTCGTAAAGAAAATGTTTTTTGATAAATAGTGATAGAAAAGACACGTTGTTTAAAAAAAAAATATATATATATATATATATATATATTTTAATAAATGTTGTTCTTTTTGACCATTTATTCATCAAGTATCCTAAAAAAAAAGAATCACAGGTTTAAAACAAATATTGATAATAACAGTAATTATTAGAATGATTTTTGAAGAATCATGTGACACTGAAAGCTAAAGAAATGGCTGATAAAAATTCAGAATTGCATCACAGTAATAAATACAAATTTTACATATATTAATATAGAACAACATTATTTTAAACTGTAATAATATTTCACAATATTACATTAAATGCAGCCTTGATGAGCGTATAAGAACTCGTAAAAAAAATACAAAAATCCCAAACTTTTGAGCGACAGTGTAGATATTTTGAGAAATGTTGCAGTGATTTTTGTTCATATAATGAAAACCATTGGGGTGGTCCAGTGGTGTGTGTTTGAACTCGTCATTTCAGTTCTTTTCTAGTATCCAGATTGCTTGCGTTTTGTTTTCATTTAGTCCTGCAGTAACAGCAATTAAAAGTGTTAAAATCAAACACACGTTCATCTGACGGCTGTCTCTAGTGTCTCTGACTCATCCGCTGATTAAACACACACACAATCAATGCGCTCTTCATTATCAGCCGCAGTCATTATAATTCATCACCGGACACACGACAAATCAAAACACATCCGTCACAACGCCATGCTCTGCATTTAGCATCTGTGGATGTGACTTTTCCATTAGTTAGACGAGTTCATTCAGATGAGTTTGAGTCAGTGTCCTGATCTGAAGCATGCACTGCGGTGTGAATACATTTTGCAGATATTGTTAGTTCACAGCATCTCTTATGTGTGCTGATTGATCAGATTGATCAGTCTGCATTACTTCTGTGAGGTTTATGAGGATCAGTGATTCCAAATCTGGTCCCAGTTGCATAAAAAGTGCTTCGACTTAAGGGGGGGAAAATCCCTGAGGCAAGAGAGTTCTTTAAGAGCATTGCAACAAATGTCTTTACCTTAGTGTTTATACTAAGCATTTCACGGTAGTTTCTGACAACATACAGCAAAGGGTGTCGTGGTTGCTATAGTTACTGCATTTCATAACAAACAGAACATAATGAAATGGAAACATAACCTAATATACACATTTTATTAATTAAACATGAGCGCTGCATGCTCCTGCGCTGCTTTGTATTTGTATTTGTACTAGCGTAAACTAGTGGATCGACAAGAAGATAGGCAAAGCAAGTTTATTTATATAGCACCTTTAATACACAATGGTAATTCAAAGTGATTTACGTAATAAAATAATAATAAACAGTAATAATCACAATAATAAAAACATTTAAAATGATTTAAAAAATTGATTTAAAATGAATTAAAACAGGAATAAAAATGATTATACATAAAATACATTATTATTGTTTATAAAAATCAAAACAATTAAGACTGTAAAATATATTTATATATTTATATAATGAAATATGATTAATTTATTAATTTGGAATTATTAATTATTTTCCTTCAACTAAAATTATTTAGTTTCTTTTTTGCAATATTGATATATGTGACCCTGGAGCACAAAACCAGTCTTAATTCGCTGGGGTATATTTGTAGCAATATCCAAAAATATACTGCATGGGTCAAAATGATCGATTTTTCTTTTATGCCAAAAATCATTAGGATATTAAGTAAGAATCACGTTCCAAGAAGATTTTTTTTTTATTTCCTGCCATAAACATATTAAAACTTAATTTTTGATTAGTAATATGCATAGCTAAGAGCTTCATTTGAACAACTTTAAAGGCAATTTTCTCAATATTTAGATTTTTTTACACCCTCAGATTGCAGACTTTCAAATAGTTGTATATCTGCCAAATATTGTCCGATCCTAACAAACCATACATCAATGGAAAGCTTATTTATTCAGATTTCAGATGATGTATGGATCTCAATTTCGAAAAAATGACACTTATGACTGGTTTTGTGGTCCAGGGTCACATATTACCTTCCTATTTGATAATGTAAAGTTGCTTTGATGCAATCTGTATTGTTAAAGCGTAAGGTAAAAAATAAAGGTAATAACTGATTGATAACAATTGTTCAAATTAATAGAATAACTGATACGACTAATCCATTTTCTTAAAAATGTATATAGATTTTTTTAGTTTTTGTGAAAACCCATAAGTCATGCTTTTTACAGTCATTTTACAGTTTAACATGCTTCCATAACATTGCCCTAATGCGCTCATATGGTATTCATTTTACTTTTGCATGTCTTAAAAAAGGACTTGCAGATACTGAATTCAAGATGATTTAATCCCTTGTCCCACCGTGGGACGCCTAGGTTTACTTCGCCATTTTACAAATAAATCCTAATTTAATCATGACAAACTATATATCGTTGGAAAGGTCTAAGACTCCTAAATTGATATTTTAGATTCTTAGATTATTATATCTTTAGATTCTTATTTTTTGTGTTACAAATTATGTAGGAAAAGTAATAAATGAATTTATGACAAGAGTACACCTCATACATTTACTTCATAACAGGAGTTTTGACCTTTGTCACAAAAATACTAACTTTGTTGCCTTTTTCCCTGTCATGCTTTGGAAATTATAGATCACTTTAAAAATTAAAATCTCAAAATTCATCCTTTGAAAACCATTTTAAAATCAGACATTGCACTATGATGGAAAATGTGCATCAAAACCATATCGCAAACTGTTTTTGTTCAGGAATTGTAAAAAAAAAAGTTTAAATATTGCATTTTCATGTCTGGGTTAAAAAATGTGAGTGATAATTAAAGGGTTAAGAGAGCTGTTTTAAGGTTTTAAATTTCTTAAGGTGAAATAGTTACTAAGGACTTTGTAGCAACACTTAAGCAAACACTTAGATAATTAAGGGAAATACTTGATGACAACCTTAAGTTGACCCTTAGGTTTTTCTTGCAACCCAAGTTTCACTAATGGTACCCTTAACCTTATAAATAATGGATTTCTTATGCAACCGCGCCCTGAGCTCTGCAGGAATGTGTGTTTGCGTTGACAAGTCGACTTGAGCTCAAACGATCAGTAATAAACTTCTGGCGTTCATGCAGACGGCGATCAGCTCTGCAGTGAGGTGTGTTTGTGATGGAGTGAGAGTGTGAATGAAGCTGCGGTTGATGTGCATCCCTGCGGCTCGCTCTCATTTCAGTCACGCTTCATATTCATGAGGAGCAAGAATGAGATTGGAGGGATAGAGAGAGAGAGAGACTCTCAACATGTCTCCCCTCGTTCCCGGCAGCCATTTTACACTCTCTCTTTGTTTTTGCACTTGGAGAAGGGGTTTGTGTGACGTCGCTTCACGAACGGAGACGTGATGAAAGGAAACGTCCAAAACAATTCAGTCCTGCCTTCCTCTCTCCTCCTCCTCGCTCTGTTTCCCGTGAGGCTCTCGTGTCTCTCTGATGTTTTTTTCCTCTGATAATTAGTCGGTTGCCAGATACTACAACCGGCAGCACGAGCGTGAAGCGGCTTTAGCCCGAGGGAAGATTGAGTCTGGGCTGTGAATCAGATCTAAATGGCAGCTGGTTTGTGAACGGCTGGGCCGTGACGCCGTTTCTCGTCCAGTCTGTAATTGCGGAGGTGTGGCTGATGTTCTGTTGCCCACGAGACACACGAGAGGCTTTTTATTTTACATTATATTCCTTCCTTTTAATTGGCTTTTTTATTCTTCCAGGTTGAATTATTAGTGCTGACATTCTCAAGCGCTTCTCATCTTCACACGTTCTGCTTTCCAGAAGGAGTTGGTCAGAAGCGTTTGACGGGTTACTGCTCAGAACAAGCGCTAACCGCTTTCCTGGAGCTCAAACTCTGGAGAACAGAGAAGCCGAGGTCATGGGTTTGATTCCCAGGGAATGAATGAGTTCGTAAAATAAATGTACAGCTTTAATGCAATTCAAAGCACTTTGATTAAAAGAGTCAACCAAATGCGTTCATATAAGCTATGACGATTTTTGATCATGGACGATAAAAATGTCTCCACGATCTGCTTTTGGAGAAATGAGGTAGTATGGTGCTATTCTATCAGCTTAATCAACTCATTGGTAGAGTTACACTCACAGGACACTGCACTTTAACAATCGCAAAATACATGATTTGCTTTAAAGTCTTGCCGGTTAAACATTTCATATGCATGCTTCAGTTGTTCACGTTCTGGAAAAGCGCATGCATGTCAGAAAAGCATGGATATGAAATGTTTAACCGGCAAGACTTTAAAGCAAATCATGTATTTTGTGATTACAACTTACAAGCCTGTTAAACACTGATTAATTACTGAACTAAGTTATGTATCGTGTCTGACTACGCTAATACTGTCAAAAGATATAAACACAGCTGCTTTCGATTTTTTTGCACCTTCAGGTTACAGATTTTCAAATCATTGTATCTCGGCCAAATATTGTCCTATATTGTCCTTTCCATTGAACCATACATCAATGGAAAGATTCTTTATTCAGATTTCAGATGATGTATAGATCTCAATTTCGAAAAAAACTGACACTTATGACTGGTTTTATGGTCCAGGGTCACATATTACCTTCCTGTTTGATAATGTAAAGTTGCTTTGACACAATCTGTATTGTAAAAGCATAAGGTAAAAAAAAAAATTAAGGTAATAACTGATTGATAACAATTGTTCAAATTAATAGAATAACTGATACGACTCATCCATTTTCTTAAAAATGTATATAGATTTTTTTTTTGTTTTTGTGAAAACCCGTAAGTCATGCTTTTTACAGTCATTTTACATGCTACGATGACATTGCCCTACTGCGCTCATATGGTATTCATTTTACTTTTGCAGGTCTTAAAAAAAAGGACTTAAAAGTCAACTTACAAGGCTGTTAAATAGTGATTAATTACTGAACTAAGTTATGTATCGCGTCTGACTACGCTAATACTGTCAAAAGCTATAAACACAGATGCTGATGTCTACAGTGAAAGTAAACTCATTGGTAGTTAGACTCGCAGGACACTGCACTTATTAACAATCACTAAATATGTAATTTGCTTTAAAGTCTTGCCGGTTAAACATTTCATATGCATGCTGTTCAGACATGCATTCGCTTCAGCTGTTCGCGCTCTGGAAAAGCGCATGCATGTCAGAAAAGCATGCATATGAAATGTTTAAAGGCAAGGCTTTAAAGCAAATCATGTACTTTGTGATTAGAAGCCCGTTAAATAGTGCCTAATTACTGAACTAAGTTATGCATCACATCAGATTAGGCTAATACGGTCAAAACACACAAGGCTTAAATAGAAACAGAAGAAATAGAAGTGAGAGAAAAACAGACGTGTGTCTGTGTATATATATATATATATATATATATATATATATATATGATGCGTGCAGCTCTTAAAGCAACAGTACTAAACATTCTGCCGCTTTTCATTAAAGGAATAGTTCACCCAAAATTATAACTGTGTCATTATTTACTCACATGTTGTCCCAAACTTGTATTTCTTTCTTTCTTGTGCTACACAAAATAATATTTTTTTTGCAAATGTGGGTAGCCAAACAGTATCTGGCTCCCATTGATTTTAATAATAGAAATGATCAAATAGAAAAAAGAAACTCATTGAGGTTTCAAACAACCTGAGAGTGAGTAAATGATGGTGCAGAAATAAAACACAAGGACAGAACTGACAGACAGATGACAGAATTTAAATTTTTTGGTCGAACTATTCTTTTAATGTTGATAAAACAACAAACACAAAGAGAAAAATGCTTTTGACTGAAGAACTTTCATACAGTTGCTTTAATAAGAATCAGTGTACAACTGATGTATATAGTGTAGAAGTATATAGTGTTTCACGTTTTATATTTAGATTTCTTGAATGCCACTGCTAAATACACCTACTGTACCTGAAAAATAATGCATGTTTGTTTTATTTGTGTTATGTATATTTTGTTCTTATTTTTTATTAACAAAGATAAAATAATGACAAAGATTTTTATCTTCACTCACTTTGGCCTAAATATCTGCCATTTTTGTTGTACCCTTAAAGGCTTTGTTTTTTAAAAAGGGAAATTTGGCTATAGCTCAGAGCCTCAGACACCTTGCAAAATGGTTAAATCGGAAGTCGCCAGCTCTCCATTGAAATGAATGGGATTGCGTTGCTTTGTTGCTGCATGTCGCTTGTAGTGTGAAGGTGGCTTTACACCGGACTTGAAAGATTTCTGCTCACAAGGCTGCATTTATTTAATCAAAAATAGAGTAAAAACAGTGAAATGTTATTCAGATGTTCAGCTGTAATTGATTTCTTTGATGCATAGCTGTATTTTCAGCATCATTACTCCAGTCTTCAGTGTCACATGATCCTACAGAAATCATTCTAATATACTGATTTGCTGCTCAACAAACACTTCTGATTATTGTCAATGTTAAAACATAATATCCTAAATATTATCTAGGCAGAAACACACATACCTCAAAATGCAATACTTCTTGAAATCTGTAAAAATCTCAAAATAATAAAAGTTTTTTAGCAAAATACTTCAGTATTTATACTTTTAGTGTAAACGTATTATTATGTTTTTTTTAGGAACATACATTTAGGTTCTAGTACTATTTTAATGCAAATTTTCTTTTGATTTTGAAGGTGTTATTTTTAACACATTTTTAGGTTCAAAATTTTACATTTCTTTTCATTTTAGAGCTGAAATATAATCCAGACATAAACACGCATACCTGTCTTAAGTAATATGAGTATATATGTCGCCAAAAATACATTGTAAGGGTCAGAATGATAATTTTTTTTTTCCAAAAAAATTATTAGGATATTAAGTAAAGATACTGCACAATATCTTTGTGGAAGCTGTCATACATTTTCAGGATTCACAGATGAATAGAAATTCAAAAGAACAGCACTGATTTGAAATAGAAATCTTTTGAAACATGTCTTTACTCTCAATTTTAACCCTTTAATTGTCACTCACATTTTTGAACACAGATGTGTAAATGCAGTATTTAAAGTTGTTTTTTTTTTTACAATTCCTGAATAAAAACATTTTGTGATATAATTTTTGATGTACATTTTCCATCATAGTGCAATGTCTGATTTAAAATGGTTTTCAAAGGATGAATTTTGAGATTTGAATTTTCCAAGTGATCTATAATTTCTTATAATTTCTAAAGCATGACAGGGAAAAAGGCAACAAAGTTAGTATTTTTGTGACAAAGGTCAAAACTCCTGTTATGAAGTAGATTTATGAGGTGCACTCTTGTTATAAATTCATCTATTACTTTTCCTACATAAGTTGTAACACAAAAAATGGTAGAATATCTTTTAGAAGTCTTAGACCTTTCCAAAGATATATAGTTTGGCATGATTAGGATTTATTTGTAAAATGGTGAAGTAAACCTATGCGATCCACAGGTGGGACGGTGACAATTAAGGGGTTAAATCATTTAAATGCTTTATTAATAAAAGTAATAATTTCTTGCAAAGATATAATTCAGCTCAAAATGCTAATTTTGTTGCAGGATATTAGCTTAAACTAACTTATTAGTGTAGTTGTGTATTTTGTCAACAGCGTTTGATTAAATAAAACCGTTTAATGAACATCTTAGGGAATCTTTTTTTGTTTCATCTTTACTGAGGAATGAAAGCCCTCAGCTCAGTCCAGCATGTTTGTTTGTTTGTGCAGATGTATTTCAGCTCTTCTTTGGCTGCGTGATCAGCTTGTCGTATGTAGTCAGGCTTGAGCTCTGATGAAGGTCTATTAGGCCTCTGTTCTCAGGTGCTGATTGGCACTCGATCTCAGACCTGCAGAGCCAAACGTTTGGAAAGTCTCTTGAACACAATCAGTCATGAGCGTCAACACCACGGCTCTGCACACACACACAAACACAAACACGAACGACTGAAGCAGATGGAAGCGCACATGAGCTCAGCAGCGCCTCATTACAGCAGAGAGTGTGACGCCTGAGCAGAGATGCAGTGACCTTCAGCTGACAGACAGTCGCACACGCTGATCTTTAGCTGCTCTCTCAAACGTTGTGTCAGTGTTTTTATCTGCTCACTGATTGTGTGTTTGTCTCTGTCCGTCTGTTTCAGCTGGGACTACCTACATCTTCGGCCGTGGAGGAGCCCTCATCACGTACACGTGGCCCCCGAACGACCGGCCGAGCACGAGGGCAGACCGGCTGGCCGTGGGCTTCAGCACTCAGCTGAAGGAGGCTGTTCTGGTGCGGGTGGAGAGTGCCAAGGGTCTCGGAGACTATCTGGAGCTTCACATAGTAAGAGCCTTGCCTGGGGACCGGAGGGGGCGGGGCTGACAGAGGGGGTGTGGCACTTCATGGGGCCTAAAGAGATGGGCTGGGGTGTACTTGAAGGCGGGGCTTACAGTGACTACTGTATATTTAAGGGTGGGGCTTATGAGACTGAAGTACTTTTGAGGGCGGGGCTTACAGCTACTGGTGTATATTACAGTGTCTATATTTGGGTGTGCTTACAGTCACTGTTATTGTTTATATTTGAGGGTGGGACTTACAGTGACTACTGTATATTTAAGGGTGGGGCTTATGAGACTGAAGTACATTTGAGGGTGGGGCTTACAGCTACTGGTGTATGTTTCAGTGTGTATTTTTGAGCATGCTTACAGTCACTGTTATTGTTTATATTTGAGGGTGGGGCTTAGAGTGACTTGTTTATATTAGAGGGTGGGGCTTACAGGGAACGGTCTATATTTGAGGGTGGGGCTTATGTGACTTGTTTATATTAGAGGGTGGGGCTTAAAAGCAATGGTGTATATTTGAGGGTGGGGCTTAAGTGACTACTGTATATTGAGGGCAGGGCTTAGTGTCTGCTGTATATCAGAGGGCGGGGCTTCCAGAGTCTTGTTTGTATTTAAGGGTGGGACTTACAGTGACTACTGTATACTTTGAAGGCGTGCTTCCAGTGTCTTGTTTATACTGAAGGGCGGGCTTACAGGGAACGGTGTATATTTGGGGGCGGGGCTTACAGTGACTACCGTATACTTTGAAGGCGGGCTTATGGTGACTACTGTATATTTGAGGGCGGGCTTACAGTGTCTTGTTTATATTAGAGGGTGGGGCTTACAGGGAACGGTGTATATTTGAGGGTGGGGCTTAAGTGACTACTGTATATTTGAAGGTGGGGCTTACAGTGTCTTGTTTATATTAGAGCAGGTTTCCTCAAATCTTGCCCTGGAGGGCCAATGCGCTTCAGAGTTTAGCTCCAACCCTGATCAAGCTCACCTACCTGTGATTTTCTAATGATCTTGAATACACTGATTAGCATGCTCAGGTGTGTTTGATTAGGGTTAGATCTAAACTTTTCAGGAAAGTGGATCTCGTGGGCCAGATTTGAGGATCCCTGTATTAGAGGGTGGGGCTTACAGGGAATGGTGTATTTTTGAGGGTGGGGCTTAAGTGCCTACTGTATATTGAGGGCAGGACTTACAGTGTCTGCTGTGTATCAGAGGGCGGGGCTTCCAGTGTCTTGTTTGTATTTGAGAGTGGGGTTTACAGTGGCTTACAGGGAACGGTGTATATTTGAGGGCGGGACTTACAGGGAATTGTGTGTATTTGAGGGCGGGGCTTACAGGGAATTGTGTCTATTTGAGGGCGGGGCTTACAGGGAATTGTGTGTATTTGAGGGCGTGGCTTATGTGACTACTGTATATTGAGGGTGGGACTTACATTGTCTGCTGTATATCAGAGGGTGGGGCTTCCAGTGTCTTGTTTCTATTTGAGGGCGGGGCTTATGTGACTACTGTATATGTGACTTACAGTTGCAGCATCAGGTGATGTTGGTACACTAAGAAATGCTGGGTTGTTTCAACCCGATTTTGGGTCAAACGTTGACTAACCAAACTGTTGGGTTAAATTTTTCAATTATATTTTTAACCTAAAAGTAGTTTTAGTCCATATTTGACCCAAAGTTGAGTCAAACCCACCCAGCATTTTTCAGAGTGTAGGTTGAGGTCTTTTGGAGACAGTTTGTGAGTGTTGAGTCTGTGAGTGTTGAGGAGTTTTCTGAGCTCTGCCTACTGATGTCTCGTTTCATTCTGATGTCTTATAGGTGGATTGAACAGCGTGTGGGAGGATTTTTAACCTGCATAAGTAGAAACACCTGCTCTTTTCAGTCAGTGCTGATATAAAGCTGGGGCGTTGAGGGGAAGCTGCAGGGGATCGTGGGAAACGACATGTGTGCTCATAGATATACTGTACATACATGCTCCATCTGTAAGCGAGTGGGGCTTCGGGGTAAACATGCAGCTTTTATTCACCGCAAAATACGTCGTTAACTCAAACCTCTCTGGTGTATTAGTAGTTTTGTTTAAAAAAGAGGGAGTAAAAATTAATTTCAAATAGACAACATAGACTGAAATGAATGCAATGCAATAGCAGCTGCAATGGCAGATGGGATATGAGTGAGTGTGTTCTCTTGGAGACCGTATTGTGTAAATCTGCTTTAATTGACCACAGACATTGGAATGACAGAAAGAGGAATCTATCGTCTGTCTGTCTGTGAGTCTGATCTGTTTGTCCGTGTCTCTTCATTAGTCTAGAGATGGCTTCATTAGATGGACTGTTTCTCATCTGGATTTCTCTGGAGCTTCAGTTTGTTCCTCCGATATTCACCCCAAATCACCAGCCCACCTCTCTCTCTCTCTCTGAGATCAATTACTAACGGGTTTTCTTGGTCTCTGCAGTAATTGTCTCTCAGAGTGTGTGATGAAGGACAGCTCTCAGGCTGTTGTTGGCGTTGACCCTCACTCTCCGTTAACCATCGCTGCTTTCTCCCGTGTTTGTGTGTGATAAAGACCTTGGTTTGTGAGGTGTGTGTGTGTGTGTGTGTGCGTGTGTGTGTGTGTGTGTGTGTGTGTGTGTGTTTTCCTCCTCTGATAAAGCCTCTCTCTGTGTTGTGGCGTGTGTTTCGGCAGTAGGGTGTTTGTGAAGGTGTGCGGTGATTAATCTGTGTGTTGGTGTCTGGAGGGGACGGCAATTAATTTTACCCTGCGTGGGAGGAAATTCTTTCAGCCCTCAAGACACACACACACTTTTGTGTTCCACAGTTTGAGTTTCAGAAACGAGGGCATCGTTATGAAGAATAAAAGTGAAGCAGGTCAGATTCTCAGAGTTTTATACTCTATTAGTTACAACAAGCCTTCATTCAGTAAACTGGAATCAGAGTCCCATGCTGAAAAAACAGCATATGCTGGTTAGGTAGGTTTTGGTGCTGGTATGCTGGTTTAAGCTGGTCCTTTGCTGGTTTATGCTGGTCCTGTGCTGGTCCTGCACCAGCATAAACCAGCAAAAGGACCAGCTTAAACCAGCAAAAGGACCAGCAAAAACCAGCAAAGGACCAGCTTAAACCAGCTAAGGACCAGCAAAAACCAGCAAAAGGACCAGCAAAAACCAGCAAAGGACCATCTTAAACCAGCTAAGGACCAGCAAAAACCAGCTAAGGACCAGCAAAAACCAGCTAAGGACCAGCATAAACCAACAAAAGGACCAGCAAAAACCAGCAAAGGACCAGCTTAAACCAGCAAAGGACCAGCATAAACCAGCTAAGGACCAGCAAAAACCAGCTAAGGACCAGCATAAACCAGCAAAAGGACCAGCAAAAACCAGCTAAGGACCAGCAAAAACCAGCAAAGGACCAACTTAAACCAGCAAAGGACCAACTTAAACCAGCTAAGGACCAGCAAAAACCAGCAAAGGACCAGCTTAAACCAGCTAAGGACCAGCAAAAACCAGCAAAGGACCAGCATAAACCAGCAAAAGGACCAGCAAAGGACCAGCTTAAACCAGCTAAGGACCAGCAAAAACCAGCAAAGGACCAGCATAAACCAGCAAAGGACCAGCTTAAACCAGCTAAGGACCAGCATAAACCAGCAAAAGGACCAGCTTAAACCAGCTAAGGACCAGCAAAAACCAGCAAAGGACCAACTTAAACCAGCTAAGGACCAGCAAAAACCAGCAAAGGACCAGCTTAAACCAGCTAAGGACCAGCAAAAACCAGCAAAGGACCAACTTAAACCAGCAAAGGACCAACTTAAACCAGCTAAGGACCAGCAAAAACCAGCAAAGGACCAGCTTAAACCAGCTAAGGACCAGCAAAAACCAGCTAAGGACCAGCAAAAACCAGCAAAGGACCAGCATAAACCAGCAAAAGGACCAGCAAAAACCAGCAAAGGACCAACTTAAACCAGCAAAGGACCAACTTAAACCAGCAAAGGACCAACTTAAACCAGCTAAGGACCAGCAAAAACCAGCAAAGGACCAGCTTAAACCAGCTAAGGACCAGCAAAAACCAGCTAAGGACCAACTTAAACCAGCAAAGGACCAGCTTAAACCAGCATACCAGCATCAAAACCTACCTAACCAGCATATGCTGTTTTTTTCAGCAGGGTCACACCATTTTCAGTTAAAGCTAGTTAATTATTGAAATTAGTGATGCTATCATCCCGCTGAGTTCAGTTAGTATACAATATCACTGGAAAATAAGTGTCCCCAACTGAGCAAGCCAGAGGAACCAAAACTCTATCGGTGACAGAAATGAAGAAAAAAACCTTGGGAGAAACATAAACATGCTTTATTTTGTTGGATTTCTCTTGATGAATTCATCATCTGTTGTTGTTGTGAATCTCCAGTCAATGATTTAAACATGTTTGTGCTGTAAAACAGAATCCTGTCTGTAGTTTTTTTTTTTTTATTTGTATTTGTGTTCAGAACTTTTAACTTTCATTCGGTCGTCGATGTGGATCGGTTTGGGTTTCTAGGAGCCGTCCGGAGCGCTGACACTCATTCACGGGTGATGAACGGCCCGCGCTGTTGCTCCTGGGTGGGCCGTTGGCTGCAGATACGCTCCATTAATCTCAGAATGACGCTTCTGTGCTGTAGGTCACTTACTAGTGAGCATCCGGTCATCTCTGCAATCTTTCTCAAGTCAATTAGAACAGAGCCGTACTGTGTTTCTGCCTGAATGCAGGATGATCCTCTCGCTGATAAGATGTTACAGTCTGTTCTGGAAGTAAAAATCACATTCATTTTCTCCATAGGGGAGATGATTTTTAATGTTAGCTTATAAATCTTTAAAGACAGACCTACTGTGGAGCACACATTGTTAATCGATTAATAAAGTCATAAAACCTGCGTTATTGATATGATTCTGCAGAGCAATCGCTAAGGCATTTGTGCCAAAATATCACTTTTAAGCTTGTGCACACCTGGACAAATATTGCACGTTTAACGCCTCGTGACTAAACAAAGGGTGCCAATGTGAGGTGGGGTATTGCTGTTTAATTGCTTACTGATCTAATGTCAGGGAGTGAATTTGCATGTTCACTCAGCTTATCGCCATTGAAAATCATTTAGGTATGAACACAAAGACTTGGCAAAAAATGCTGGTGATAATCTTTTCCAATGAGTTTAAATTTACATTTACATTTACATTTACATTTAGTCATTTAGCAGACGTTTTTATCCAAAGCGACTTACAATAGAAGCAATCAGAGCAACAAGAGAGCGACAGTGTATAAGTGCTGTGGCAAATTTCAGTTAGATAAACATGATAAGTCTTGCAAGGGTTTTTTTTTTTTTTTTTAAATAAATATAGAAAACTGAAAAGAGTAGGAAAGAGCTAGTGTCAATTGGTCAAGTTCTGCCGAAAAAGATGGGTTTTCAGACGTTTTTTGAAGATGGCCAATGACTCAGCTGATCGAATTGAGATGGGTAGGTCATTCCACCAGCTGGGAACAGTCCACAAAAAGGTACGTGAAAGTGATTTTGAGCCTCTTTGGGATGGCACCACAAGGCGTCGTTCATTTGCAGAACGCAAGCTTCTGGAGGGGACATAAGGTTGGATTAGACAGTTTAGGTATTCTGGTGCAGTGCCAGCGGTTGTCTTGTAGGCAAGCACCAGTACCTTGAATTTGATGCGAGCAGCTACTGGCAGCCAATGCAGTCTGATGAAGAGAGGTGTGACATGGGCTTTCTTCGGCTCATTAAAGACCACTCTTGCTGCTGCATTCTGAATCATCTGCAAAGGCTTGGAAGTGCATGCAGGAAGGCCCGCCAAGAGTGCATTACAATAGTCCAGTCTGGAGAGGACAAGAGCTTGGACAAGAAGTTGTGTAGCCTGCTCTGATAGGAAGGATCTGATCTTCCTAATGTTGTACAAGGCAGATCTGCAGGATCGAGCTGTAGCAGCAATATGGTCTGTGAAGGTTAACTGGTTGTCCACCACAACTCCAAGATTCCTGGCTGTCCTAGAGGAAGTTATGGTTGATGAATTTAGCTGTATAGAGAAGTTGTGATGAAGCGCGGGGTTGGCTGAGATCACAATCAGTTCAGTCTTAGCAAGGTTGAGCTGAAGATGGTGTTCTTTCATCCAGCCAGAGATGTCGGTCAGACAAGCTGCGATGCGAGCCGGAACCGTGGGGTCATCAGGATGGAAGGAGAAGTAGAGTTGCGTGTCATCAGCGTAGCAGTGATAGGAAAAAGCATGCTTCCGAATGACAGAACCTAACGATGACATGTAGATGGAGAAGAGCAGTGGTCCAAGCACTGAGCCTTGAGGAACTCCAGTAGCAAGAAGTTGTGACTCAGAGACTTCACTCCTCCAAGCCACCTTGAAGGACCTACCTGAGAGGTAAGACTTGAACCATTGGAGTGCGGTTCCTGAGATGCCCATCTTCATGAGGGTGGACAGGAGGATCTGGTGGTTGACTGTGTCAAATGCAGCAGACAGATCCAGTAAAATGAGTACTGAGGATTTGGATGCTGCTCTTGCCAATCTTAGGGCTTCAGTGACTGAGAGCAGGGCAGTCTCAGTTGAGTGGCCACTTTTGAAGCCAGACTGGTTTATGTCCAGGAGATGGTTCAGTGCAAGAAAGATAGAGAGTTGGTTGAATAGTGTTTTATGGTCATTTTTAGCTTTACGAAGCCAAATTCTTACTTTTAATCAGCCAGTTAGACTAAGAAGACATTTTTGGAATGTTACCAGGCAAATCAGTATCAACAAAATTCATCTTTGCAATGCAGAGGAAACACAGGAGCTGCATCTGAAGTGGCATTTAGATGCATTTGCAAACTGTTTAATGCAACTCAGAGGGACGTGAATTAATTTAACCTGAATAATATTACAAATACATAACGTTTTGATAGTTTCATTTAAACATAAAATGTTGAATACTGATATTTGAAATTATATATGTAATAATGTTTATTTAATATTTAAAACCGTCAGTAGGTGGCAGCAAGTCACTGTTAATAAGTGAGTCATTGCGATTGAACCGAGTTTTTTAAATAGTTGATTCATTCAGGAAAGAAACACCGTCAGGAAAGAAGCACAAGACAGTGTTATGGGTGTATTTGGAATGATTTTTGTTAGCGAAATCGCTAAAAAAAACGGCAATATGGTGTCTAAAACGTAAGTCTCTTAATATTAACTTCTCGATTATTGAACTGTTCTATGAAATGATTTCTGAAGGATCATGTGACACTGAAGACTGGAGTAATGATTCTGGAAATTCAACTTTAATTACAGATATAAATTAAATTTGAATGTATATTAATATAGAAAAACATTGATTTACATTGTAATAATATTTCACAATATTACTAATTTTTTCTGTATTTTTGATCAACTGAAAACAGCCTTGATAAGCATAAGTAACTTTTAAAAAACATTAAATGAGAGCGTGTGTCCAAACTTTTGATTGGTATTGTGTATCGCACACCCCTAGACCAGATATTCATACAAAATATTTAATGTGCCATTAAACTTGTTTGAAATGATCAAAAATGCTGGCGGTGACTGGCAACTTTAAAAAACACTGGCGAGGAAAGAGTTAATATTCTGTTTTATGCTTTGAAAAATTATGCAAAAGTATAATATAATCCGGCGTGACTCATGCCATATACTCCAGGTGTTCTGAAGACATACGATAGTGTTTGGTTTAGTAAAATTGTTATTTGGCAAAATGTTTTGACCTTGGCTGCTGCCCTCCTTCAGTTCCTTCAGAACACTTACAATAGTGTGTGGTTTTGCATCCCTTTTTAAAACTTAATTTTAAAAGATTTTAGAGAAAAAGGTCATACAATAGCAGAGTGAGAGAATGATGACTGCCTCACCATCATTACTCACGTCTGTCTGATAGAGCTGTGTTCATCTGATTCTCCACTTGTCTGTCTGTCTTCGCATGTGAGAAATGAAGCTTTCAGCAGAATGATCTGTAACGCTCACACGCTCCCATCGACGGCCACTACAGCTCTCAGCCTTTCATGGGTTATCTAACCGCTCAATAACACGCAAATATTATTCTTGGTGGAAGCGATTGCTCTCCGATCAGGCTGACAGATTGGATGGAGGACTGAGACGCGTTTGATTGCAGCAGAGCAGATAAACGCGTTGATGACCCTCAGACACGAGAGAGATCTTCCCTTCAGCACGAGCGCACACATTCACACGCAGCAACAAAACTATTTTTTGGCTTGAGTTTTTATAATTCATTATATAGGCTATATCACGTCCATTTATTAGTCTATTAAAACTATAAATTACAGGCTTTCTAAATTGTAGATGACAAAATGCTTCTGTATTTTATATTTCTATAATTTGAATTAACTTGATCTATATCCCACAAAGAGTCCTGTTTTTAGCATGATAACACATTTAATACTCATTTTATAATATAAGTTCAGTAAAGCAAATAAGTGACTTATATTTTAGACATCATATTGCTGTTTTTTTGCTCAATTTTGCCATGAAAATAGTTCCAAACACAGATCACAGCACTGTTTCGCATCTCTGAGCAATGGACGGTATTTACTTACTAAATGAATCAGCGTTTTGAATGAATCGGTTGATCAAAATGATTCAGTGATTCACTCATTAACACAGTCAGATGCTTTTTTACTGAATGATTCAGTCGTTTGAATGAATCGGTTGATCAAAATGATTCAGTGATTCGCTCACTAACACAGTCAGATGCTTTTTACTGAATGAATCAGTCGTTTGAATGAATCGGTTGAATCTCAGCGACTCACTTGTGTCACCCACTGGTGGTTTTAATTTCACATTTCAACTTTTTTCATGTCTTAAATTATTTCAAATATCAGTATTCAACGTTTTATGTTAAAAATAAACATTACGCCTATAAATGAATCTGCAACTGCTGTTTAAATGCATTAATGTTCCCCCATACATCTAAATGCAGATTCCTGAAATGTTTTCTTCTGTTGGAATGAAAGACACTAAACCAGATGAAGTGCTTCTTATTCTTACCCAAAAACACAAAATGGAAGAAAGAGTTAAAACAGAACCCAATTTTGCTATTTATGAACATTATATATATATTTGTCTGCTTGTTTTCTATTTTGCATTTACTTTTACTTTTACTTTCAATACTTAAGTATGTTTGCTATAAAACAAATACTTTTGTACTTAAGTACAATAAATATCACATACTTCAAGACTTTTACTCAAGTCATATTCTAAACGGTGACTTCAACTTCTACCAAAGTCATTTCCTGGTAAGGTATCTGCACTTTTACTTTAGTATGGCTTTCAGGGACTTTATGCAACATTGGTTTCAAGTCGACATGAAACCAAAATGATTCTCTGTACCTTCATTCATGTTCCTGGTGTGATTGCAAATCAGCTTTCCATGGATTCAGTTGAGTCCCAGCCTTTATTTAAACCACATGAATTTAGAACTGAATCGACTCTTAGTTGTGGATCTTGGGAGTTCTTTTCATTGTCAGTGAAAGAGTTCACTGAGAACTCAAAAGAGGTGTTTGTTGGCGAATCAAATGACTGTCCCCACAGAACAAGTGTGCTGATTCTCCACTAATGAGCTTCATCTGATGTGGTGATGCACAGAGCTGAAGTGTGTGAAAGCGGTTTGTGTGAGTGTGTGTCTGTTTGGGATTCAGGGGTGTGATGGTGAGCGCTGGCTCTGGGACGCCTCCGGTTTTAATGATGTTTACTACGGCGCGGTCGCCCTGTTTTTCAAGACGCTCCCTTGTGCTTTGGTCCTCGTTGGCTATTGTTTGCAGAAGCGTTAAGACAACAATTAAAAGCGAATCAGCGTCTGAGAGAACGTGAGGAGGAGGAAACTCACGCCATCATTAAAGCTGCATTCAATGACTTTCAGACGCTCAGCAAACGGCCGGAGGACCAACAGATGACCTTTGACCTGCAGTCATGGACAAGCAATGGAGCTTCTCATGTTCATAGGATATTTTCATCTTATACTGTTTTTCAGTTCTTCTGAATGAACCAGATGGACATCTTTTCTGAAAATGTTTCACACTTCATTTGCGTCATTGATTCTTGCTTAAAGCTGTGCATTAGAGTTTTCTTGATGCGCTTACATTGAGCTCAAGCTCGTGTTCTTAACTAAGAAAACTTGAGTCAGGAAAAAGTCAGTGAATTGACTTGTACCTGAACTTTGAAGGGGACTCAACCCTCTTTTTATTAAGTTGGCTTGAGAAAGGCAGTTAACTGATCTGCTATTTTCTTCCTAGCCAAAATTTCCAAACGCTACTCCTCCTAGAGCTTTAACTCTACAATCTCCAAACTCAGCCCAGATCTTCAGACTGATCTGACTCCAGTTGCTAACTGATCGCACTTACGATTTTCCTAAAAATAACGATTAAAACTGTGAAAAATTCCGTAGACATACATTGAGGGAATGTTCAAATGAGCCAAGACTATTCAAACTCACACTGACAAAACTCCCACAATCCCCTCAGACTCAATCAAGCTGCCCTTCTGTCTGTTATAATCCATTCACACTCATTCAAACTAACACGCTAATCATGCTAACATATGCTAATACCATGCTATTCAGTCTAAAAACATGCTACCAACTAGCAAATCATGCTAAAAACATGCTAGCAACTTGCACATAATGCTAAAAACATGTTAACAACTTGCTAATCATGCTACTGGCTAATCATGCTATAAACATGCTAGTAACTTGCTAATTATGCTAAAAACATGCTAGCAACTGGCTAATCATGCTAGATTCATGCTAGCAACTTGCTTATGTGCTAAAACATGCTAGCAACATATTATAAACTTGTTAGTAATGCTAGAAACATGCTAGCAACATGTTAGTAACTTGACAATAATGCTAGTAACATGCTAATCATGCTAGAAACATGTTAGCAAAAACATGCTAATGATTCTGGAAACATGTTAGCAAATTGCTAATCATGCTAAAGACATGTTAGCAAATTGCTAATCATGCTAGAAATAAGTTAGTAACATGCTAATCATGTCTAGAAACACCGTAATCGTGCTAGAAACATGATAACACATTGTTAATCATATTAAAAACATACTAATAACATGTTAATAATGCTAGAATCATGCTAGAAACATGCTAGTAACTTGCTAATCATACTAGATTCATGCTAGCAACTTATTAATCATGCAAAAACATGTTAGCAACATACTATTAACTTGTTATTAATGCTAGAAACATGCTAGTAACTTGCTAATCATGCTAGCAACATGTTAGTAACTTGACAATAATGCTAGTAACATGCTAATAACTTGCTAGTAACATGCTAATCATACTAGATTCATGCTAGCAACTTATTAATCATGCAAAAACATGTTAGCAACATACTATTAACTTGTTATTAATGCTAGAAACATGCTAGTAACTTGCTAATCATGCTAGCAACATGTTAGTAACTTGACAATAATGCTAGTAACATGCTAATAACTTGCTAGTAACTTGCTAATCATACTAGATTCATGCTAAAACATGTTAGCAACATACTATCAACTTGTTATTAATGCTAGAAACATGCTAGTAACTTGCTATTCATGCTAGCAACATGTTAGTAACTTGACAATAATGCTAGTAACATGCTAACAACTTGCTAGTAACATGCTAATCATGCTAGCAACATGTTAGTAACTTGACAATAATGCTAGTAACATGCTAACAACTTGCTAGTAGCATGCTAATCATGCTAGAAACATGTTAGTAACTTGACAATAATGCTAGTAGCATGCTAACAACTTGCTAGTAACATGCTAATCATGCTAGAAACATACTAGTGACATGCTATAATCTATCCATCCACCCATCTATCTAACATTAGCTTTTAAAACTACTTCAAAAATGTTTAACCTTTTTTAAAACTTCTTAAACTTTTTAAACTTCATAAACTTTTTAAACTTTCTGGTCCAGCTTTCTCAAGCCAACTTAAAGTTTGTCTTGATTAACTTTTTTATCTAGTTTGATATACTGTCTCAATCTAAATTACATTCACACTGGTGTTTTAGAAGCCAAACAAATTAGAATATAATAACAACAATGACAGTAATAGCCATATATTAAACAACTGCACTGTAATATAAATGAAAATGAATATTTCGTAGATATATTATTTTTTTCTTTACACTAAAGCTGGTAAATTACAAATATTACAATACCATTTTCTAATTTCTACACTTGACAGTAACGTTACCCATTGAAACCACTAGCTATCAGCAATTCGTACTTCTCATTTAAGCTTTTATTTGAACAGAAAACTCCAGCTTCAGTGAAAGCAGAAAGCATCTGCTGCAAAAAATAAAGCAATAACTGGTGCGTTCCCAAATGTGCGCTAAACTCACAGCACATGCGATAAAAAGCTTTTCAAAGCCAAAATAGTTTAACATCAGATGAAATTAGTTACGTGTTTATGCTTGGATATGGTGTATTGTGTTTTGTCTATGTTGAACTCAATTTAGTGCTCTTAAACAGTGTTGTGCTGATCAATTATCATGAAGAACTAAAACAATCGCCTAAACTAGTTGGCCAAACACAGATTTCAATGTATCTGACAGACATGATGAGAGAGCTGTTATTCAGACTGTAAAACAATATATATATATCATCAAAAATCACATGCGATTCCCCTCACCATTGAGTTTGGAGTGTTTTATATTCCTGCAAATGAAAGTGTGTGTTTGCTCAGGATTCAGAGATTCACAGTTGGATTGATTGGCTGTAAATCTCAGCAGAGCCCAATTACTCAGTTTCCGCGCCGCAGATGTTACAGCAGTGAAACTGCACGCGGCTGTCGGCCATTTTGGATCTCAGAGCATCTCCCTCACTGTCACGCGACAGAACCAATCGAACGCAGAAGCAGCCAGAGCCGGCGCTTTAATTGGCTGCTGTGAGCCAGATCCGCTTTGAGTTTGGACTTGAGTGTCGTATGAGAGCCGCGCTGTTATGATCCTCTCATCACACACACACACACACACACACACACACACACACAGTGGACTGTATCTGCTGAGATTTAACAGGTCTGTGAGTGTTTGTCTGACACATACACACTCTTGCAGTGATGGTGTGTTTTGTTTTGTTTTGTTTTTTTAGTTTACAGGATCTTCTGAATCACAAAAAAATGATAAAACCCTAAATGTAGGAGTCTATTTTTGCTTGGGTTCCATAACAAACGTTTTACGTGTAGAGCATTTCAACTTTGAATATTTAGTTCTGGATTGTTTGCATTTGTAAACTTAACCCTCTGTGGTACGGAGTTACCGTATGGCAACAATTAATTTCCACTGATTTCCTTGTTATTCTGAATAAAATACAATATATTGTAATATTCTAATTAAAAGGGCAGCCCTAAGGTAGTCAGTGATGTGCTGTTTTTAACTAAAATGATATTTGAATGTTCCTACAAAACAATTTTTCCCAGTGTCAGCCTCACATGGAGGACACCGGTTGAAGTGCTCCAGAAATGGCTCGGTTAACCTCATTTCTGAACGTCTCTTCTCAATCTTTAGTTAGTAAATCACATATTTATATTCACTAATTAACATTATCTAACATAGCTTTACTGTAAAATGAGAAAATATCAAACGCTGCACCACAATGGAACTGAAGTAATGTATTTCCCCATTGGGAATTTTTTATAAATGGTAAAATTAATAATTTGATTGCAGTTATTTATTAATTTGAAGTGTTTATTGTAGTATAGTTGTATTTATGTATGAATGCGAAAATTATTTATTCTTTTCAGAAAATGAAAACAGCAATATTTGACAGAAAGGGCGATAGGAAGAGTGCAGAGTTGGCTCTTCCATGTGATGACAATGTGCATTTGAATTGAAAAGAAAAATCATAATTTAATAGAAAATCTAATTTTGGCCATTTTCCATTATGGTACTGTGTTGCCATATGGCAACGGTTTTCTAAATACCCCCCAAAAAAATATTTTTTCCTCAAAAATCTTTTTGATTTGATTAATTGAAGCTAGTTCATGTAATAAAAACAAAAAAATATTTCATGGTTGGAACAGGGGGTTAATTTATTTACATGTACAATTAAGAGAAATATTCAGTATTTTACATTGAAATTATGTACTATGTAAAAATTGCATCTGTTAAATCTGGCGGCAGTGCGTTTGCTGGAACAGAGCGGAGTCACACAGTTTTCTTAACCGCATCCGTGATATTTGAGATTTAGGATTATATTTTGTTTGTTGTATTTATCTTTCAGTTGAGATTAAAGGAAGATATGTGACGAGAAAACAGAGTATGTAGATTTATTTATTGAATTCAGAGCGAGTGAAACTGAAACTAAAATGCGAACTCACACTAAACAGTATTGCTGAGATGCTATGGGTTTGTGAGTTCCCAGCATGCACTGCAGCATGAAGTTTCGCCATTTTACTTTTTGTATCTAGTGTTAAAGTTCATGAGCTACTTGTGAAAAGTGCAACTCTCCGTCTATTACAATATAAAACATACCCATGCATGCTTTTAAAATGGGCATTTTATAAATAAAATAGCCTATAATATAGGCCTACACTATATAAAAAAAAATCAGTGAGATTTGTTAAGGGATTAATAAAATGGTTGCATTTGTTTGTTTAAAAATAGAGTAAAAACATTAAATCTACTATTGGAAGAAAAAAAAACATTCTGTTTGAATAGATTTTAAAATGATAAGCTTATTTCTCCGTCGTTCAGTGTCTCGTGATCTTTCAGAAATCACGCTGATTGTTGCATAAGAAACATTTCTCATTATATATTATATATTATAGCTGGCGCACCAAATAAAGCAAGATTTAAAATTTAATTGACTATAACAAATATATAAATCAGAACAGCACTAAAATAGTACACATTGTGAAAAGCGCCAATTCAAGAAAAGTTGGGATGTTTTGTGAAATGCCATAAAGTCAAGAATATGTTGTTTGTTCTCTTTAAACTTTATTTTATTTATGATTTATTTATTTAATTGACACAAGTACAAAGGAAAAAAAATCCAATGTTTTCACTGGCCAACTTATTATTTTTGTTAATATAAACAAATTTGAGCCATGATGCGGTTTTGCTTGCAAGGACTGAGAAGCCATGATACCCAAACATATTACCAATCCACCTGCTTGCTGTGAACTGTATAAAACTCTTTATTTGGCTATTCTAACTTTTTTTCACTTTTATTTTGCCTCTGTCCCAGCTTTTCTGGAGTCATTGTGTTGCAGACTTCAAACTAAACATTTATTTATATTTACAAAATAGTTGGGCAGAGAAAACTTTTCAATTAAATAAAAGTTAAATAGAATGAACAAATCACAGATTTGATCGTTTTACAGAATGTTACTTTGAAATATTTTCACAAAATGTATGTATGCATAGTGTTAAAATTCATGAGCTACTTTTGAAAAGTGCAACTCTGATATCTTTGCTCCATAATGCAGCTTCTCCGTCTAAAACAATATAAAACATACTCTATAAAATCCCATCCAGGTCAACCAGAAACTCTCACGAAGAGCCAGATATAGACTGAATTGCATTTCCGCTTTGAATATTTAGCTCTGGATTGTTTGCGTTTGTAAACTTAATATATTTACGTGTACAATTAAGAGAAATATTCTGTATTTTACATTGAAATGATGTACTATGTAAAAATTGCATCTGTTAAATCTGGCGGCAGTGCGTTTGAAAACTGTTTTAAAACTCTTTATTTGGCTATTCTAACTTTTTTCACTTTTATTTTGCCTCTGTCCAAGCTTTTTCTGGAGTCATTGTGTTGCAGACTTCAAACTAAACATTTATTTATATTTACAAAATAGTTGGGCAGAGAAAACTTTTGATTTTTTTTTTTTGTCAATTAAATAAAAGTTAAATAGAATTAACAAATCACAGATTTGATCATTGTACAGAATGTTACTTTGAAATATTTTCACAAATTTATGTATGCATAGTGTTAAAGTTCATGAGCTACTTTTGAAAAGTGCAACTCTGATATCTTTGCTCCATAATGCAGCTTCTCCGTCTAAAACAATATAAAACATACTCTATAAAATCCCATCCAGGTCAACCAGAAACCTAAAAACTGACTGAAAACAGATGTGAAGCTCTGATAATAAATCAGTATATTAGAATGATTTCTGAAGGATCATGTGACACTGAAGACTGGAGTAATGATTCTGGAAATTCAACTTTAATTACAGATATAAATTACATTTTAATGTATATTAATATAGAAAAACATTGATTTACATCCTAAAAATATTTCACAATATGACTTTTTTTTTGTCTGTATTTTTGATCAAGTGAAAACAGCCTTGATGAGCAGAAGAGACTTAAATGAGAGAGTGTGTCCAAACTTTTGAATTAGTCTTTATTTTGCGTTTTGATTTGTGTGAAGGTTGTCTGACACATGCACACTCCTTGCAATGATTGTGTTTTGTTGGGGTTTTTCAGTTTATAGGATTTTCTGAGTCACAAAAATGTATAAAACCCTAAATGTAGGAGCCTATTTTTGCTTGGGGTCCATAACAGAAATGTTTTATTGTGTAGAGCATTTCAGCTTTGAATATTTAGCTCTGGATTGTTTGCATTTATTTACGTGTATAATTTAGATAAATATTCAGTATTTTACATTGAAATTATGTACTATGTAAAAATTGCATCTGTGAAGTACAGAGATCTGATGTGATGTGAAGGAGACAGAGGCCATAATCTGAGGCGGCTCATTTGTGTCTCATTATCCGCCGGTTCCAGCTGGTGAGCGGGTGCGTTTAATTACAGTCGTGGGGTTCATGTGTTCTGCTGAAGGGTGACGGACACTGCTGGACGCGGGCGGCGGCTCCGGACGCCCCGCGGGTCCTTAAATCAGGTCACATGGGCAGCTCCTCTCCTATTGGCTGAGTGAGACTGAGAGACACTGATCGGCTGAGAATGAACACACTACACACTGCACACTCATTCACATTCAGCCTGACAGCAGTATGCAGTGTGGGATGGTGAATATGAAGTGATAGGAAGTGTTTTGCTTTTTTATTCAGTTTTGTTTATAAACATCTGAAGGTTTGCTGCTCTCTAATGAATACAGCATCTGCTGCCCTCTTTTCTGTTGTTTACTGAACATTTGGACAAAATGCAGCAGATCAGGGTTTGTAAATGCGATGCGATGTGAATGTCTAATTAAAATAATTACACCATAAAAATGTAAAATTAAAATGAATAATTTAAAAATGAAGAACTAAGTTAAACACTTACTAATAATTATTTAAATCATAAAAAAAGTACAATTTAAATTAATAAAGGAAAATAATTATTTATGAATAAAACTAAATAAAATAATGATTTAAAAATTATTTTATTATTGTAATTAGATGTGAATAATGGGATGTGAATGTCTAATTAATTATACTGTAAAAATTAATAATTCAAATGAATAATTTAAAAATGAAGAACAAAGTTAAACACTTACTAATAATTATTTAAATTTGTAAAAATGTACAATTTAAATTAATAAAGGAAAATAATTATTTATGAATAAAACTAAATAAAATAATGATTTAAAAAATATTTTATTATTGTAATTTAGATGTGAATAATGTGATGTGAATGTCTAATTCATTATACTATAAAAATTACTAATTCAAATGAATAATTTAAAAATGAAGAACTAAGTTAAACACTTACTAATAATTATTTAAATCGTAAAAATGTACAATTTAAATTAATAAAGCAAAATAATTATTTATGAATAAAACTAAATAAAATAATGATTTAAAAATTATTTTATTATTGTAATTTAGATGTGAATAATGCGATGTGAATGTCTAATTAATTATACCATAAAATAATTAGATGTGAAAGATGTGAAAAATGCTATGTGAATGTCTACTTAATTATACCATAAAAATTACTAATTAAAATGAATAATTTAAAAATGAAGAACTAAGTTAAACACTTACTAATAATTATTTAAATCATAAAAAAAGTACAATTTAAATTAATAAAGGAAAATAATTATTTATGAATAAAACTAAATAAAATAATGATTTAAAAATTATTTTATTATTGTAATTAGATGTGAATAATGGGATGTGAATGTCTAATTAATTATACTGTAAAAATTAATAATTCAAATGAATAATTTAAAAATGAAGAACAAAGTTAAACACTTACTAATAATTATTTAAATCGTAAAAATGTACAATTTAAATTAATAAAGGAAAATAATTATTTATGAATAAAACTAAATAAAATAATGATTTAAAAAATATTTTATTATTGTAATTTAGATGTGAATAATGCGATGTGAATGTCTACTTAATTATACCATAAAAATTACTAATTAAAATGAATAATTTAAAAATGAAGAACTAAGTTAAACACTTACTAATAATTATTTAAATCGTAAAAATGTACAATTTAAATTAATAAAGGAAAATAATTACTTATGAATAAAACTAAATAACATAATTATTTAAAAATTATTTTATTATTGTAATTAGTGTTTAAAAACAATCTGGTGTACTATCTATTAATCTATCTGTCTATCTGTATCTGTCTCTGTGTCTCCAGCTCTTCTCCCTGTGGTGCTATTTGTTCAGATGAAACTCGGCAGTTAATTATAATCTAATTAAAGTCGTCTATCATTAGCTTACAGCGCTGAGAACGTTAATTAAAAGATGAGTGATCAGACCGAGAAAACTTACGTCCTTCAACACAATCAAATACAGATTGTTTCAGTGAGGACTGTGATATTATATCACATTTTTTATACACTACTGGTCAAAAGTTTTGACACACCTTCTCATTTAGTGATTTTTTTGCTCATCAAGGCTGCATTTATTTGATCAAAAATACAGAAAAAAAACAGTAATATTACAAAATGTTATTATAATATAAAATAATGGTTTTTATTTTAATATACTTTACAATATAATTTATTCCTGTGATGCAAAGCTGAATTTTCATCAGCTGTTACTCCAGTCTTAAGAAATCCTTCAGAAATCATTTTAATATACTGATTTATTATTAGAATTATCACAAATATTTTTTTGCAACCTGTGATTCTTTTTTCATGATTCTTTGATGAATAACAAGTTTAAAAAAACAGCATTTATTCAAAATATAAATATTTTCTAACAGTGTAAATCTATGCTATCACTTTTCATTACTTTAACACATCTTTGGAGAATAAAAGTATTCATTTATTAAAAAAAAAAAAAAAAAGAAAGAAAAAAGAAAAATATACTGACCCCAAACTTTTGAACAGTAGTGTATATTGTTAGAAAACCTTTCTATTTTAAATAAATGCTGTTCTTTTTTTTAACCTTTTATTGATAAAAAATCCTGAAAAAAGTATCACAGGTTTTGAAAAAATACAGTTTCCAGCGCTGATAATAAATCAGCATATTAGAATGATTTGTCATCTAAGCAATAGGATCATGTGTCAACTTTAATTACAGATATAAATTAAATTTTAATGTATATTAATATAGAAAAACATTGATTTACATCGTAATAATATTTCAAAATATTACTTTTTTTTCTGTATTTTTGATCAAGTGAAAACAGCCTTGATAAGCATAAGAAACTTCTTTAAAAAATATTAAATGAGAGGCTGTGTCCAAACTTTTGAGTCTTTAGTTTGTGTTTTGAGTTTTTATTAGGTTTTATTATTTGGTTGTGTGTTTTTGTCATTTTTTATTACTTTTTTTTAATTAATTTATTTATTTTTTTTTTTTTTTTAGTTATTTTAGTGCATCAAGTTAGAAATATTGCTATCTATCTGAAAAAATTTAAGGTTTTTATGTATTTATTTCAGTTGACATTTATTTTCATAACATGTTTTATGGTTTTAGTGAACTATAATGACCCTGAAGCATGAAAATATTATGCATATGTCATGAGCTGCAGCTTGAGTGGAAATCTGTAGTGTTTGTGTTGGTCTGGAGCCATTATAATCGCCTTATTTACATAGTTAAATAAACCTGTGTGTGTGTGTGTGTGTGTGTGTGTGTGTGTGTGTGTGTGTGTGTGTGTGTGTGAGAACAGACTGTGATTTATCCATGTTTACACAGATCAACAGAGAGAGTGACACATGAAGGACACACACACACACACATATCCTTGACTGAGATGATTGACATGAGGAGTAGGTGTGTCTTCGTGAGGTCAGAGGTCAGGCAGGTTTCATCGCTTCATCAGTATTTAGACATGAGGTGCATTTATGTCTTATGTAATTGACCTATCGCTAAGCCCCGCCCCTAGAACGCAGATGAGCCAATGGCAGTTGAGTATCAGAGATGGAACTCGGACATCTGTAGGTTTCAGCTCCATAGAGAAACATTGGTAGATCCGAAGCTCTCGTCGTTTTAATGGTGTTGATGCTACAAAAATAACAAAACGATGTGCCTGAGGTGTCTGTAACACTGCAAAAAATGCTTTTCTTACTTGTCTTGTTTCCAGCCAAAATATCTAAAAATTCTTAAATCAAGAAGGATTTTCTAGACAAGCAAAACTTATTGTCTTGTTTTCAGACAAAATATGTCAAAATTAAGAGAGTTTTTGCTTGAAGCAAGCTAAATTATCTGCCAATGGAGTAAGAAAAATGATCTATCTTTCATCTTGAAATAAGATTTTTTTCTCACCCCATTGGCAGATTATTTTGCTCGTCTTAAGCAAAAACTCACTTAATTTTGACTTATTTTTTTCTGAAAACAAGACTTGTCTAGAAAATCCTCCTTGATTTAAGAATTTTTAGATATTTTGGCTGGAAACAGGACAAAAAATCTACACCATATGTGACCCTGGACCACAAAACCAGTCTTAAGTCGCTGGGGTATATTTGTAGCAATGGACAAAAATACATTGCATGGGTCAAAATTAGATTTTTTTTTAGATTTTTTTAGATTAGAATAGATTTTTCTTTTATGCCAAAAATCATTAGGATATTAAGTAAAGATCATGTTCCATGAAGATATTTAGTAAATCCCCTACTGTAAATATGTCAAAACTTAATATTTGAAAAGTAATATGCATTGCTAAGAACTTAATTTGAACAACTTTAAAGGTGAAACTTTTTTAAGTCAAACTAGACTAAAATATGTGACCCTGGACCACAAAACCAGTCTTAAGTGTCAACTTTTCGAAATTGAGATTTATACATCACCTGAAAGCTGAGTAAATAAGTTTTTTATAGATGTATGGTTTGTTAGGCAATATTTATACACAAAGATTTGGAAATCTGCAATCTGAGGGTGCAAAAAATCGAAATGTTGAGAAAATCGCCTTTAAAGTTGTCTATATGAAGTTCTAAGCAATGCATATTACTAATCAAAAATGAAGTTTTGATATATGTAGGGTAGGAAATTTACTAAATATCTTCATGGAACATGACCTTTACTTAATATCCTAATGATTTTTGGCATAAAAGTAAAATCTATAATTTTAATGTACATATGACCCTGGAGCACAAAACCAGTCTTAAGTCGCTTTGTAGCAATAACCAAAAATACATTGTATGGGTCAAAATTACTGATTTTTCTTTTATGCCAAAAATCATTAGGATATTAAGTAAAGATCATGTTCCATGAAGATATTTATTACATTTCCTACTGTAAATATGTCAAAACTTAATTTTTGATTAGTAATATGCATTGCTAAGAGCTTAATTTGAACAAATTTAAAGGTGATTTTCTCAATATTTAGATTTTTTTGCACCCTCAGATTGCAGATTTTCAAATAGTTGTATCTCGGACAAATATTGTCCGATCCTAACAAACCATACATCAATGGAAAGCTTATTTATTCAACTTTCAGATGTATAAATTGACCCTTATGACTGGTTTTGTGGTCCTGGGTCACATATGTATTTTAAAATAATTTCTATATCTCTATGGCATATTAAAGCCCTACTTGAACGCTCCTCGATGAGAGGTGGTCCTTCTGTGTTCAAAATTGATCAAAAACATCTTCAGACAAGGTTTGACACTGACAGCTGTCATTGTAAGACAGTAGGGAAACTCTTTTGTTTGTCCGAGGTAGCAACAGTAACTAAGGGGGGCGTTGCTTAGCGATAGGTCAATTACTCTGATTGCAAGATACCAACTTGTAAACAGTATTTTTGTCCTCTTAGAACTCATAATTACAATTTATGAACTGGAATATTTTCAGAGAGCTACAGCTTGTACCATCTGACACCGCCGATTCATTAAGTGCTATATTTAGGCACTGATAGTGCGATAGTCCTGAGTCCAAGAGTGTGAACAGCTCCAAGTTGAATGTCACGTATTCGTATTTTCACATCGAAATCACAGTAATTAAGATATGGCATGAGTGCAGAATGATTTTCTGAGTGTGTTAGATAACGTTCACACATATGGCAAACCACTATTCTTACACGTCTGGTCAGGTGTCTAAATGTGTGCACATTCTTGACTTGAGCTTTATGGCTCACGGAAAACACATTTTTGACTTGCGTTTATCAAAAAAAAAGTAGGCTTCAAATTAGGACTGTGCCGATAAATGATATCATATCGAATCGGGATAAAATTTATGTCAATAACGATGTTTTTTACTCAAAATGCATTAATATAAGAGCCAATCACACAGCAGAAATATGCGCCAACAGCCAATCAGCATGCAGCTTTTAACGTTCACCTCAAAGAACAAAGTCAATTTCGTATGGCACTCTGCAAAGCGAGGACGACAAAAATGTGGAAGCAGCGACGGAAGTGAAACTAACCTCGAGTTATTAAACAAAAATGATGAAATTGTTGACAAAAAAGTAGCATTCAGTTCTATGGAAGTGGTTCGGCTGTTTGAAAAGCAACGAGGCGCAGATTAAAACGATCTGTAAAATATGTCGCAAACGTTTTTCAAATTATGTGCACTGGCTAGAAATGTATTTTGCACATTTAATCTACCTCTTAAAGCCAGACACTTTTGACAGAAAAGGTTTTGGAGCACAAAAGCAGTCTTAAGTCGCTGGGGTATATTTATAGCAATAGCCAAAAATAAATTGTATGGGTCAAAATTCTTGATTTTTCTTTTATGCCAAAAATCATCAGGATATTAAGTAAAAATCACGTTCCATGAAGATATTTTGTAAATTTCCTACTGTAAATATATCAAAACTTAATTTTTGAAAAGTAATTTGCATTGCCAAGAACTTCATTTAGACAAATTTAAAGGTGATTTTCTAACTTTTTTTTTTTTTTGCACCCTCAGATTGCAGATTTTCAAATAGTTGTATCTTGAACAAATATTGTCCCATTCTAACAAACCATACATCAATGGAAAGCTTATTTATTCATCTTTCAGATGGAGTATAAATCTCAGTTTCGAAAAATATACACTTATGTGGTCCAAACATATTTATGTTTACATTTTGCACATTTAATCTACCTCTTAAAGCCAGACCCTGCTGACTGTCTAGTCTTCCTGACAAAAAAAAAAAAAAAGTTTGACAAATTGTGTGCAATTTCTAGTTGTTTAGTTTTCTGTTTACATTTTGCACATTTAATCGAGCTCTTAAAGCCAGACAATGAAGACAGACTTGTCTTTCTGGAAAAGAACAAAACTGTAATTGTGTTACTCACAATTGTGTTTACAATGGTTTTATGTTTACATTTTGCACATTTACTCTCATTTACCTTCTTTTAGTTTTTAATTTATTTTAGTGAGTTGTCTTAATTTTTGAAGGCCAAATGTGTCATCTGTTTTTGTTAATAAACCATACTTTAAAATGTAATTAATGAACCTCAAATTGTTGTGGCTTCAGTCATAGTTGGGATACTCTTTTAAAGCTGGCAGCATTAACAGTTTATATATGGAAATATATATCGTTATCGATCAATATGGGAAAAAAAATATCAAGATTAAATTTTTGCTGTATCGCCCAGCCCTACTTCAAATACATGCGTTTTGAGTCGAACAAAACATTTCCAGCTTTGGTTTTGTTGTTATTGTGGGTGTACACAACATAAAGCAAACATTTACAGTTAATGCACTACTTAAATGACCAAAAAACAATATTAAAGCAGAATCAAATCTTTTTTATTTTTAAGTAGAATCCCAAATGGCTGTATACAATCAAAGGAAGTTAAACAATAATGTTCATATTGCTTTCATAAACTTACTTTACTTTCCCATACAGCCAATGAGTGTTAAATCAAAATAAAGTCATTAAAATAAAGAAATATTCCCAGCCCAGAGTTGACTGTTCAGAAATAACCCGTTTGATCGTCTTAAAGGCGCCATAGAATGGAAAACTGTATTTACCTTGGCATAGTTATATAATAACAGTTCTCTAAATGGAAATGACATACCATGAGCCTCAAACACCATTGTTTTCTTATTCTTATATAAATCTTGTGTTTGCAAAAGACCACTGAAAAATGGCCCAATCCCAACAAAACACAGGCTGTGATGTTATAGCCGGATCAGTTTATATACAATATAATTACCCAATGATATAACTGCGAGAGAAAGTACTGAAATATATATTTTTCTCCCTGTGTTTTCTTCCTGCTGTGTGAGCTACTGAAATGAGCCGCACTGTGAAACAGCCAATCAGAGCAGAGCTCCACATTATTATTCATGAGCCTTCCAAATAAGGTAATAACATTTCATTCTAGGGACAAATCCTAGGCTTGTAAAACCATTTCTGGAGAATTGTTGCCTTTACCTGAGCCACATGGCTTCTATGTAGATATCAGAGAACAACTGAAAATATTGTGCATTTTATGGCATGGAAATTACAATTAAATGAGTCACATCCTCCAGCTCTGAGTGCAGTTATTGGAGAGCATTGTGTTGTAGACTGATTAGAGAGAAACATATTGACATTATATATTTAACAGCATAATATCTTTATATTACAACATAATAAACCTTTTTCACTGGTTCGAAGAGGGGAAGTAGTAGCGTAGCTTTTATCAATGGCTGTGTCCAAAGAATGGGACTATTGTGATTTATTTCTATAAAATTTAGCACAAATACGTCCTCAAAAAACAGTTTACAATCATTAATTGAGTATCGGAAGATGGTTTCATGACATTCTGACGTATATTTCATGAACAAACCGTACTGTATGTGTATGCACAATACACATGAGTTTTATAACAGATCTGCACACAAACAATACAAAAAGCACATCGCATTAAAGAGCATTGAAATTAGCAATCTTAAAATATTAATTGTGACTAAAACAGTTTTAGATGATTTGGGGGAAACGTGTTGCAATAATGCTTACATATTTAATGCACTCACTTACAACGCAATCCTCAATAATTACATCAAATAAAGTTCATGTAAACAAATAATTCCAGTCCATAGAGAATTATAACGATTGATTATAACGAGTCGTGTCCTGCATTAGTGCACAGCATTATACTTTATACAAAAATGGGAGGTTAATCACAATAAATATATTGCAAGAATAAACAATAGTATTAAAAATAAAATAAAATAAAATAAAATAAAATGAATTATTCCTCTGGGAGTAATTTGAGCAGTGTGCTGCTATTCATTAATCTCCCATTAAAATGAAGAATGAAATACACAGCAGGGCATCAGTATAAATGAGTATAAATGTTTGAAAAACTGATGTTTATTTGTAAGTACAATAATATTAGTTTCATTTTATTCTCAAAAAAATGCCTTTACAATACTAATTGGAGCCAGATGTGACAACACTTGGACTGTGAATAATTAATTTGTTATTAATTTGGAATTATTGATTCATTTCCTTCAACTAAAATTATTTACGGTTTCTTTTTGCATTAATAATATATTACCTTCCTATTTGATAATGTAAAGTTGCTTTGACACAATCTGTACTGTAAAAAGCACTATATAAATTGTAATATTTGGAAAGCAACAAGGCGCCGATTAAAACGATCTGTAAAATATGTTGCAAACGTTTTACAAATTATGTGCACTGGCTAGAAATGTATTTTGCACATTTAATCCACCTCTTAAAGCCAGACACTTTTGACAGAAAAGGTTTTGGAGCACAAAACCAGTCTTAAGTCGCTGGGGTAAATTTATAGCAATAGCCAAAAATACATTGTATGGGTCAAAATGATTGATTTTTCTTTTATGCCAAAAATCATCAGGATATTAAGTAAAGATCATGTTCCATGAAGATAATTTGGAATTATTTATTAATTTCCTTCAACTGAAATTATTTACAGTTTCTTTTTGCATTAATAAAATATTACCTTCCTATTTGATAATGTAAAGTTGCTTTGACACAATCTGTATTGTAAAAAGCATTATATCAATAAAGGCGACTTGACTTGTGAAAAGGCGGATTGAATGGGGGAAAAATAGGCTTATGTATGTGGCAGCAGTGTGTCACCGTAATACCCCATATAGTGGACAGAAACAAGCCCTTAATAGTGTGCACGCACTTTAACATACAATTTTATACTTTAATTTTTAATACTAAAAAAAATGCATGTTCTATTTCCCTGTTAGGACACTTCAAACATGTTTGCATTGCCTATTTGGTTCACCTGTTGACATGTTCATAATGGGCATTTTGTTATGATAAATGCATGCCAAAGTGTGGGTCAAAAACAAATGTTTTTATAGCAAATCACGTCAAGGACGTTTTTCGTCCCCTTATATACACAACGTCGAGGATGGCCATTTTGTCAAATTGCACACTTGTGACATGTCAGTGCGTATATGAATACTTCGGCTTGCCATACACACAGCATGTTTTCTGAGCACGTGTTCAGATCAAATTGGTGTGTTTTTAGTGTGTGTTAGCTGAAGTTCACACAGTGGATCAGTGTGTTTTGTGAGTGTGTGTTAGCTAACATTCACTCGGCGGATCAGACGCATTTATAAAACATCAGAGCAGCTGCTGCAGCATGTGTCGCATTTCAACCGCCGGCTGAGAAACACACATCCATCTGAGATACAGAGAGAAGGAATGAACAGACAAAACACACTGCTGATGCTAACCAACACTGAGATGCTTTGCATTTTTTTTTCACAGATATATATATATATATATATATATATATATATGTATATATATATATATATATATATATATATATATATATATATATATATATATATATATATATATATATATATGTATATATATATATATATATATATATATATATGTTATTGTCTTAAGTGTGCTGTGACACATTTAATGCAATGCAATGCAATCTCACACATATTTATCGGTGTTGAATGAGAGAGGAACACAAGCACGCATTTACATGTACAGTATCTCACAGAAGTGTAGATCGCATTTTTGTAAATATTTTTATTATATATTTTCACGTGACAACACTGAAGAAATGTGATGCGATCTGGGAAAACCCAACACATGGTGAAATTTTTGCTTTTTTAGTCATGTCTATCTGAAGTTGGCGGATAGCTATGATTTTCAGGAATGGAATTTTGAGAAAAACGGGTTTAAAGTGAGACGTGTTTTACTTTCACTTTATAGGTTTAAGGAGATCTGTCAGGAGCGCTATACTGCATTATTACACTAACAAACGTTTGTTTTCCGTTGTTTATCATGGGTATAGTCTCTTTTGATCACCTCTTGTATGTTTATATTGCACCAATAATGCACCTTGTAGTTGTAGTTTACATGAAGAAACATGAGCACAGCATGTGCATGTGAGCACAGCAACGTGTCATCGCATTCCTCTTCTTTAGTAGCTTCATCATCCGATCCTTCATCTCTGGATGAAAAATAGTCCATTATAACATGGTTTAGGACACTGACAGCAGGATTAAGCAGATTTAGGCGCGTAAGATCGTTTGAGAGCAGCTTCTTCCGACTGCGTTGATCTCTTGTGCTCCGCCATTTCACCACATCAAAAATAAATAAATAAATAAATACAACTTTTAGACAGTTCATACAAGTTTAGACAGGACTGGTGGGAAATGTGCATTGAGACGCCTTTATTAAATATGTTACGTGGTTTATTTTTAAAGGTTAACTGTTTTGTGGTGTTTAGAGAAAGCACCTCCGCAGATCGTTCTTAACATTAGAGAAAGACACTTTCATTTCTGCTTGCTGCAATAAATCACAGTTTTACTGCAATAAACAAGTGAATTTTGCCAAGATGTGTTCAGAGATGATAGACAAGATGTAATAGCGTAATAATTTAATGAAAACCTAATTTTGACAAAAAAATTGACATTCGACCTATTTTTCGAATTTCCTGAAAACGTCCCAGCACAACATCCGACATGTTTTCCCAGATCGCATCACAAATTACTCTTTGCTACAATGTAAAGTAGTGAGTGTACAGCTTGTATAACAGTGTACATTTGCTGTCCCCTCAAAATAACTCAACACACAGCCATAAGTACACCCCTAAGTGAAAATGTCCAAATTGGGCCACCATTATTCTCCAGCACTGCCTTAACCCTCTTGGGCATGGAGTTCACCAGAGCTTTACAGGTTTCCACTGGAGTCCTCTTCGGAGCTGGTGGATCTTAGAGACCTTGTGCTCCACCTTCTGTTTGAGGATGCTCAATAGGGTTTAGGTCTGGAGACATGCTTGGCCAGTCCATCACCTTTACCCTCAGCTTCTTTAGCAAGGCAGCGGTCGTCTTGGAGGTGTGTTTGGGGTCGTTATCATGTTGGCATTCATGGTTCCCTCAATGAACTGTATCTCCCCAGTGCCACAGCACTCATGCAGCCCCAGACCATGCTTCACTGTAGGCAAGACACACTTGTCTTTGTACTCTTCACCTAAAACCATCTGAACCAAATAAGTTGATCTTGGTCTCATCAGACCACAAGACATGGTTCTAGCAGTGGCGTTCCGTCCATATAAGCTGCTAATGCTCCGCATACCCAGGCCGTCTGAGAGAATGCGATCACGGGTTAATTAATATAAACATGGTTATCAGTTGATCCCTTATCGTTTGTGATAACTTAAAGCGTAATAAAGAGTTGGGAATAAGTACATCAACTTATTTATTTACCAAACAACAGTAATTCTAAGTAAATGTTACATGTGGAAGCTTCCGGACAAGCGGATTCTCCGCAGCTTACTAGCCTCCGCTCTATTGCAATGACTCCTCAGGATTCACACGCGTTCACTGCTTTCGCTGATATGCGCGTGATTTCTTTGGCGAGGTAAGCTGTCCGCGAAGCGCTCACCCAAGCGGAAAAATGCGCTGTTGCTGGCAGATCTCAATTGCCGAAAATCACAATGTGTTTGATGCACAACTGACTTGACTAAATTAAATAAAAAAACATCTTAACTGTATATTTTCCTAATTTCTCAAGCAATTCAAAATGTTAAAGTCCACTGAAAACTATAGACCGTGTTGAAGATGTCATTGTCAACATGCCTAAGTGGTTTAAATAAAAATATAGTATAATATAAAAGTATATAAAAATGTTTTTATTTATTTATTTATTTTTTTTTTTTTTAATATTAACAAATAGGGGAAAAGAGGAAATAATAAAATCTGATTTCTTTCTTTATTTTATTGTTGTTTTGGCAATATTCTAAATATATTATTATTTGCATTTTGCGTGGTCGTAGTATCACCTGGGTGGGAGTTATATTCACTGGTGATTAATAATAAAATAATTCAGTCGAAGCAGAGATATAGAACGGGGAATCCTCCACCACCCCACCCTCTGTATATTACGCATCATTAAGGAATACGTGTAAACGTTGTTTTGCGGTTTTTATTTGGAAAAGCAGCTATGTTTTTCTAGCATGAAAATAACTATAGATAAACCTGAAACGATACAAGAAAGGTTGGAGATGAGATTTATTCACAAATAAGGTAGGAAATGTGCATACTTTTAAATCGACACATGCCACAGTGTTTTCCTCGTTAAGTTTGTCCTAAAAGCAGGTTGGGGGCTGGGACTCAGCACTCAGCATACCCGGTAAAAAAAGTCACCGCTCGCCACTGGGTTTTAGTAGTCTGTTTGTCTTCAGCAAACTGTTTGCAGGCTTTCTTGCATATATATATATATATATATATATATATATATTTGTGCCTGCTGCACCCATGGTACCAGGAGCAAAGTTCCTTGATTATTACGCCAGAATGAGAGTCAGTGCTCAGACCATATGCCACACACTGCATCAAATTAGTCTGCATGGCTGTCCCAGAACGAAGCCTCTTCTAAAGATGATGCACAAGAAAGCCCAAAAACAGTTTGCTGAAGACAAGCAGATTACTGGAACTATATGAGAGTATAGTTCCTTTGCATCAGCTTGGAAAATCACAACTTTTCATTTTCTGCCGGTCTTAGTACATGGTGTAACTACAGAAGAGTCAAGTTTTAAATAGGAAAAATATCGAAACTCTTTGGTCATTTTTTAACGGATCTAATAAGATCCAATAATTTATGCTAAACTATGCTAAACGTGCTAACGCCAAACTTGTAGATCAGCTGAATGGATTTGAAAACTCATCTGTTTAACTCTAAGGGAGTTAGAAAATGAGCCTTTTTTTTTTTTAAAGTGAAGTGTTCCTTTAATGTTGTTTTTATTATGAATGCAACTATAGTTCATTATTGGTTGAAATGTTTCATTCCTGTTCTGTTCTGAATGTGGTTAAATGTAAGGGATTTGTTGTGAAGTGAGAGGAACTGACATGTTTATGGTGTTTATAATGTTTGGAAACATTCTGGTTTATTTACTGACATTATTTCTGAATGAAATAGTAAAATGTGGTTTATACACCCATACAAAATGGTTTTCTTTCAACACAGCAAAATTGACCAGGTGTGAATTATTTTACTGAAAATACGTGAATGGATAACTTTAAAAAATGTTTGTTTCTGTTAATAGATTTTATTTTATTTTTGAGTAATGAATATGTTTTGTTATGGTTTCAGTTAATAATGACTCAAGTGTGACACTGATAGTTGTGAACACACACACTCTCCTCTGATATTCAGTCCATTGTTGGTCAGTTGGTCAGCAGACAATGCATTATGTGGTGATTAATTAATCAAATTAATTGCTAATTAATCACACATCGACGTTAGCTCATGAATTACACCCAAAATTACGGTGGCCAAGAGAGCTGAACGCGCTGCAACTTAAGAAATCACTTCCAAATAGCAAAAGCAACTAAACACAGAAAAGTGCTGCAAACATTCACAACACAGACAAACACAAAAACATGACCACAACTGTAGAAAACCCAACAATGCTTACAAAAATTAACCATAGTCTTATTGTGGTAAAAGTGTAGTAACTATGTTGTTGTTTTTTTTCTGCACATTGATTACCATTTGTGTACATACCATGGTTAAATTATGGTTAGTGTTTTTTAATTTACCATGGTTTAACTATAGTAACCATTTTTTTATTTGTATTTATTTAATATAATAATACAAATATATATAATATAGGCTATATGTTTATTTTAATAGTAAAACCATGGTCAATTTTTGTCATTGAGTCATTCATTGATTCATTCAGTTGATTCATTCAAATCGCGGATTCATTCAGGAACGAAGTGAATGACTCTCTTCATGAATGAGTCATTGAATCATTGGTTCACCTAATTCGTTCAAAAAACATATTCATTCACAAACTGTGTGTTTAACAGAGATGCACAACAGTTCTTCTGTGGCTTTAATAAGTAAAAGGCTTTAATGAGCAAAAACAGACAATATTGTGTCTAAAATATAACTTATTTATTGAGCTGTTGCATAAAATCAATATCTGATATGCGCTTGTACTATTCAGGGCAAAAACAGCACACTCATTGCTTGTGTGATATAACTATGCCATGTAATGTAAATATGAGACAAATTCTTATAGAGCAGCGTTTTGGCTGCTTGTCAACAATTAGCTGTACATAGGTCTGGGACAGGTATATTAATTGTGTTCAAATATTTTAATCACATTACTTTTCATTAGAAATTAATTAGATTAGCATGTTAAGCTGACTGCCCTATTTATAACACTACAAACCTGCAGAAAACAGTGTGTTGAGTTTTACATTTCATTACAGTTCAGGATTCAGTGATTGTAGAGTTCATCTGTGGATGTGTGTAGAATTCAAAGAGCTGTGCTTCACAGACGTCGTTTAGTGGGTTTTTGCTTTCTCTGCTTTAATTGACTAAAGTAGGATTCAGATTCACCTTCAAAAGACTCTTTGATGTCTCTGCATTCAGACTCACATCTCTCTCCCTGTCAATGCATTTATTTCTGTCAGTGCGAGTGTGTGTGTGTGTGTGTGTGTGTGAGTGTGTGTGTGATGCATCATCTTACACAGGAAACAATCATCTGCTTCCCCAGGATAAAAATGTAAACATTCATGTGACATCTGACAGAACAGATATACCTGTCTAGACCTTTGTTTAATCTCAACAACATTTTTCAAAGAAATATGAATTATATAATATTTATTTATATAATTTAATTATCCAGTTAATGATGTATTTATATCTTATTACTTTATAAAATATTAAGGCTTATTTAGAAAAATATATGTCTTGAATATAGGTATATTTCATTTTTTTTCTTTAAATATAAACTTGCATTATGTTTTGCAATAAATCCTCTAAAAACAGGTCTCAATAGGTTATGTATTTGAATATTATAGCAAATAAATACATTGCCGTTATTATTAATATGTGGATATATAAATACTTGTCTATTGCAAGATACAAAGGCTTGTTTCAGAAAATTTGTTGTTGTTTCTCAGTTTTTTCAGTATAAACATCTCAACATTTATAAATCAAGATAGATTTACTAGAGAATATTTTACAGCAGAATATTTTAGATTTTAATCTTTAAATTATATTTAATCTTTTTATTTTATTATTTTTATAAATCAATATTGCTATGTAGGTGGAGTCAGTATTTGAGCAATATCTCTTTTTTTTTTTTATCCAAATATTTTAAATTATATTTTAGTTTAGTTGTCGACAAATATTTTTGTTGTCAAGTAGTTGTTTGATCTCATATGAAGCAATGTAAGGGCACGCAATAAAAAAAGTTTGACCAGTGTGGCGCTGTAGCGCAAGACTGTAATTCAGCCCTCCTGGATGCAATTCAAGAGAAGAAGAGACAGCGCTTCAGAGCAAACGCAGCAGAATCTGAGTGGCGTTTGGATGAATTTGTAAATATATATAGCACTTTCCTCTCATTAACCAAATAAACACAACAAAAACAGCAGTGTGAAAGCAGCAGTTAAAAATGCCTCTGGTTACAACGATATAATGTCCAGTAATGTCCACTCACATTATTATTAATATGTGGATATATAAATACTTGTCTACTTGTCTATCAGAAAATGTGGTGTTGTTGTTGTTTCTCAGTATTTTTCAGTATAAACATCTCAACATTTATAAATCAAGATAGATTTACTAGAGATGCAGAATGGCATGTGATGAGAAGGTCTTGTTTTCTGATAAATTGATCCAAATGAAGTGAGTTTTATCCACAAACAGCAGGATCTCTGCCGGTGGGGTCAAGAACATCAATGTGTTTTCAATCTGAATGAAGCTTATTTTTATCATCACTTGGTTTGGATCAGCTTCTCAGAAAACAAGACAAAAATAATTAGGGAGAAGCACTTCTGCAATGAAAATCTGCCAAACCAACAAGACAGAATGCACTTACTGTACTGTACTATACGGAATAATTGATATGAAATATAGGTGTATTTTTAGTTTCGTTGTATTGTCAGATGTTTTCATGTTCGTAATAATGCGTTTCTGTCCACTGAAATCAGATGCGCTTTGATTTGGAGGTTTGTTTTGAGGAAAGCAGCGCAGAGACACTCATTAGGAGATGATTTTTGGAGAGCGTTCATTCGTCACACAAATCTATTTGGCTGCCGGTGTGTTTGCTGCCTTTGAATTCATATGTTTGTCATATAAATAAATGAGTTTCATCATGACGTAACGCAACGCAACACTCAGCGCTTCAGGGGAGATTCACGCTTCTCACTGAGAGCCTACACACGCATGAATCACTCGCATATTTTGCCAACATTCCTGTTTCTTTTTTTCCGGATTGTTCTCTAAATGTCCAGTTTTCAGAGAGGTTTTTTCTTGGTTATGCAAATGTTATGGGAAAACTCTGCGTGATTATTTGCCGACATCCGGAGAATCTCTGTGTGGATTCTTCCAGAACGTTGACTGTTGGGATCTGGTTGAATGTGTGGCTTGTTTCAGCAGCAGCTCCTCCATCATTTGCATTATTTATCTGATGTTCAGTGCTCCGTCAGTTTACTGTCAGCACCGCGGTGTGTTTGTTGGACTCTCGGTGACAGTAAACACTTGTTTGTGTGAACATCCATCTTGGCGTGAAGATCCAGATGATGCAGCGTTTCATTGTGTAAAAACTAAAACACATTTACAGTGATGCACTTACAATCTGTCAGATGTCCAGCAGTACAAATGAACATTATATTTATTTCATTGATTTATTTTAATCTTAGTTTATTTTTTAATTAATAAAAAAAAATTGTTATTATATATTAGTTTATTTTTCAGCTTTTTTAAACCATAAACTTCATTTTGTTCTGTTTTTTCCTGTGTCTTAAAATATTTTATATCTGAAGTACTGGAAAACAAGACGGAAATACTAATACTTGTTTCTGTTTTTTGTTTTTGTGGTGCACTGCGAGCGACTCAATGAGCAGCTGATTGTCACTAACAGCAGAATATTTTAGATTTTAATCTTTAAATTATATTTCCTCTTTTTTACTTTATTTTATTATTTTTATGAATCCGTATTGCTCTGTAGGTGAAGTTAGTATTTGAGCAATATCTATTTTTTTTTTTTTTTTTTTTTATCCAAATGTTTTAAATATATTTTAGTTTAGTTTATTGTCGACATTATCGACAATAAAAGATTGTCGACAAATATTTTTGTTGTCAAGTAGTCGTTTGATCTCATATGAAGCAATGTAAGGCCATGCAATAAAAAAAAGTTTGACCAGTGTGGCGCTGTAGCGCAAGACTGTAATTCAGCCCTCCTGGATGCAATTCAAGAGAAGAAGAGACAGCGCTTCAGAGCAAACGCAGCAGAATCTGAGTGGCGTTTGGATGAATTTGTAAATATATATAGCGCTTTCCTCTCATTAACCAAATAAACACAACAAAAACAGCAGTGTGAAAGCAGCAGTTAAAAATGCCTCTGGTTACAACAATGTAATGTCCAGTAATGTCCACTCACATCATGTTTATTTATATAGCACGTTATGCAATAGATAGCCTTAAACCAAACAGCTTTGCAGTATTTATCATGAAAAACCTGTCGCTTTCAGTTAGAATTACAACTTGATTTCCTGTTAGAAAGCTCTGGAGCTCTGGAGCTCTCAGTGTGGAGCTGGCTAATGAGAAGATATTTGTATTAGTGGGGAACAAATATTTTTTTATTAAAGTGATAGTTTGGTTTACAGAGATCAAAACTTGATCTAGATCAGGATTGTTTTGGTTATCATAACTCTAAAAGGTATTTTAAGTATCATAAGACATTAGGTTGTGAATAAAATAGTTTATCCAATAAATAGAGTCTCTTATCGCTTACCTTTATTTTGTAAAACTTACAAAAGGAGATGTAAGACAGTATTAATCTTTGTTAAAGTTGAAAACACAACTTGCGATTTTTATAAATGCATTAGTAACGTTAACTAAAATTAATAAATGCTGTAAAAGTTTTGTTTATTCTTAGTTTCTATTAACTAATGTTAAGTTGTATAATTCAGTCTTGTTTTCTGAGCGCAGACACTGAAGCAAACACACAGAAAACACACCTCACACTCTTTCACGTTGCATGAACTGAGAAATACTCACAATGATCTTGAATTGTCCGTTTTGATGAGTATTCATGTAAACGCAGCAGATTATGTCTTAAATGAACCTAAACAGTTGAGAGAAAGTGTATCAGTGCATTGCATCCATTGCATTGGGTTTTAAAAGGACAGCAGCCACATTTAGTGTCTATTGTCCGAGTCACTGATGTTCATCAAGCAACAAAAGAAAGACAGAAAACACTCACTGCTCTTGACTGAATCACTTACGTAGCCCTAAAGATTCATCTAAATTAATTTATAGAAATAAACATGTCTGTTTGAAAGAATGAAGAATATGGTAAACAAGTGACTATAAAGAATGCATTTGCAATTGGGATTTCATTCAAAAGAAGACCATGTTCTTTATGAGAAGTGGTTTTGTTTCATTTTAATATTAAGGCATGTTGTGTATCACCGCAGTTAAATTGTGTGTTTATCATGATAAAACCTTATATCAAACCTATATAATGACTTTCGAAATTTTAGAGAAATTCTTAATAAATGTATTGCACTGTAACTTTGTGATTTATTGTGTGTGATTTATTCGACTAAAACTAAAAACAATTCTAACTAAATGGCATTTTAGTCAAAAGACTGTGACTAAAACTAAATCAAAATTTGCTGTCAGAATGAACACTGGTGGAAACTGAATGTCAGGGTGGAGGAGAATGAGCCGAAAGCCTGTTATGAGACCAGAAAGACTGTCTGAACTTCAGAGTGTCTCTAATAGAAACGAGTTTGACCTTTGCAGCAGAGTCAATGATATCAGGATGATCAGATGAATTCTGACCACGTCTCTCTCTTTGTCTCTCTGTCTCTGTGTGTGTGTCAGGAGCGCGGGAGGGTCGGCGTGATCTTTAACGTGGGGACGGACGACATCGTCATCGAGGAGAGCGGTGTGATGGTCAGCGACGGGAAATATCATGTGGTCAGATTCACGCGGAGCGGCGGTAACGCCACACTACAGGTGGACAATCTGCCCGTCCTCGAGCGCTTCCCTTCAGGTGAGACACACACACACGATCACGATCGTGACAGACAGACGCGGGTCACTCTGTCTCTCTCCGAGGAAGACGTTTTCTGTGCTAAATCCACATCTTAAACTCTTTTAATGATTCATGACCTCACACCAAACCCGTTTGTGTTTCAGGATTCGTTTAATGACGCTCACTGCTGGTTAAATCAGAGTTACCCCATCAGAAAGTTTAGATTCTTCTCATTTATTTATTCTGAGTGTCTATTTACACTAAGTGCAAATGGCCCGCCTTGTTGGCAGTGTCTATTTACACTAACTCTGCCCACCAATGTGTAATGGGGCTAGTCAACACTACAAAAGATGGCTGTCAATCATTAGATCCAGTGGCGAAGCAGTTAAAGCATGCAGATAAATCTTTTCAATGTAGACAACCAGAGTTCAATTCCACCTTATGGCGATCTTTTTTTCATTCTTTTTAAATCTCATATAATATCAGAAAAAGCATTGATTTTCAATAAAAATTAAGGAAATAATCGAAAATTGTAAAATAAATTATCGTTTAGGGTTAGGGTAGGTGTGTAGGGAGGGCTTATTGTCCCACTAAGGCTGCATCCATTTAATAAATGGAATTAAAACGATAATTTACACTCAATGCATAATTACTGAATACTGTTTTAATATAATACAATAGCAATCATTGCATCTATTTGCAATAAGTATTATAAATAGCAGAAAATCCTTAAGTGCAAATAGAACCCATTGCTATTTGCACTAAGTGTAAATAGCCCCTATCACTATTTACACTTAGTGCAAACAGCCGCTGCCTTATTTATTTTGTATTTACAATTGACAGGAAGCAAGAAAGCAAGAAAATAAATTTTATTTTAGTATTTTATTTATTTTATTTTTTTTACAAACAGCGGTTTATATTTAGTTTGGATTTTAAAAAAGTTTTTTTAATTCTTATTTTCTTATTATATTTAGTTTAATCCATTTGATCTGTTTATTTATTATTATTGTTTTGTTTTTTTTCTTTTTTCCAGTGGAACGTTCATCATAATAAATTCAGACAGCGCAAAAAAAAAAAAAAAAAAAAAAAAACTTGCTCAGTATTCTTGTCTTGTTTTCAGTACAATTCTTAAATCAAGATACATTTACTGCAAAAGCAAAATGACTTAAGATGTTAAGTCTTGTTGTACTTGAAAAAAAGTTTCAGAAATAAGCACATTTATGTTAAAACAAGAAAAAATACTCGTCAAATGGGTCAGAAAACAGTATTGTGTTCTTTTTAAATGAAGTTTATTTTTCTGACCCTACTGCCATAAACTCACTTCATTTTGTTCTTTTTTTCCTGAGAAAGCAAGATTTCATGTATTTAGTGTTATTTGCATCTCAAGTACTGGAAAACAAGAAATACTAAGCAAGAAAATTATTTTTCAGTGAGCAGCTGATCGTCATTAACAAATAGTGGAATATTCCATGAATCTGTATCTGAATAAATTAATCGTGTGTGTGTGTGTGTGTGTGTGTGTGAGAGAGAGAGAGAGTGTGTGTGTGTGTGTGTGTGTGTGTGTGTGTGTGTGTGTGTGTGTTAATGACGTGAGGAGCAGCAGCAGCAGTGTGGACTGGAGAAATAAAAATATCCAGTGACCCAGTTAGCGCAAAGGGAGTCTGCAGTGGAATTGTGGGTAGAATGAGGAGCGGAAGCTTCCGGCGCCTCCTTCTGGCACACGGAGATCCTGCAGGACCGGCCCGTCCGGCACCGATCCCAGTCGTTGTCATAGTAACAGGCTGTATTTAACCGGAACAGGTCTATAAGTGGAGGTTGGTCAGGCTGAAGGTCGCTGAGGTTTGTTGTCGTTTACCGTTGATAATGTCTTAATAATACATGTGTCAGAATATCAGCTAAGCACAGGAATCCGCTGTGGCATTACGAGCGTTGCCATAGAAACGAATCCTTCCTCGTCTGAGGATGAGAGCGGCGACTGACAGCGTGTGATTACGGTAATTCTATCGTGACGTGAACGCAGCATTAGTGCCATTACAAGACCTGCTCACAGCAGGGCCGTTTGTATTTAGTGTAGATTTTATTTCATCTTAGTTACAAAATTTACTTTTAATATTTATATGATGTGTTTATTTATTTATTTTCATTATGTATTTATTGGCACAGATGATACAAAGAATTGGGAGAGAGATTTAACTTATTTAATCAGAATTTCTAATTATTGCAGTAAGTCATAATTATGAGATAAGTCAAATTGTGACAAATCATTGGCATACTAAGTCATTATTATGAGATAATGTCAAATTATGGCAGTAAGTCATTATTGTGATATGTCAAATTATGACAAAAATCATTATGACATAAGTCATAATTATGAGATGATATAAAATTATTTCTGTCATAATTTTGAGATAAAAATGTCAAATTATGAAAGTAAGTCATAATTATGAGATGATGTAAAATTATTTCGGTAAGTCAATTATGAGATGATGTAAAATTATTTTGGTCATAATTATGAGATAAAAATGCCAAATTATGAAAGTAAGTCATAATTATGAGATGATGTAAAATTATTTGGCAAGTCATAATTATGAGATGATGTAGAATTATTTTGGTCATAATTATGAAATAAAAATGTTACATTATTTTGGTAAGTCATAATTATGAGATGATGTAAAATTATTTTGGTCATAATTTTGAGATAAAAATGTCAAATTATGAAAGTAAGTCATAATTTTGAGATAAAAATGTCAAATTACGAAAGTAAGTCATAATTTTGAGATAAAAATGTCAAATTACGAAAGTAAGTCATAATTATGAGATTATGTAAAATTATTTTGGTAAGTCATAATTATGAGATTATGTAAAATTATTTTGGTCATAATTTTGAGATAAAAATGTCAAATTATGAAAGTAAGTCATAATTTTGAGATAAAAATGTCAAATTACGAAAGTAAGTCATAATTATGAGATAAAAATGTCAAATTATTTCAGTAAGTCATAATTATGAGATGATGTAAAATTACTTCGGTAAGTCATAAATATGAAATAAAAATGTCAAATTGTGACAAATCATTGACATACTAACTCATAATTATGAGATGATGTAAAATTACTTCAGTAAGTCATAATTGTGATATGTTGAATTATGACAAAAATGATTATGACATTTATGACATAAAATTATTTCAGTCATAATTATGAGATAAAAATGTCAAATTATGAAAGTCAGTCATAATTATGAGATGATGTAAAATTATTTCAGTAAGTCATAATTATGAGACAGTGTAGTTCATGTGCAATGTCTTCCTTTATTTTTGTTTATTTTTAATGTATTCTTGGTGTTTATTTTATATTTCATTGTATTTGATCTATATGAGACAGCTGTTCTCTTGTTCACATCATGCCAGAATTACTCTAATGATCTGTTTCCTCTCAGGTCTCTTAGAACAAGTCTATATTTAAGGAGGCTTTATGAATCATTGTTTGTTTATAAATGAAGGGTTCGTTCCAAACCCTATTGACTTATATATGAAGGCGACTTAGGTGAGGTGTGACGCTGCCTGTAAGATGTTTAATGAAATTAAAACTTAAGTCATGTTAACACAAGAATATGACAGTTTTTGTTGTTGTTGTTGTTAGCCGTACATGAGAATTAAAAATAAAAATAATAGCAGTTATAAATAAATGAATTAGTTAAAATAAATAAACAATCTTTGTCAAAAGTTGTACATTTAGCTGGCTTTGATTTTGTGAATGCAGTCAGGAATCTGTGTGTGTGTGTGTGTGTGTGTGTGTGTGTGTGTAAAAGCAGAACAGCTGATGCTGGTGGTTTATCATGCGGTTGTGGTGGGTGTATGTTGGATGTGCCTGTTGTCAGTGTGAGTATTTGCTTTGCTTTCAGTGTGAGAGAATCTCATGAGGAGCTCAGTGTGAGATCCGTGCCTTCATCACATCACCGTCACAATCAAACCTGCATTTCCAGTAACACAAAGACGAGCTGTTGCGCTTGAAATGACACCGCAGATAAAGAGGAAAGTGTTTCCTCCGCACAAAATGAGGATTTCACTTTCTGAGATAAGACTCTTCTGAAACGAGAGAATAAAACGGCGTCTGATGTGTCTCATATAAACGCTGTGAGGCTGTTTCTACCTCACAAACACTCGCTCAGTTTCACACTGATCTCAAATATAATAGAAACCAGGGGTGTAAAAAGTACTCAAATTATACCAGTGAAAATAAATTACAGAAAGGAAAGTAGGGAGTGAATATTTTCAGTACTCACAAGTCTGCAAAAACATACTTGAGTGAAAGAAACGTGCTTTAAATTGTACCTAAGTATTACAACAGTAGAAGTAATCTACAAGGAGTACCACACATTTTTCAAACAAATAGCTTTCACCATACTTACCCATTTAATTAATCACAGTAAATTGAGAGATTACATTTTGTATGACAAGTTTTCTGAAATGTTTAAAAATGTAGCAATATGCATTCATTTCAGAACATTATACTAAATACTAGATAAAGTCTCATTCAAAATTTTTGTTTGATTTTGTTGTCATATTACAGTTAAAAGTTTTTCCAAAGGGGATTTTGGTTTTCTCTTTTTATCACTCCATAAATTAGAAAATACTGTCAACAGACAGAACACATATTCATTATGTTTTTAGGAGTAAAATATAATAAAACATGTGAATGACATATGAACTAACCCCTAAGTAAAAAAAAACTCTAGAATATAGAGAGGAACAAAACTCGTTAAGTTTGGTGTGTGTGAGTGCTGCCGAAGTGGAGATACAAACTTTTTTTTTAAATGAAAATTTAAATGAAGATTTTAAATTGAAATTAAAATCTACAGATGCAAATAGATGAAGTGCAATAATAAAACCAGGTGGTTGACATATTAGCAAACCCTTCAGTAAAAACCTTCAGAATATAGAGGGGAATAAAACTGCTAAGTTTGATGTATGTCAGTGTTGCTGAAGTGGAGATTTTTTTTTTTTAAACATATGTATAGTAATCGAAATCTACAGATGCAAATAGATGATGTGCAATAATAAAACCAGGTGAATAACATACCAACAAACCCTTAATTAAAAACCTTCAGAATATAGAGAGGAATAAATCTGCTAAGTTTGATGTATGTAAGTGCTCCTGAAGTGGAGATAAAAACTTTTAAGCATATGTATTGTAATTGACATGTACAAATGCGGATAGATAAAGTGCAATAATAAAACCCTGTGAATAACATACCAACAAACCCTTTAGTAAAAACCTTCAGAATATAGAGAGGAAAGGTTGAAGTGTAGCCACAAACTTTTAAACATATGTATTGCATGAAAAAAAACTTATTTGTCAAATATTGTAATTGAAATCTATAGACACAAATAGATAAAGTGCAATAATAAAACCAGGTGAATGACATATCTACAAACCCTTCAGTAAAAACCTTCAGAATATAGAGAGGAATAAAACTGCTAAGCTTGGTGTATGTAAGTGCTCCTGAAGTGGAGATAAAAACATTTAAACATATGTATTGTAATTGAAATGTACAGATGCAAATAGATAAATTGCAATAATAAAGCCAGGTGAATGACACATACACAAACCCTTCAGTAAAAACATTCACAATATAGAGAGGAAAGTTTGAAGTGGAGATATAAACTTTTAAACACGTATTGCATGAACAAGACTCATTTTGTAATTGAAATCTACAGATGCAAATAGATGAAATGCAATAATAAAACCCAGTGATTGACATATCAGCAAACCCTTCATTAAAAAAGTTCAGAATATAGAGAGGAACAAAACTGCTAAGTTTGGTGTTTGTTAGTGCTGCTGAAGTGGAGATAAAAACATTTATACATATGTACTGTAATGATATTGAAATGTACAGATGTAAAAAGAAAAAGTGCAATAATAAAACCAGGTGAATGACATATCTACAAACCCTTCAGTAAAAACCTTCAGAATATAGAGAGGAAAGTTTAAAGTGGAGATAAAACATTTTAAACATATGTATTGTAATTGAAAAGTACAGCTGCAAATAGATAAAGTGCAATAATAAAAACCATGTGAATAACTTACTAACAAACCCTTTAGTAAAAACCTTTAGAATATAGAAAGGAACGTTTGAAGTGGAGATACAAACTTTTAAACACATGTATTGCATGAAAAAAGCTAATTTGTCAAATATTGTAATTGAAATCTATAGACACAAATAGATAAAGTGCAATATTAAAACCAGGTGAATGACATATCAACAAACCCTTCAGTAAAAACTTTCAGAATATAGAGAGGAACAAAACTGCTAAGTTTGGTGTCTGTTAGTGCTGCTGAAGTGGAGATACAAACTAATTTGTCAAATATTGTAATTAAAATCTATAGACACAAATAGATAAAGTGCAATATTAAAACCAGGTGAATGACATATCAACAAACCCTTCAGTAAAAACTTTCAGAATATAGAGAGGAACAAAACTGCTAAGTTTGGTGTCTGTTAGTGCTGCTGAAGTGGAGATACAAACTAATTTGTCAAATATTGTAATTAAAATCTATAGACACAAATAGATAAAGTGCAATAATAAAACCAGGTGAATGACATATCAACAAACCCTTCAGTAAAAACCTCCAGAATATAGAGAGGAATAAAACTGCTAAGTTTGGTGTATGTAAGTGCTCCTGAAGTGGAGATAAAACATTTAAACATATGTATTGTAATTGAAATGTACAGATGCAAATAGATAAATTGCAATAATAAAGCCAGGTGAATGACACATACACAAACCCTTCAGTAAAAACATTCACAATATAGAGAGGAAAGTTTGAAGTGGAGATATAAACTTTTAAACATGTATTACATGAACAAAACTTATTTTGTAATTAAAATCTACAGATGCAAATAGATGAAGTGCAATAATAAAACCAGGTGGTTGACATATTAGCAAACCCTTCAGGAATAAATCTGCTAAGTTTGATATATGTAAGTGCTCCTGAAGTGGAGATAAAAACTTTTAAGCATATGTATTGTAATTGACATGTACAAATGCGGATAGATAAAGTGCAATAATAAAACCCTGTGAATAACATACCAACAAACCCTTTAGTAAAAACCTTCAGAATATAGAGAGGAAAGGTTGAAGTGTAGCCACAAACTTTTAAACATATGTATTGCATGAAAAAAAACTTATTTGTCAAATATTGTAATTGAAATCTATAGACACAAATAGATAAAGTGCAATAATAAAACCAGGTGAATGACATATCAACAAACCCTTCAGTAAAAACCTCCAGAATATAGAGAGGAATAAAACTGCTAAGTTTGGTGTATGTAAGTGCTCCTGAAGTGGAGATAAAACATTTAAACATATGCATTGTAATTGAAATGTACAGATGCAAATAGATAAATTGCAATAATAAAGCCAGGTGAATGACACATACACAAACCCTTCAGTAAAAACATTCACAATATAGAGAGGAAAGTTTGAAGTGGAGATATAAACTTTTAAACATGTATTGCATGAACAAGACTCATTTTGTAATTGAAATCTACAGATGCAAATAGATGAAGTGCAATAATAAAACCCAGTGATTGACATATTAACAAACCCTTCATTAAAAACCTTCAGAATATAGAGAGGAACAAAACTGGTAAGTTTGGGGTCTGTTAGTGCTGCTGAAGTGGAGATAAAAACATTTATACATATGTATTGTAATTGTATTGAAATGAACAGATGTAAAAAGAAAAAGCGCAATAATAAAACGAGGTGAACGAAAAAAAAATCAGTAAAAACCTTCAGAATATAGAGAGGAAAGTTTAAAGTGGAGATAAAACATTTTAAACATATGTATTGTAATTGAAAAGTACAGCTGCAAATAGATAAAGTGCAGCTGTACACTTTATCTATGAGGAACATTTGAAGTGGAGATACAAACCTTTAAACATGTATTGCATGAAAAAAAACTAATTTGTCAAATATTGTAATTGAAATCTATAGACACAAATAGATACAGTGCAATAATAAAACCAGGTGAATGACATATCAACAAACCCTTCAATAAAAACCTTCAGAATATAGAGAGGAATAAAACTGCAAAGTTTGGTGTATGTAAGTGCTCCTGAAGTGGAAATAAAAACATTTAAACATATGTATTGTAATTGAAATGTACAGATGCAAACAGATAAAGTGCAATAATAAAACCAGGTGAATGACAATAAGCAAACCCTTCAGTAAAAACCTTCAGAATATAGAGAGGAAAGTTTAAAGTGGAGATACAATCTTTTAAACGTGTATTGCACGAAGAAAACTAATTTGTCAAATATTGTAATTGAAATCTATAGATACAAATAGATAAATTGCAATAATAAAACCCGGCGATTGATATATTAGCAAACCCTTCAGCAAAAACCTTAAGAAAAGAGAGAGGAATAAAACTGCTAAGTTTGGTGTATGTAAGTGCTGTTGAAGTGGAGATAAAAAACTTTTAAACGTATGTATTGTAATTGAAATCTACAGATGCAAATAGATAAAGTGCAATAATAATACCAGGTGAATGACAATAAGCAAACCCTTCAGTAAAAACCTTCAGAATATAGAGAGGAAAGTTTAAAGTGGAGATAAAACATTTTAAACATATGTATTGTAATTGAAAAGTACAGCTCCAAATAGATAAAGTGCAATAATAAAACCATGCAAAAAACAAACCCTTCAGTAAAAACCTTCAGAATATAGAGAGGAAAGTCTGAAGTGGAGATGCAAACTTTTAAACATGCATTGCATGAAAAAAACAATGGTTTTGCCTGTTGTGCCTTAAGTAAAACTACAAGTATTTATTATAAATTACAGTTGAGTGAAGTACAGATTGCCCAAAATAATTTTAAAGTACAGTAATCACATAAAAGGTATTTTACACCCCTGAAAGAAACCATCTGATACCCACCGTCAGGCCCCATAAACACACACACCAGTCAGTATATTTATGCATTTCAGTGTTTGAGGACTAGGACGGACCCTAGTGCTCCAGTGTTGCTGTTCAATGCAGAATTGTTGAAGCAGAATCAGAGATGCGTCGCTCTACATCAGCAGGTGACGAATCCGTTCCTAAATGCTCAGTGTATTTACATATGATCCAGGCTTATTTGATCTCGCTAATAAAGCTGAGGTGCTCTAAGCGAACGCTGACGGGGATTGTGGGTAGGGATGCATGCGGGGATTTTGATTAGATCATTTGCAGTCGAGCCGCAGGAGCAATTAAGAGGCAGTCGCTCTGCTACGAGTGACTTCATTAAAGAGAGAGAGGAAAGATTGCTGCAGCTAATTAAAGAACTGACAAGTTTGATTTCACTACAACGCCAACTCTCACTCACGGAGAGAACGAGGGATGGTGGATCCCCAGCGTGATGCTAGCATTCTCACTGTGGTTTCTCTCTCAGTAAGTGTTTATATATAAATCCTAATGAGCTCAGCAGGTCACGCACATCCTCACCTTCTCCTGAAAAACTCTAATGCTGCAGGTTCACAGGTCTGAAAGTATTTACAATCAAAACGGTTTGGTGTGATGCTGTGCTCGAACATTCGATGGTTTGACCCGATACAGAAAACGTCTTCCTGGAGTTTCACTGTTTGATGTTCAGCAGGATTGTTTGTCGATTCAATATGCTGATATGAAAATGTTCTAATGCATTTTTAATGAGAACGGCAATGGTTGCTTTGCCACGTTCACCAAAACACTTTAATGCACTGTTGTAATTATCCAGAAGTAACATTCAACCTCTAAACTGACTCTTAAATATGCTTAACTCATGTTTTAAAACACTTGGTAACCAGAGCTTGCTTCACTTTCTAACCTCCGAAACCATGTTTAAAGCCTTGAGGGTGTTAAATCTGATTTTAAAGTCCATAACCTGCCAAACGGTGACATGCTGGCGTTCTCTCTAACCTCTAATCTTTAACCTTTGACCTTCCAGATTGTAACCTGTTGAATTTGTTTGTTCTTCAAAGGGAGCTTTGATAGTGAACGGCTGGCTATTGCTAGGCAAAGAATCCCGTACCGACTCGGTCGGGTAGTTGACGAATGGCTACTCGACAAAGGTAATTAAACAGCACCAAACCCCACTAACGAACGGTCTGTCTAATCACGCTAAACACATCTCTGGACGAAGTGCACGCCCATGGACGCAGCGGAAAACGCTGAGCATGCGACGATTCGAAATAAGGAAAACTACCAGTGTCTTACTACTCTTGACTCGTAGTTTGCACCTAAAGAAAAGTTGATTTGTACTAATCAGTGCACAACAAATCTGCGATCCTCAGATCTGTGGATGCGTTCTGGCATCTGGCGATGGGACTGCACTTCTCCAGAGTATTAACCTTACCAATAACCCCCACATAACCCTCCCTTAACCTCCCAACAACACGCTTTACAGCTGTTTACTGTTGTGAAATTTCCTAATCGAGCAAAAACTGATTCACAACAGTTCAAACAATCGAAACTCCACAGTTAAAGGGACTCTATTTCAGTGCCTCTGTTTGATCTTCGCTCTCGTCGTTCCGTCTAAATTGATTCCAACTTTAACCCTTTGAGTCCAGAAGGTCCTAATGGTTTCATATGAGTTTCCTGGTAGTTCACTTCCTGTTTCTGAGGACAGGCGTTATGTAGTTCTTTTAGCTTTGACTAGCCATGACACTTTTCTGTTGCACACGTGAATATTATTAGGCAATTTAATGTTTGAATCCAATGGAGTTTAAAAATGTGGGCAATTTGAGTTTTTCAAAAACTTCAGTTTATTGATAAAACTGATACTTCCTCAGTGTTTTTCTCTAGTTTCCAGCACAAATGGGACCCTGGACCACAAAACCAGTCATAAGTGTCAATTTTTTGAAATTGAGATTTATAGGTCATCTGAAAGTTGAATAAATAAGCTTTCCATTGATGTCTGTTGTGATCATTTTTATATTTGAAAATCTGTAATCTGAGGGTGCAAAAAAATAAAAATATTGAGAAAGTCACCTTTAAACTTGTCCAAATTAAGTTCTTAGCAATGCATATTACTTATCAAAAATTACGTTTTGATAGATTTACAAAATATATGATCTTTACTTAATATCCTACTGATTTTTGGCATAAAAGAAAAATCTATAATTTTGACTCATGCAGTGTATTTTTGGCTATTGCTACAAATTTTGCCCAGCGACTTAAGACTGGTTTTGTGCTCCAGAGCCACAAATATCTAATCTTTTTTAAATCAAGATACATTTAGATGCAAAATAACACAAGATAATAAGTCTAGTTTTCTGAGAAATGGAAATTAAGAGCAAATACCTGCCAACTGAGTCAGATAACAAACTTAATTCAAAGGGAAAACTAATTTATTTTTTGACCTCATTGGCAGATATTTGTTCCCAATTTTGAGAAATTTCAGAGAAAACAAGACTTCTTATCTTCTGCCATTTTAGATCTCCTGTAAATGTGTCTTGATTTAAGAATACTTTGATGTTTGTACTGAAAAACAATGCAAAAGTAAGAAGCAGTATGTGAATAAATTCATTGTGTTTTATGAGGAAATATAAAACAGACATTTATATTGATATGATTAAACCATTTTGTGAGCTCTCAGTTTATGTTGTAGGATGCCATCAGTACATCTTAAAGTTAACTGAACCTTTCTTTAAAAGATCTTGAGGCACCAAAAGTGTACCAGAGTATAGGACAGTATGTCAACTCAAAGGGTTAAAGGATTTTGAGGGTTAACTAACAGGGAAAACAAGACGGATAAGCAGAATTTAACCAACCAACGTCTCAACCGTTCTACTAAACCCTGAGGGCCGCCGCTCTTCTTCTCTTTTAGTTTTTATTGGATTCGATCAAGTTGAAGCCCTCAGTCATAAACCTGTTTCTAAACTCACATAACCGAATGAACAAAGAATATGGATTATTAGTCAAAGCAGATGAACCGACTAAACGGAGCGCCAAACTAACCCACACATCACTCTTGAGTGAAACTCAGAGGGTTAAATGCGAAAATTGGTGTGAATTAACTCATCAATCGGATTGATGAGTAAACGCTCTCCTCGTTGTTCTGTTTGCGGAGAGAATACGGTCCCTTTAACATTTAAATGTCTGAAAGTCAATGATGTGTTGATCAACTGTGTGATTCTTCATGTGTTTGTCTGTGAGCGCAGTTTGGACTATTGAGTTTCAACATGAAATCAAAATCTATCTTTCTAAAGCATTACATATTCTTGTTTTTATAATCTTCACCATTCCCTGTGAATCAAGACACTACATGCAAACCCACGGTTTGGTTTTGAGATTTTAGGCTATTTTATTTCAGTAATTTGAATTTAAAAACCCAACATACATATTTAAAAATGATTTAAAAAATGCTTTTCTTACTTAGATTTTTTGTCTTGTTTCCAGCCAAAATATCTAAAAAATCTTAAATCAAGGAGGATTTTCTAGACAAGTAACAATTATTGTCTTGTTGTCAGGAAAAAAGAAGTGGGTTTTTGCTTAAAACAAGCAAAATAATCTGCCAATGGGGTAAGAAAAATAATCTTATTTCAAGATGAAAGATAGATTATTTTTCCTTACCCCATTGGCAGATTATTTAGCTTGTTTCAAGCAAAAACTCACTTAATTTGAACTTCTTTTTTCTGAAAACAAGACATTAACGTGTACTTGTCAAGAAAATAATTCTTGATTTAAGAATTTTTAGATATTTCAGCTGGAAACAAGACAAAAAATCTAAGCTAGAAAAGCATTTTTTTGCAGTGTAGGCTATTTTATTTCAGTAATTTGAATTTAAAAACCCAACATACATATTTAACCCCTTAATTGTCACCCGTCCCACGCCTGCACTGCAAAAAATGCTTTTCTTACTTAGATTTTTTGTCTTGTTCCCAGCCAAAATATCTAAAAAATCTTACATCAAGGAGGATTTTCTAGACAAGTAACAATTATTGTCTTGTTTTCAGAAAAAAAGAAGTGAAAATTAAGTGAGTTTTTGCTTAAAACAAGCAAAATAATCTGCCAAAATAATCTGCCTTTTTGCTTGTTTCAAGCAAAAAATCACTTAATTTTAACATATTATGTCTGAAAACAAGACAATAATTTTTACTTGTCTAGAAAATCCTTCTTGATTTAAGAATTTTTAGATATTTTGGCTGGAAACAAGACAAAAAATCTAAGTAAGAAAAGCATTTTTTGCAGTGTGTTTACTTCACCATTTTACAGATAAATCCTAATTTAATTATGACAAACTATATATCGTTGGAAAGGTCTACAACTCCTAAATAGATATTTTACATATTTACAAATTTTATTTGTAAATATGTAAAAAAATATGTAAATACATATTTATAAAATAGATATTTTACATATTTACATGTTACAAATGATGTAGGAAAAGTAATAGATTAATTTATGAAAAGAGTGCACCCTCAAAAATCTACTTCATAACAGGAGTTTTGACCTTTGTCACAAAAAGACTTTCTTTGTTGCCTTTTTCTCTGTCACGCTTTAGAAATCATGAGAAATTATGAATCACCTGAAAACTTAAAATCTCAAAATTCATCCTTTGAAAACCATTTTAAAATCAGGCATTGCACTATGATGGAAAATGTACATCAAAATCATATCACAAAATGTTTTTGTTCGTGAAATATATATATATTTTTTTAAATATGGCCTTTTCATGTCTGTGTTCAAAAATGAAAGTGACAGTTAAAGGGTTAAGTGTCTGTTTATAGATTTAAAAGTTTTTTATTTCTACTTCAGTAGCACTTTCAGACACCAAACTTAGCAGTTTAATTCTCATCTATATTCTGAAGGTTTTTACTGAGGGGACTGTTGATATATCATTCTCATCAGTTTTTATGACATTTTATTCCTAAAAACATGGTGAAAATTTATTATTTCTGGCCTGCTGACAGTATTTTCTGATTTATGGAGTGATAAAAAAAAATAAATCCCCTCTGTAAAAACTGTTAACTCGAATATGACAACAAAATCACACCAGAATTATGAATCTGGCATTACTAACATTTCAGAAAACGTCAATTCAGAAGCAGTTGTTTTAACCCTTTAACTGCCACCCCCATTTTTGAACAAATACGTGTAAATGCAGTATTTAAACTTTTTTTTTTTTTTTTAAATAATTCATGAACAAAACCATTTTGTAATACGATTTTGATGTACGTTTTCCATCATAGTGCAATGCCTGATTTTAGGGCTGTCAAATGATTAATCGCGATTAATCGTTTGACAGCACTATCTGATTTTAAAATGGGTTTCAAAGGATGAATTTTGAGATTTTAAGTTTTTAAGTGATTCATAATATCTTATAATTTCTAAAGCATGATAGAGAAAAAAGGCAACAAAGAAAGTATTTTGTGACAAAGGTCAAAACTCCTGTTATGAAGCAGATTTTTGAGGTGCACTCTTATCATAAATGAATCTATTACTTTTCCTACATCATTTGTAACACAAAAAAATAGTATCTATTTAGGAGTCTTAGATCTTTCCGACGATATATACACCGCCGCTCAAAAGTTTGGGATCAGTCTGATTTTTAATGCTTTCTAAAAGGAGACTTTTCTGCTCATCAAGGCTGTGTTTATTTGATTAAAAATACAGAAAAAACTGTAATATTGTGAAATGTTAATGCAATTTAAAATAGTTGGTTTCTATTTTAATATACTTTAAAATATAATTTATTCCTGTGATGTAAATCTGAATTTTCAGCATCATTACTCCAGTATTCAGTGTCACATGATCCTTCAGAAATCATTCTGATGTACTGATTTATTATCAGTTTTGGAAACAGTTGTGCTGCTTAATAGTTTTTTTGGAACCTGTGACAGTTTTTTCAGGATTCTTTGATGAATAAAAAAATAAAAAGAACAGCATTTATTTCAAATAGAAAACTTTTGTAACAATAAACACCTCGTTCAAAGTTACTTTTTTTTTTCTTTCTTTCTCTCTTTGAAAGAAATTAATACTTTTATTCAGCAAGGATGTGTTAAATTGAGAATAAGAAGTGATAGTAAAGACTTATATTGTTAGAAAATATTTCTATTTTGAATAAATACTGTTCTTTTTATTTTTTTATTCATCAAAGAATCCTGAAAAAAGTATCACAGGTTCCAAAAAAATATTAAGCAGCACAACTGTTTCCAAAACTGATAATAAATCAGTATATTAGAATGATTCCTGAAGGATCATGTGACACTGAATCCTGAGTAATGATGCTGAAAATTCAGCTTTACATCAGAGGAATAAATTATATTTTAAAGTATATTAAAATAGAAACCAACTATTTTAAATAGCATTAACATTTCACAATATTACAGTTTTTTTTATGTATTTTTAATCTGCCTTGATGAGCAGAAAAGTCTCCTTTAAAAAGCATTAAAAATCTTACTGATCCCAAACTTTTGAGCGGCAGTGTATAGTTTGTCACGATTAAATTAAAATGTATTTGTAAAATGATGAAATACAGTATTTGCCTGTAGTGTCTTGTTTTAAAAACTAAAACCAGTTAAAGTGAATATGGCCATCACATTCTAGAATTAAAATGAGTTGTGAGTGAGTTTCTTGACTAGAGATGGTACTGAGGATAGTCCAGACTGCAGCGGGTCCGTCACGCATCCGAAAGTCGCAGTTTTCCAGGATTCATGTGGAAAAGGCCAGTGAATGTGAGAGCGACTCTCTCTTTCTCTCGTCTGACGTTGAGTTAGATCAGACAGAACATTCTGGAGCGCCGATGGTGTCAGTGTTATAAATTCAAGATGGCAGCACCTCCACAGCTCAATGAAGAGGAAAAAAAGGGTTTAACAGCTCAATTCCAGCAGAAGCCGTTCAGAGGCTCGGTTTTTCTCTCCCTCGTCCTTTTTCCACAGCGTTCATCACGCTCTAAACGTCCCCTATGACTTTCCATCATTTCCTCTTCTCCTGTATCCGACGCTCCTCCGTCTCCAGGTTTTTTATTGTAAAGCCGACGCCGCCGAGAGAGACGCAGTCAGAGATTACAAATAACCGCGCCGCATTGATTTCTTTTGTGCTGTTTATTTCGGTTCCTGAAGAAAGTCCTCAGCGGGGAAATGCGTGCGCAGAACACATTTGTTTTACAGCAGAAACGCGCCTGGCGTCGCTACTAAATCACTGCGCTCGGGCTCTGTTTGAACACTTTCTCACTTTTAAATTACTCCAGAGAGAAGAAACACAGGCTTTTCTATTAGAGAGCGCAGAAGCTTCTCGAAAAGCTTGTTGGTTTCCATGCAGACTCCTGCAGAAACACGTGAGACTCTCACCGGACTCTCGCTTCATCCTGATGCTTCTCCATGTTAATGATAGTTTTTGTCACAGTTGTGGGGTTTGCATTTGGAAAAAGTCCATCACAGATCAGATTTAATCACATGTACACTGCCGTTCAAAAAAAAAAGTTTTTTTAAAGGAGTCTCTTCTGCTCATTAAGGCTGCATTTATTTGATCAAAAATACAGAAAAACACAGTAATATTGCAAAATGTTATTACAATATAAAATAATGTTTTTTTACTTCAATATACTTCAAAATACAATTTATTCCTGTGATGCAAAGCTGAATTTTCATCAGCCGTTACTCCAGTCTTAAGCGTCACATGATCCTTCAGAAATCATTCTAAAATGCTGATTTATTATTATTATTATCAATGTTGTGCTGCCAAATATTTTTTGCAAACTGTGATTCTTTTTTTCAGGATTGTTTGAAGAATAACAAGTTAAAAAAAGTATTTATTCAAAATACAACAATGTAAATCTATGCTATCATTTTTTTTTTTTTTATTATTATTAATTTAACATATCCTTGGTGAATAAAAGTATTAATTTAAAAAAAAAAAAGAAGAAAGAATAAAAATTTACTGACCCCAAACTTTTGAACGGCAGTGTACAGTCAAACAAAAATTTATTCGGACACCTTCAACATTTCAACATCACAGTTTAGTTTAGATCAGTGGTTCCCAATCCTGGTTCTTTGCAGATTTTGCATGTCTCCCTTATTTAACACACCTGATTGAGATCATCAGCTCATTAGAAGCTGAACTAACGAGCTAATGATCTCAAACAGGTGTGTTAAATAAGGGAGACATGCAAAATCTGCAGAGGACCTGGATTGAAAACCACTGTTTTGGATAACAGTACTAAAACATGACAAGAACTTAAGAAGTTAAACTGCGTCAGAACAAATTCATTTGATAATGTCAGATACGTTTGATAAAAAGGTATGTAACAAAACATGGTCACAGTATCAATTTTTTTGTCAAATTTGTATTAATTTAATTGGTAGTCCAATGTATGAAGAAATTTTTGGTGTAATATGTCAAAGTTTATTTTAGTTTTTGGTTTGACTGTATATATATATATATATATATACAGTGGGTACGGAAAGTATTCAGACCCCTTTACATTTTTCACTCTTTGTTATATTGCAGCCATTTGCTAAAATCATTTAAGTTCATTTTTTTCCCTCATAATGTACACACAGCACCCCATATTGACAGAAAACAACAGAATTGTTGACATTTTTACAGATTTATTAAAAAAGAAAAGCTGAAATATCACATGGTCCTAAATATTCAGAACCTTTGCTCAGTGTTTAGTAGAAGCACCCTTTTGATCTAATACAGCCGTGAGTCTTTTTGGGAAAGATGCAAGTTTTTCACACCTGGATTTGGGGATCCTCTGCCATTCCTCCTTGCAGATCCTCTCCAGTTCTGTCAGGTTGGAGGGTAAACGTTGGTGGACAGCCATTTTCAGGTCTCTCCAGAGATGCTCAATTGGGTTTAAGTCAGGGCTCTGGCTGGGCCATTCAAGAACAGTCACGGAGTTGTTGCGAAGCCACTCCTTCTGTATTTTAGCTGTGTGCTTAGGGTCATCGTCTTGTTGGAAGGTGAACCTTCGGCCCAGTCTGAGGTCCTGAGCACTCTGGAGAAGGTTTTCATCCAGGATATCCCTGTACTTGGCCGCATTCATCTTTCCCTCGATTGCAACCAGTCGTCCTGAAAAACACCCCCACAGCATGATGCTGCCACCACCATGCTTCACTGTTGGGACTGTATGGGACAGGTGATGAGCAGTGCCTGGTTTTCTCCACACATACTGCTTAGAATTAAGGCCAAAAAGTTCTATCTTGGTCTCATCAGACCAGAGAATCTTATTTCTCACCATCTTGGAGTCCTTCAGGTGTTTTTTCATGTGTCTTGCACTGAGGAGAGGCTTCCGTCGGGCCACTCTGCCATAAAGCCCCGACTGGTGGAGGGCTGCAGCGATGGTTGACTTTCTACAACTTTCTCCCATCTCCTGACTGCATCTCTGGAGCTCAGCCACAGTGATCTTTGGGTTCTTCTTTACCTCTCTCACCAAGGCTCTTCTCCCCCGATAGCTCAGTTTGGCCGGACGGCCAGCTCTAGGAAGGGTTCTGGTCGTCCCAAAAGTCTTCCATTTAATGATTATGGAGGCCACTGTGCTCTTAGGAACCTTAAGTGCAGCAGAAATTTTTTTGTAACCTTGGCCAGATCTGTGCCTTGCCACAATTCTGTCTCTGAGCTCTTCAGGCAGTTCCTTTGACCTCATGATTCTCATTTGCTCTGACATGCACTGTGAGCTGTAAGGTCTTATATAGACAGGTGTGTGGCTTTCCTAATCAAGTCCAATCAGTATAATCAAACACAGCTGAACAGCACCTGAACTGAACTGAACACAGCACCTGAGTTAAATATATGAGTGTCACAGCAAAGGATCTGAATACTTAGGACCATGTGATATTTAAATTTTTCTTTTTTAATAAATAAAAGTCAACAATTCTGTGTTTTTCTGTCAATATGGGGTGCTGTGTGTACATTAATGAGGGGGAAAAAATGAACTTAAATGATTTTAGCAAATGGCTGCAATATAACAAAGAGTGAAAAGGGGGGTCTGAATACTTTCCGCACCCACTGTATATACTAGTGATGCACTGAGATTATGACAAATCCTGTCAGTTTTATGCCAAAATTCAAACAGTAAATGTGGCTCTTTAATGATTGCTGACAGATGGCTGTAGATCTTGATCTCTTTACTACTAGTTATAGCAGTAAATAAACATGAATAATAATCATCAGAATCAGAAAAACTCACCAAAATCAATCATGAATAATGTAATCAATCAATTAGTGATTCAATCACAGAAGGACATCCATAAAACAGCTTGAGATCAATAATGACATGTCACATGTAGCTCAGAAAAGACACTCATAAACGGTGTTGGGGAAAGTTACTTTTAAAAGTAATGCGTTACAATATTGTGTTACTTTTTAAATCTGGGCAGGGCTTGCTTGTTTGTTTTTAATATAAAAAGTTAGATTTTTAGCAAATGTAAAAGCCTTTTCACACCAAAAAGTGAAATGAATAAGCCTCAGGTTGAAGAAAAAGTTAATTCCCATTTGTACAGTAGAACTGTAGGAGAAGAAAGTTCAACACTCTTCAGCAATGAGAAAAAAAGCACAAATGTTAATCTAATGTAAGTTTTGCTTATTAGCACGGTTGAATTAGATCAATAAAGGTCAGCAGCAAAGACATTGGTTAATAAAATGTGATTAAATACATAAACAAAACAAAAAGTAACTGGCGTTACGTTTTTGAAAAAGTAACTCAGATAATTTCTTGTAAATTAAAAGTAATGCGTTACTTTACTAGTTACTTGGAAAAAAATAATCTGATTATGTAACTCACGTTACTTGTAATGCATTACCCCCAACACTGATTATTAATATATGCACTATATTACATACTCATTATGTTTTTACTAGTGCTGTCAAATGATTAATCATGATTAATTGCATCCAAAATAAAAGTTTGTTTACACACTATATGTCTGTGTATAAATACACACATATGTATGTATATATTATATTTATTTATAATCTAAATTGTATACAGGTGTAAATATATATACATATTAATTTGTTTTTAAATATATACATGTATGTGTGTGTTTTTATATGTACATAATAAATATACAGAGTAAACACACATATAGTATGCAAACATAAACTTTTATTTTGGATTCAATTAATCGCCCTAGTTTTTACTGAACCTGATCTTTAATTATAATGTAGCACAGGTATATTTTTAGCAGTAGCCAAAAATGTATTGTATGGGTCAAAATTCTATAAAAAAAAATTGTATGCCAAAAATCATTAGGATATTAAGTAAAGATCATGTTCCATGAAGATATTTTGTAAATCTCCTACCGCAAATATATCAAAACTTAATTTGTGATTAGTAATACGCATTGCTAAGAACTTCATTTGACAACTTTAAAGGTGATTTTCTCAATATTTAGATTTTTTTGCACCCTCAGATTATAGATTCCAGGCTCACATATTATTAAAACTTGATATAAAATTTACCTTGTGTGCATTTTAAATGCTTATTTATTTGAATAATTCGTTGCTTACTAAATAAGCAATATTTTCGGTCTTCAGTTAAATGAGAACATTCATTTTGGCTTTGGTTAAAAATTAATTTCGCTGCATCACTAATATAGACATCAATTCTTGAGGGTGGACTCTACCTGGCAACCACCCAGAACTGCATAACGACGTATTAAAAGCCACCATAGCAACAACCTGAGACCCTGGCAACCACTCAGATTCCCTCCATCTGTGTGTTGCTGAGATGAAAACATCTTGCAGAAGCATGTGAGCAGAGGAAACTTTCTAAGCAGAACTTCTGACTAAGAGTTTCACAACCTTTGTGCCCACTGGTGAAGGACATGGGTCACCAGGATCAAACACCCACTCAACTGGATCAGAGGAGACCACCTCAAACACACACATATACAGGCCATGCTATCATTACACCTCAGCGGCGTTCAGGCGGTTTGTGCATTAGTCAGTGTAGCAGTGAGCCCACACACACACACACACACACATATATAACACACACACAAACACACACACACACACACACACACACACTGTAATTACAGAGTGCTGCTCTTTTCGCTCGTCTTTCATCTGTGAGTTTACTTTGCCTTCATAAAGAGAAGAAACTCATCTCCACAGAAGACGACGTTCACAGAGGTTCAGTTCATCCACAAATGAACATTCTGTCATCATTTAAAGAAGATAAAGCAAACGTGAATGTTTTATGTTTGACGGAAAAAAACAAGAGCGTTTTAGAGCGGCTGTCAGTGAGAGTCCGAAACACTCTGTTAATTAGTTTTTCTTTCTTTTCCTGATTTTTTTCTTTTTGTTTTTATTAATTTTGTTTTTTTTCTTTCCTTTATTTTTATTTTTCATTCTTTTGTTATTTTTTCTGTTTATTTATTTAGTTTTTGCACTGCAAAAAAATGATTATCTTAGTATTTTTTTGTCTTGTTTCCAGTCCAAATATCTAAAAATGCTTAAATTCAGATGCATTTGCTAGATTAGCAAAATCTTAAAACAAGAGTATTTGACTTACCTCACTTGCAGATAATTTGACTTATTTTAAGCAAACTGCATTTAATTTGTTTTTTGTTTATTTGTTTGTTTGTTTTTTGCTCCCCAGAAACAAGACTAAATATCTTATGCCACTTTGCTTGTCTAGTAAATTTAAAGTTAATTTAAGAATTTGTAGATGTTTTGACTAAAATGAAAAAATACTAATTAAGAATTTTTTTTTTTTTTTCAGTGTGTTTATTTGTCTGTTTACTTATTTGTGTACTTTTTTCTTTTTCCCTTCATTATACAGTTGAGGTCAAAAGTTTACATATACCTTGCAGAACATGCAAATGTTCATTCTTTTAGCAAAATAAGAGGGATCATACAAAATGCATGTTATTTTTTATTTAGCACTGACCTGAATAAGATATTTCACATAAAAGACATTTACATATAGTCCACAAGAGAAAACAATAGCTGAATTTATAGTTTACATCCCCTTGATTCTTAATACTGTGTTGTTCCTGAATGATCCACAGCTGTGTTTTTTTGTTTAGTGATAGTTGTTCATGAGTCCCTTGTTTGTCCTGAACAGTTAAACTTCCAGCATTTTTGTGTATTTGAACCCTTTCCAACAATGACTGTATGATTTTGAGATCCATCTTTTCACACGGAGTACAAACATGCATTAAGAGCCGGGGGGTGAAAACTTTTGAACAGAATGAAGTTGTGTGCATTTTACTTATTTTGCCTAAATATCATATTTTTTTCATTTAGCACTGCCCTTCAGAAGCTACAGAAGATACTTACATGTTTCCAAGAAGACAAAAATAGTTAAATTTACCATGATCTTCAAATTTCAAAAGTTTTCACCCCCGGCTCTTAATGCATGTTTATTCCTTCTGGAGCATCAGTGAGTGTTTGAACCTTCTGTAATAGTTGCATATGAGTCTCTCAGTTGTCCTCAGTGTGAAAAGATGGATCTCAAAATCATACAGTCATTGCTGGAAAGGGTTCAAATACACAAAAATGCTGGAAAACCAAAGAATTTGTGGAACTTAAATGATTTTTCTGACGAACAGCAGACAGTTGAACTGTTCAGGACAAACAAGGGACTCATGAACAACTATCACTAAACAAAAAACACAGCTGTGGGTCATTCAGGAACAACACAGTATTAAGAATCAAGGGGATGTAAACTTTTGAACAGGGTCATTTTTATAAATTCAACTATTGTATTTTCTTGTGGACTAGATGTGAACGTCTTTTATTTGAAATATCATATTCAGGTCAGATAAAAATAAAAAATAACATGCATTTTGTATGATCCCTCTTATTTTGCTGAAATAATTAGCATTTTGCAGATTCTGCAAGAGGTATGTAAACTTTTTTTTTTTTATTTCAGGTTATTTCTATTTCTCTCTTACAGAATGACTGTATGACTATAAATCAGAGCGTCTTTGGTCGACTCGCTCATGTTTCTCCAGATGATGGCTGATGTTTTCACTGCATCTGTGAAGCTCAAATCCTGAATTCACACTGCTGGATGTTTCCATTCTTTGGGGATTTCTTAGTCTTGCTCAGATCCGTTATATGACGTCAAACGCAGAGATTGACAGAGATCTCGTCCAATCGCTCGCTCAGAACGGTTTGATGTGAAATAGCTGAAAACCTGTGAAAGGAATGTGAAAACCTTACAGGAGGAGAAAAGAGGAACATTTACGATATTATTACTGAGAATCAGAGAGTCAGACACATTCACAGAGGCGGAGATGTGTGACGGACCCTGTGTGTGTGTGTGTGTGTGTGCTCTTCATCTCCTCACTTATCCATCATCATCACAACATTAAAGCATTAAAGCATTAAAACTGACAGAATGAAACATCATCAATCAAACTTATTTTCCTTTCTGTTCGTCTTTCATTATAAATATTTCTCCTCATCATCTTATTAATTCTGTCCACCTCTCTTCTCTGAAATCCTCCAAAGGTCATTTCTGTTTGTGTGTGTTGTTTCCATGGAGATGATGATGATGATGAAGATTACATATGAATGAGAGAGAAACTGCTGATAAACAGCAAATCTCACTCTCGGTAACACAAACTGAGTTTGACCACGAACTTTCATTGTGAAAGTGATTTGAAATAAAACCAAATTATATGACCTAATTATATCAAACAATATGATTTTTCTCATTTTATTTTTTTGTGATTCTTATTCATTATTGTTTTGTCTTATTTCATTTGTTTTTAGATTTTTTTTTCTTGTTTTGTTCTTTGTGTTTGTTTCTGATTATCTTTCTGTTTAAGTGATTGTGTTTTTGTATATATTTTTCTAGCAATTTATTTGTTTTTCAATTTATTTATCTTCTTTCTTTATTCTGTATTTTTCTTTTTATCTATTTTTATTTATCATTAATTAAATTCAATTAACATTAAATGAAAAATAAATTAACAAACAACTCATAGGACACAATGCACAATAACATAAATAGTACAATAGGACTTATATCATTCAGTTAAATGTGACCCTGGACCACAAAACAATCTTTCAGGGGTATATTTGTAGCAATAGCCAAAAATACATTGCATGGGTCAAAATTATACATTATGTTTTAATGCCAAAAATCATTAGGATATTAAGTAAAGATCATGTTCCATGAAGATATTTAGTAAATTTCCTACTGTAAATATATCAAAACTTATTTTTTGATTAGTAATATGCATTGCTAAGAACTTCTTTTTAACAACTTTAAAGGCGATTTTCTCTATATTTGTATTTTTTTGCACCCTCAGATTGCAGATTTTCAAATAGTTGCATCTCAGCCAAATATTGTCCTATCCTAATAAAGCTTATTTATTCAGCTTTCATATGATGTATTAATCTTATTTATTTATTTATTTTTTAATTTGGACAACTTTAAAGGCGTTTTTCTCAATATTTAGATTTTTTCGCACCCTCAGATTCCAGACTCCAGGGTCACATATTATTAAAAGTTGATATAAAATCTACCTTGTGTGCATTTTAAATGCTTATTTATATGAATAATTAATTGATTACTAAAAAAACAATATTTTTGGTCTTTATATTTTTAAAATAAATTAGTAGTTTTTTTGTTTGTTTGTTTTGTTTTTTTTCAATCATTCTTTCTTTTTTTTTTCTTTTAATGAATTTTTATTTATCTATCATTAATTAGATTAAATTAACATTAAATTAAAAACAAATTAACAAACAACTGCACAATAACATGAATAGTACAATAAGACTTATATCATTCAGTTAAATGTGACCCTGGACCACAAATTATATACAGTATATTTGTAGCAATAAGCAAAAATACATTGTATGGGTCAAAATTATACATTTTGTTTTAATGCCAAAAATCATTAGGATATTAAGTAAAGACAAAGTTCCATTAAGATATTTAGTAAATTTCCTACCATAAATATATCAAAACGTTATTTTTTATTAGTGATATGCATTGCTAAGAACTTCATTTGAACAACTTTAAAGGCGATTTTCTCAGTATTTAGATTTTTTTGCACCCTCAGATTGTAGATTTTCAAATAGTTGCATCTCAGCCAAATATTGTCCCATCCTAACAAAGCTTTTTGTGTGGGGCGTGCATATGATTTATTAATCTTAATTTAAAAAAAAATCTATTTTGACTGGTTTTGTGGTCCAGAGGCACAAATGAGGTTTAGTCCAGCTGTGCTTTGAGGTCTGATCTGATGTGAGTGATGTGAGGTGTTACCGGATCAGAGGTTTGCCTGCGTTTTTCTGACCTCATTGATCCGCCGCTGATGGTTCTGCTTTGTTTGTGGGTGTCTGCAGGTCGGCAGCTGACGATCTTTAACAGCCAGGCGTTCATTAAGGTGGGCGGCGGTGAGAAGGGTCGTAACTTCCAGGGTCAGATCTCGGGCCTGTACTATAACGGCCTGCAGGTGCTGAAGCTGGCGGCGGAGAGCGACCCCAACGTTCAGGTGCAGGGAAACCTGCGTCTGGTGGGCGACGTGCCGTCCGTCATGAGCACCGACGCCACGTCCACCACGCCGCTCGCAGACATGTCCACCACCATCATGGAGACCACCACCACCATGGCCACCACCACCACACGCAAACAACGCTCGCCCACCATGAGAGACAGCGTCACGCAGGTCAGTGTGTGTGTGTGTGTGTGTGTGTGTGTGTGTGTGTGTGTGGAAAGTAACACTCCCATCAATGAGATTGAACATGGAGCAAACACTTGTGCAGAAGGCAAATGAAAAAGCATGTGCAAAAACAGGTATTTCCTGTTTGATAGGGCTTTATTTTTTAATTAATTATTAATTATTGTGGTGATCAACAGCAGAGACTGTAGGGCTGCAGGATTTGGGGGCAAAATACAATTGCAATTTTTATAAAAGAAATTGTGATTTTTAAATATTATTATTATTATTATTATTGTTATTATTATTATTAACAAAAAAGTATGTTTTTTATCAAAACAAAAATATTACTATTGCAATATGGTACTTTTATACTATAAATATGATGAAATACTATTATATTATACTATTATATAATAAATAAATCAAGATCAAAGAAACTTTTATCTAAATTATTATTATTATTATTATTATTATTAAAGTATGCATTTTTATCAAAACAAAACTGTTACTATTGCGATATTATACTTGTATTCTATTATATTATACTATTATACAATAAAAATCAAGATAAAATTGTGATTTAAAATATTATTATTATTATTATTATTATTATTAATAATAACAATAAAGTATGTATTTTTAATCAAAACAAAAATATTACTATTGCAATATTATCCTTTTACATTATAAATATATTAAAATACTATTATATTATACAATTATATAATAAAAAAATCAAGATAAAAGAAACTGTGATTTAAAATAATAATAATAATAATAATAATAATAATAATAATAAAGTATGCATTTTTATCAAAACAAAACTTTTACTTTTGCGATATTATACTTTTATACTATAAATATGATAAAATATTATATTATACTATTATACAATTGAAAAAATCTAGATAAAAGAAATTGTGATTTAAATTATTATTATTATTATTATTATTATTATTATAACAATAACAATAAAGTATGTTTACTTTTTAAATTGTGATTTAAAATATTATTATTATTATTATTATTATTATTAACAACAATAATGTATGCATTTTTTAATCAAAACAAAAATATTACTATTGCGATATTATACTTTTATACTATAAATATGATAAAATACTATAATATTATATTATTATTATATAAAAAATTCAAGATATAAGAAAAATAATATAATTTTATTTGATAACCATTTAGATTTTTATTACAAAATTGCTAATTAAAGAGTCCTAATTTCCTCATTTTCAAATGCTGAAACGTTTACTGCTGCACAGCTTGGGGAAAATCTAATTGCATTTTTTCTGATAAAATTGTGATTTATAATATGTTTTTTAAAAACTCCATATTTTTTGTGTTTGTTTTAGGACTGCAGATTTTGGCACACAATGTAGCAATATGACTATAAAATAGTTATGATTATTATCATTAATACTAAAAATATTCTTAGATAAAATAAGAAATGTTAGGACTGGAATATTTCTCTGTTAAATAATTATTTAAGAAAAATAATATCCTAATTTTGTTTTACATTATTACAGTACTAATAAGTATGAAATATTTTATTTTGACAGAAAACTGCCTGAAAGCGTCCCTTCACTCTGAAACACAGTTTCAGTCTACAGGTCCTTCTCAAAAAATTAGCATATTGTGATAAAGTTCATTATTTTCTGTCATGTACTGATAAACATTAGACTTTCATATATTTTAGATTCATTACACACAACTCGAAGTAGTTCAAGCCTTTTATTGTTTTAATATTGATGATTTTGGCATACAGCTCATGAAAACCCAAAATTCCTATCTCAAAAAATTAGCATATTTCATCCGACCAATAAAAGAAAAGTGTTTTTAATACAAAAAAAAGTCAACCTTCAAATAATTATGTTCAGTTATGCACTCAATACTTGGTCGGGAATCCTTTTGCAGAAATGACTGCTTCAATGCGGCGTGGCATGGAGGCAATCAGCCTGTGGCACTGCTGAGGTGTTATGGAGGCCCAGGATGCTTCGATAGCGGCCTTAAGCTCATCCAGAGTGTTGGGTCTTGCGTCTCTCAACTTTCTCTTCACAATATCCCACAGATTCTCTATGGGGTTCAGGTCAGGAGAGTTGGCAGGCCAATTGAGCACAGTAATACCATGGTCAGTAAACCATTTACCAGTGGTTTTGGCACTGTGAGCAGGTGCCAGGTCGTGCTGAAAAATGAAATCTTCATCTCCATAAAGCTTTTCAGCAGATGGAAGCATGAAGTGCTCCAAAATCTCCTGATAGCTAGCTGCATTGACCCTGCCCTTGATAAAACACAGTGGACCAACACCAGCAGCTGACATGGCACCCCAGACCATCACTGACTGTGGGTACTTGACACTGGACTTCAGGCATTTTGGCATTTCCCTCTCCCCAGTCTTCCTCCAGACTCTGGCACCTTGATTTCCGAATGACATGCAAAATTTGCTTTCATCCGAAAAAAGTACTTTGGACCACTGAGCAACAGTCCAGTGCTGCTTCTCTGTAGCCCAGGTCAGGCGCTTCTGCCGCTGTTTCTGGTTCAAAAGTGGCTTGACCTGGGGAATGCGGCACCTGTAGCCCATTTCCTGCACACGCCTGTACACGGTGGCTCTGGATGTTTCTACTCCAGACTCAGCCCACTGCTTCCGCAGGTCCCCCAAGGTCTGGAATCGGTCCTTCTCCACAATCTTCCTCAGGGTCCGGTCACCTCTTCTCGTTGTGCAGCGTTTTCTGCCACACTTTTTCCTTCCCACAGACCTCTTGCTTGAGGGTGTCAATGATGGCCTTCTGGACAGCAGTCAGGTCGGCAGTCTTACCCATGATTGCGGTTTTGAGTAATGAACCAGGCTGGGACTTTTTAAAAGCCTCAGGAATCTTTTGCAGGTGTTTAGAGTTAATTAGTTGATTCAGATGATTAGGTTAATAGCTCGTTTAGAGAACCTTTTCATGATATGCTAATTTTTTGAGATAGGAATTTTGGGTTTTCATGAGCTGTATGCCAAAATCATCAATATTAAAACAATAAAAGGCTTGAACTACTTCGAGTTGTGTGTAATGAATCTAAAATATATGAAAGTCTAATGTGTATCAGTACATTACAGAAAATAATGAACTTTATCACAATATGCTAATTTTTTGAGAAGGACCTGTATATATTTGATTAAATCACTGCCTTTGGATTTTATAATGGCGCTAAGCATCACAGTTTTGTTTTATTTTTAAAAATGGTTCAGTCTAGCAGATTGTTTATTGTATTTCACCTGAAATCCCCTTGATGGTTATTTGATTCAGAATGATTCATTGACTAATGTAGAAATGCAGTAGAATTTAGTTCATTCTGCCGCAGTGAAGTCTAAAACAGTATGGCGTGGTTTAAATGAGGATGTCATGACGTGACAGGCCTACAGTCAGCGTTGGGTTTGCTTACAGTCTCAAAATAACCCTCAGAAATGTCAAATGTACAGCAGTAACCCGCAGCCATCGTAAATGTTCTTATGAGCCGCGTGAATCTATACTGGATCCTATAACTCATCTGCAGCTTCAGACATAAAAACACGCCAGAGTTTGCCTGCGGTTATTAGCTTTCCTCCTCCTGCACCGAGAGCGCGTTCGAATCCAGCTCAATAGTTCACAAACAGGAAGAAGAGACATTTGATTATGGCAACAAAACATTCAAAACAGCGGCCCATTAATATCTGAAAAACAAAAGCCTTTTCCATTTGTTCTCCACTGGGGACGGTTTATCTGTCTGTGGTGTTAATGCATTTTCTGGGCTGAGGACGAATTAAACGATCCGTACGACTGAAATGTCGGGTTACAGAAACACGTGAAGCCGAAATGTGATTTTGATCCGTGGCGCTCCAAATGATGTAGTCTCTAATAAATATCACTTTGTGAAATAAACAAGTGGTGAAACACTCCAGGCTTCGGTACAATAGTCTGCAGCTTTTCAGAACTAATTAAAAGAAAACAGGATTGTGCCCCGCAGCTGGTTCAGTGAGAGCGAGCGTCAAATAAATCTGCTGTGAATGACTTCCTTGTCCGGTTCACAGCGAAACGGCCGATCAGTGAATTCAGGAGACGAGAGTCACGGAGCAGAACTAATGCCAGCTACTAATTCTATTCACACACTTATATACTTATACTTGTATATATCTCATAATAATTGCATGCTTGAAGAGCTTCTTCCCTAAATATATCAGTGCAGAACGTTTTTTAAGGTTGTACATATTAGTTTAGATTGAGTTGCTCAGATTAGTCAGTGTTTAACTTTTATTTCAGATTTAGTTTTAGTTATTTTAGTACATCAAATTAAACTAAATGAGAAATGTTGCATTGGCAATTAGCTGACAGATACAGCAGGAGTCAACTATTTATGTGCTAGAAAGACAGATGGATGAATGAATGGGCAGACAGATAGACAGAAATACAGACAGAAGGACAGGCATACAGATGGATGGATAAATAGAGAGATGGACAGATAGACAGAAAAACAGATGGATGGACAGAGTGAAAGAAAGACCGAAAAATAGACAGATGGATGGACGGACAGATGGACAGATATAGGGATGGACAGGCAGACAGATGGACAGAAAGATGAATAGACAGATGGACAAATGGAATAATTGATGGATGGATGGATAGACAGACAGACAGATTGATGGATAGACAGAAGGACAGACAGATGGACAGATATAGAGATAGACAAATAGATGGATGGATGGACAGATAGACGGACAGACAGACAGATGGACACACATACAGACAGATATAGGGGTGGACAGAAAGATAGACAGATGGACAAATGGATGGACGGACAGACAGATGGACAGATATAGAGATGGGCAGACAGAAAGAAAGATGAACAGACAGACAGATACATGGACAGATGGACAGATGGACAGATATAGGGATAGACAGACAGCCAGATTGATGGACAGATGTATGGACAGATAGGTAGATGGACAGAAGAAGAGATGGACAAATGGATAAATAGACAAACAGATGGACAGACAGATGAACAGATGGATAGACAGACAAACTGACAGACAGACAGATGGATGGACAGATACAGAGATGGATAGACAGACAAAAGGACAGATAGATGGATGGACAGAAGGACAGATATAGAGATGGACAGACAGCAAGAAGGGCAGAAAGATATACAGACAAACAAATGAATGGATGGATAGACAGACGGACAGATAGAGAGATGATGGACAGATGGACAGAAAAATGGACAGAGACAGATGGAGGTATGGACAAAAGGACAGACAGATGGAAAAGTAGATGTATAGACAGATAAAGGGGCAGATGGACAAACAGATAAATGGATGGACAGATATAGAGTGGACAGACATAAGGACAGAAAGATAGACAAATAAACAAATAAATGGATGGTTGGACAGAAGGACAGAGAGAGATGGAGAGACAGACAGAAGGACAGAAAGATGAACATGGATGTACAGACAGATGGATGGACAGATAGACAGAAAGATTGATGGACAGATGAACAGACAGATAAACGAACAGATGGATGGATGGACAGACAGACAGAAGGACATAAGGATAGATAAAATGGACAGATATAGAGGTGGACAGACAGACCGAAGGACAGAAAGATGAACAGACAGACAGATGGACAAATGGATGGATGGACAGAAAGACAGATAAACAGACAGATAGACAGCTGGATGGACAGACAGAAGGACATAAGGATAGACACAAATGAACAGATTGATGGACAGACAGATGGACAGATATAGACAGACAGAAGGACAGAAAGATGAACAGACAGACAGATGGACAAATGGATGGATGGACAGAAAGACAGATAAACAGACAGATAGACAGCTGGATGGACAGACAGAAGGACATAAGGATAGACACAAATGAACAGATTGATGGACAGACAGATGGACAGATATAGACAGACAGAAGGACAGAAAGATGAACAGACAGACAGATGGACAAATGGATGGATGGACAGAAAGACAGATAAACAGACAGATAGACAGCTGGATGGACAGACAGAAGGACATAAGGATAGACACAAATGAACAGATTGATGGACAGACAGATGGGCAGATATAGACAGACAGAAGGACAGAAAGATGAACGGACAGGTGGACAAATGGATAGATGGACAGAAAGACAGACAGATGAACAGACAGACAGGTGAACAGATGGACAGATAGACAGAGAGATGGACAGACAGACAGAATGACATGTTGTCAATCGCATGTCTGATCTGTAGTGCTTTGTTCTGCTGGAGATTCTCTCTGACGGTTGAATAAAGCTGAAGTTTCACTGCTGACTGTGTGTCTTCCTCTGAGAGTCTCATTTTCTCAATAAGTTCAGATGTTCAAATGAGTTTGACATGTTGTGAGAAATAGATAAGAATGATTTTAGACGGCGTGTCTGGCAGCTTTGGCTCAGAGATGACGGTCTCCAGTGTTCTGTGTTCAGATATGACAGTGTATATTTACACATGGACACCTGATTAATGGACTGAAAACAGATTCATGCAGCTTCAGTCAGAGTGTGTGAGGGATCAGCACATGATCCCTGTGTGAATGTGGTTTGTGTTCAATGTGTTTTTAATGAATTATATTGAAGGACACTAAACTGAATGTCTGTCTGTCTGTCTGCAGAATACTGACGATCTGTTAGTAGCGTCAGCAGAATGTCCGAGTGATGATGAAGATCTCGAGGAGTGTGAGCCTGGAAACGGTGAGTCAATCTTAACATCTGTGTGTGTTTTTATTTGCTATAAACACACACACACAATCATCCCATGTGCAGCTGTGATTGGACAAATTATGCCTCAATTAAAGTCGACTGTCGCATATCAAATGTAAATTAATGTCTGTTTGAACTAAAATATGTCTAGATCATTGTCACCTCTAATAGTAGTGTTGAATGTTTCAGCCTGATGAATGCGTATAAATTAAGGAAGCTAAATTATATAATTTACTTGTATTCACATCATGCTGTTGATAAACTCAAACTGTTTTCAATGTATATTCTGAAAGTGGAATCTATCCCAGCAATGCCTTAGTTGGCAGAATCCAGTCCCTAGCAACCACTTATAACACCTTAGCAACAGGCCAGCATCTGCCTAGCAACCACCAAGAATGCTTCAGCAACCGCTTAGCAACCAGTCAGAACGCCCTAGCAACCTCCAGGCAAACCATAGCAACCATGTGAACAGCAGTTCATCAGTGTTTTTGAAAGCAAATATTTCTGTGGCACACTGGAGCAGACAAAAGCACAAAGAGAGCAAACAAATTGTGTGACTCACCGTCAAACAGATGGACAGACAGATGAACAGATGGACAGACAGACAAACGGACAGATAGGTGGACAGATATAGAGATGGATAGACAGACAAAAGGACAGATAGATGGATGGACAGACAGAGAGACAGACAGAAAAACAAATGAATGATAGATAGACAGAAAGATTGACAGACGGACAAATGGATAAATAGACAAACAGATGGACAGACAGATATAGAGATGGATAGACAGACAGAAGGACAGATACATGGATGGACAGACAGACAAACAAATCAATGGATATACGGACAGACAGACGGACAGATAGATGGATGGACAGAAGGACAGACAGATGGACAGAAAGATAGACAGATGGAAAAATAGATGGATAGACAGATAAAGGGGCAGATGGACAAACAGATAGATGGATGGACAGATGGACAGACAGAAAATTGGACAGAGACAGATGGATGTATGGACAGAAGGACAGACAGAGGGACAGAAAGATAGACAGATGGAAAAATAGATGGATAGACAGATAAAGGGGCAGATGGACAAACAGATAGATGGATGGACAGATATAGAGTGGACAGACAAAAGGACAGAAAGAAAGATAGACAAACAAACAAATAGATGGATGGATGGACATAAGGACAGAGAGATGGAGAGACAGACAGAAGGACAGAAAGATGAACATAGATGGATGGACAGACAGATAGACAGAAAGATTGATGGACAGATGAACAGACAGTCAAATGGACAAATGGCTGGATGGACAGAACCAGTCAGAACCGCCTAGCAACCTCCTGGCAAACCATAGCAACCATGTGAGGGTGAACGGCAGTTCATCAGTGTTTTTGAAAGCAAATATTTCTGTGGCACACTGGAGCAGACAAAAGCACAAAGAGAGCAAACAAATTGTGTGACTCACCGTCAAATGCAGGACAACAAAGTGAAAGAAAACAAGAAACATGAAGGTACAAATCAAACAGAGAGAGAGAGAGTGGGGGGGCTTTGAGCGGCATCAGCATGTTCCTCACGTTTGCTGTATCGTGGGAGAGACGGATGAGCCACAGACAAGGCAGAGCAGAGAGACGGACGGATAGATGGACGGATGGAAATCTCCGCATTGCGTTTCTGCTCCAGGGTCCCACAGAAATGTCTCGTGAACGTCCCTCATCCCAACTGATCCCCACAGGCTAATTAATCTCTGCCCTCGTTAGACCCTCCTAATTACATCATTCACTGGAGCCTGCCGACCATTCGCTAGTTCTTAATGAGCTGAAACTGCAATCGCACAACAGTCGGACCGTTACACACAAACACACAACAGCAGAGACTCAAGATCTCAAACCCACAGCTCACTGAAACGCTGAAGCACACACAGAGAATCACAGTAAAATCAGGATTTAAATACTACGGTTTAGTATTTAGTTTAAGTTTTACTTTTGCCATTGTTGTTTTCATTTAATGTTTACATTGTAGCAGTTTTGATAGCTTTCAAAAACAATTTCTGTGTTGCTTTAATGTATTTTTATTTCAGTTTTAGTCGTTTTTCATGGGCTTTTGCCCTTTTTATTAGGGTTCATTTGTCATATTTTTGTTTAGCTTTAATGTATTTTTATTTCAGTTTTGGTAACTTTGTTTGGTAACTTTTGTTATTGTCATTGTTATATATATATATATATATATATTTCACTTAAGATTTAACATTTTTTAAATTAATATTAGGGCTGGTAATTTAACACATTATTAAAATAATTAATTATGGTGAAAGATAACGTGTTAAAATTAATAACGCATTTAACGCACTTGCCCCAGATCTATGTCTGACATATGTTTGATTTATGACAAATATGAGGCAGAGCAACAACTCTGAGAATGTAGTTAGAACGTACCTAAAATTCAAAATATAGGATAAAAAATATTTCTTGCTAAAGCTAGTTTTTGTAATGTCTCTTTGATGCTTTACACAACAATGACTTTACATGATCTTTTGGGAGTAATTTCTCAAGTTGATGTCTGGTTAATTTGTGATTAATTTGATTAATTAATTGCCACATCATGTAACTAATTGGATTTAAAAAATGTAATCTCTTACCAGCCCTAATTAATATTTATATTTATATTAGGGATGCACAATATTGTATTTTTGTCAATATCTGATTTTCCGATATTATTTTGGCCGATAACGGATGCCGATACCGATGTTTCTCCTTTTGTTTGGAAACAACACCAAGTCTCTCTTGTGCGGAAATTATAAGCAAATTATATTTAAATTTGGTTCGTTTTTAACAAGAACTTATTTGTTAGAGTGAAATAAACAATAATGAATTTATTTTATAATGACAGTAAATTTAAGCTTTGAAAATAACTTTAAATATATATAAAACCAGTCTTAAGTTTCTGGGGTTTATTTGTAGCAATGGTCAAAAATACATTGTATGGGTCAAAATTATTGATTTCTCTTTTATGCCAAAAATCATTAGGATATTAAGTAAAGATCATGTTCCATGAAGATATTTTGTAAATTTCTTACTGTACATATGTCAAAACTAAATTTCTGAAAAGTTATATGCATTGCTATAAGAACTTCATTTGGACAATTTAAAGGTGATTTTCTGAAGATTTGAATTTTTTTGCTCAGATTCCAGATTTTCAAATAGTTGTATCTCTGCCAAATGTTGTCCTATCATAACATACCATACACCAATGGTGCAACGCAGCTTCTTTTTTTTTTTTTTTTTTTCCAGAAAAATGCAGTGGTAACCGTAACATTTTATTTTAAGATTTAACATTTGTAGATCTAAAGATCTAAAGCAAAAGAGTTGTAAAAATTCAGAAAAACTTTTAGAGCAGCTGTTCTCCAGTCCTTTTTATGTTTCTGAATCTGACACACTCAGTTCAGTTCATGGATCTTTCTCTTAACGAGCTGATGATCTGAATCAGGTGTGTTAAATGAGGGAGACATAGGGAGTTGAGAACCACTGTTTTAGAGCTCATCATTTGTTTAAAAAAACATAACATATTACACATTAGTGAATAAATCAGTATGTATAAAATTAATGTTTACAAGCGCCCCCTACAGAATTAAAACTCCTTAATGAAGGGGTCACTTCCAATATTGGCCCGATAATATTGTGCATCCCTAATTTATGTAAATAGCTTCATAATGTAGCTCTGTAAGCAGCTCTGTGTCTCTTCATATATAATCAAGATATTTTTCATTTATTAGTTGCATAAGCAAGTCTAACAAAACAAGCATGAATATTTCAGCGCGCTGCATATGAGATGTGTGGTTTGATGTGAGGCGAGTACATTTATAGAGGTTAATCTCAGCCTCTCTGAGCGGCTGGGCTCCCGGTGTCTTCTGTCGTCAATTATTAAGCGTCGGGGTCGGTCTCACCCCCGCCATCGCTCTAGTGTTCGGCTTCAAAATCAAATTAGCTAAGAGAGAGACAACTCCAATCTCAGCCTTCCCCCGTGGCCCGAGCGCTCGCGGCAAACAGCAGTCGCATTTCCAGCTTTCATTCCTGTGTGTGGATGTAAACAGGCTCTTGAATGTCCAAAACTAGCTGCATGTTTTCTCTGGACATTTTTTTTTATTATTATTAATATTATTGTACTGATTGAAGTGCAATTATCGAGAAGCAAAATGACGCAAATCTTGTTTTCTAAAGTGAGTCTGCCAGTGGGGTCGGTACAGTCGTTTTTTTCTTTTGAATTATGTCTATTTTTCTTTTTTTCCAATAGCCCAAGTAATTTAATTAGATTTATTTTGCAGAAGACTTAATAAACCCCCGGTTTCACAGACAAGGCTTAAGCCTAGTCCCAGACTAAAATGTAAATCTGAGCTGTTTCGACTGAAATAAACTTATTGTTGATCTTGAAATATGTCAATGCCCTTGTTTTGTCTCAAGATGCACAACAGTGATGTTTTTTTACTAAGGCATAATTTTAAAAGTTACTTTAATGTCTAAATTGAACTATGGCCTAATCCTGTCTTAGTCTAAACCCTGTCTGTGAAATCAGCTCTTAATATCCTGAATAATTTAAAAGTAAATGTAACTTGATTTAAGTACGCTCAGATATTTCTACTGCAAAACAAGACAGAAATACTGTGGAAGTCTTTTGCAGTGCATTGAGAGCCATGCACAATATTGAGTGTAATGCATAACTAAGTATTTAATTACTGAGAGGGATTGCTCTATTTTTCTGTAAATTGCGTTTTTTCTTCTGATGTAATTGCATCAAATACTTAATAGTCTATAAAACCAATTCTGCATTAAACAATAGGGGAATTAACATCAGACTTTAGCATGTTATAAAACATAAGTTTCAATGTAACTTTGGCCAGTCCAAGAGTTTCATGTCTCTCTTTGTGTTATTCATCTGGTTGAGTTGATATGGCATGCAATACTTTTTAGAGACAGTAATTAGTACAGCGATCTAATTACACCCTGGAAGATGTAATTAGAAGCTAGTGATTAATTACTCAACTTACCAAACACTGATCATGAATTCAGTGAGGCAGAGAAGGAGCTTTCAGAGATAGTGTACTTGTGTTCTGTTGCTGTGTTTGTCTCAAAACTGCCATATAAGCAAAATACGTACAAATTAGCCACCTCATAAAATATGTATGAATTCCTCCATGCAGGTGCTTGTTCTTGTGCATTTCTCACTATTAATGACATTCAATTTGGCTGTTGAAATACAGTGTGTCTCCTGCAGTTTGTCTGCCTTAAACCACGTCTCTCGTGATGGATTTGCAACGGACAGACGCAAGTGTCATTTGTGGCAGTTTGAGACACAAAAGCAAAGGAGTGAAGCATGAATAAAGCTGCAGTCATTACTCTAGTTACTCATGGTGCTCACTTACTCACTCCAGACAATCATGGTGAAACAAGTGCGAACGGCGCTGCGCTGAGGGTGTGAGATATTAGTTTGTACACATGAGTCACGATGCTATTCTGATGCCGGTCTTGTCGTCAATGCAACTGTCACAGGAGGCAAAGTTTGACCAATCACAGACTGGAACGATGATTTCTAATCTTTAACACACGTTCACTGACTCGTGCGTCTGCGGATTGACAGTTTGAGCTCACCGTTCAGATCCCTTTGTTCGATTCGAGTGCGTTTTTGAGAAGATGCTAGAAGATAATCAAGCATTCAAGGTTCCTCTGACCCGAGCGATCGATTCTGCCCTCTGTGGGAACAGATCGCTCTGGATTTCCTCGCGTCGTCGTAAGATATTCCGACAAATTTAATAAAAGCAGGAAATATTGTTGTGCCCGGTGGCACATTAACACACATAATTCACAAAGCAGCGGTGTCAGTTACTGAATTATCAGACACCGTTCGACGCCCCTGACAGATCATTTCTCTAAACGGCCGGTCGCCTCCAGCGGCTTTTTCTAGCGACGGATATAAAAGATTTGTCGGCGGCGAACGGGCATTCGTTTTGTCCCGATCGCTCCCCAGACTCTCGGCCTGCAGACGCACGGCTCCACACCGGGGCTCTCGGGTGGGACGGACTCTGTGAAAGATGCCATTAACGCACTGTTTGCTTTTCAGCTTCTAACAACAGACTGTTAGTGTGTGTTCTGAATGCTAATGTCACCTTTTCTCCTGGTGGATTCTCTCAGTTTCTTTGAGCTTAATGACTCTGTTCATCAATATGCAAACAGGAAGCTCTTTTTGAAGGTTCTGCTGGTTAAGGGGAGGGTGCCGTGTTGATGCCACGGTTTGAGGAGGTTTCCCAAAGCGCAGCCAAACAGTCCCCCCCCCCTGAGCAATGTTTGTCACACTAATTTGCCTCACCGTGTGAATAACAATGATGTGCATGATGTGATCTCTTCTGCAGCCCATTTTCAATAGAATCATTTCAGGTGTCGATGCCACAGATGAATCCTAATGAATATTTTAACCCCTTGTATAATTTCGACTTTTGACATTCCTTGACAATCGAGTTCCGGAGAAAAACAGGCTTTTGTTATTCACGGTATGAGATTTCCAAGGGACAGGCTTATGGATAATTACCTTGAAAGATTTGGTCTGTGTTTTGGGGAGGGGGGGACAGTAATTTGAAAATATCACCTTCGGTGTCCCGGGGTGAGAGTGGGAAGTTTTGCATATAGATCCTCATCATTAGCGCGCTATCACCATGCCAACGGGGAGCGGGGATTATGAGCTTTATGAGCTCTGGGAAAACGTTCACTGAATGATGAATTCAAAACACTTTACCTACTTTGAAACATGGGCTGAAATTTGTTTATCACTATCCGAGAACAATCTTACACAGCTTTCTTTTTGTAATTTTTTTTTCATGCAAAAAACATGCGGCCAATTTGTCGATGTAAGTGACCTGTACTACGTGGTTTGCTCTCTTCTTAAACATGCAGTCAGTGAGTGGAGGTTAGCACAGCTAGCGTTAGTCTTAGCCCAGACGTAGAACTGTTTTGTAGTGTGCATATATGTTTAAATGTTTCTCTGTATTACTCTAACCCTGTAATGTATACACGACTGTAATGCTCTAGCAGTAGCCTAGCTGTTGATAGCCAGATTTTGTTCTAAATAGATGCTAACTAACTTTAGAACTAACCTGAGAAGAAGTCTTAGTGCTGTTCTAATGATGGTTCTTCTCTCTCTCTTGTGCGCCGGCCTGCTAGGCTCATGACTAACGCCGTGTTCCTTCTCTCTTTCGTCCTAGGAGGTGAACTAGTGTTGCCAATTATAACTGTGGATTCCCTTGACCCCCCGTCCATTGTGACGCGTTACCCCGTTATCCCCCCGCCCCCGACCTATCGCCCCTTCCTCACCCTGCTCGAGACCACCAAAGAGTCTCTCCCCTTGCCTGGCCGGCCCCCCTGTCCGCTGGACCAGGAGGACTGCGACGAGCCCATGGAGGTGTCGGCCTACGGCTCGGGCGAGATGACGGAGTCCGACGACGAGGACTACTATAAAAACTCGGCCCTCGTCACTGACCGGACCGTACTCCCCCCTCCCCCCGCGGCCGGGAACCCCCGGGGCGACCGGCCCTTCGCCCGCTCGCCCGACTCCCATCGGCCGTTCACCCCCACGGCGCCCCCGGTGGCCCGGCTCAAACCCGGCATCAACAGCGGCCCCAACATCCCCGCGGGTAAAATGAACACCCGCGATCAGGTGCTGCTGCCGCCCGTTCAGCCGTCGGGCGAGCCGGAGCACGGCGGGCGGCACCGGCACGTCCCAGGTATAACGTATCCCCCCAATTTCCCCCATGTGCCCACTACAGACCCCTCGTCGCCGGACCGAGGGCCTCCGGGAGCGGTGGAGGTGATCCGAGAGTCCAGCAGCACGACGGGGATGGTGGTGGGCATCGTGGCCGCGGCCGCCCTCTGCATCCTCATCCTGCTCTACGCCATGTACAAGTACCGCAACCGCGACGAAGGCTCCTACCAGGTGGACCAGAGCCGCAACTACATCAGCAATTCGGCCACGCAGAGCAACGGCGCCCTGGTGAAGGAGAAGCAGCCCGGCGCGGCCAAGACCGGCACAAAGAGCAAGAAAAACAAAGACAAGGAGTATTACGTCTGAGCGCGGCCTCCGGAGGGACCGAGGCGGAAGCGAGGGGGAGAACGAGAGAGATGGGATGAGGAATGGAAAGGGAGGCCCGGGTATTTGTCGGCAGTTTACCGGTCACACGTCTTCTTTCATTTCCCGTCTCGTCTAGCTGTCGGCCTCATTTCCAGCGCAAAGAGTTGGAAAGCGTCTAAGGTTTGGAATCTCGTCCCCTCCCTCGTTTGCATTTTTGATAGCTAACCCCTGTTACAAAAAGAGACCTTTTGTATCGGAGAAAAGTGTTTTTTTGTCATTCTATGTAAATACGGCGCGCGTCCTCGATATTCAGATCATCTCCTAACCTGATGTCAAAACACCCGCGTGTGCCAGGCTGCTCGGGCGGTGCGCTGTTGCTCCGCCAGAGCATCGGATGCGGTTGAGAATCGTTTGGGAGTTGGAACGGCTCGCCATAGGTGACATTTGAGGAACAGATGGTGCCGAAAACGTTTAGCAGTCACACTCCTCCGTAATACTGCCAAACCAGCTCTGTGTCAAATCCGTCTCCCTCTCTTTCCAAGTGCTTCACGTTTCCATCCTCCTCTCTCTTTCTCTCTTTCCTCCCCGCACCCTTTCTTGGCTTGTTCTCTCTTTTTCTCCTTGTCCTTGGTGCTCAGGAGCAGATGCAACGTAATTCTGTTGTGTTTCCAGCATGTGGTATTCAAAATGAAAAGAGACAAAACTGTTTCTGTGGAGTCAAACAAATTAATATATAAATATATATATGATATATATCGAACCGTTACAACTAGCGCAACATCTGTGGACGATCCCGCCGGCCGCCAGAACTCTCGGAGGGCCACGCTCACCCCGCGTTCCAGCAAATATTCGTTGTGTGTTTTTGGGGTTCCGCAGGGCTCCGTCCTGGACCCGCTGAGGATCTCGGTTTCTGCTCCACATTCAACAACCTGAAACCCCCAAAAGCAAATAGATATATTCACATACAGATATTTGAAAAGACTGACAAGTCTGACAGGATTGATTGAGACCCACTTCACGTCAACAAACCGTATCAGTGGAAAACAGCAGAGCAGGATGCTAGGATGTTTTTTTGTTTTGTTTTCTATGTACGTGTGCGTGCTTTCTTTTTTATTTCGTCACGTCTAAGGGAAAAGACAATAGTGTTCCGCTTAGTGTACATCCCGCGTAGGGAACGTGGACTCTCTTGCGTCTTTGACCACGTTCTCTCAGGAGGAAAGTAGGTATGAACTTTTAACGCATTTAACAGAACGAACTCTCTCGAACGAAAGACCAAATGGCCTGTTCCTTTGGAAGATGTACATCTTGAACTCTAGTATTCTAATTTTCTCAACTCTATTAAAAGAACTAAACTCTACATTGAAAAGAAAATGTTTAAAACAGTTTGTGAAATGTCTAAATATTTGAATCTCATCCCAGTGCTAAAAGAGATGTGTTTTCCTAATTATCATCCCTGAGAAAAAAAAAAAAGAAAAAAAAGAGATTCCGGAATGAAGATGCTCCTCTGACTATTAAACAGCAAAATGTGATTTGGTTTACAAAAGAACATTACCTTTACCAGACGGGACAGAATCTCCTTGTATCCAGGAGACTTTGATCGTCGACTCCATCCTCCGTTCGATTCATGTCGCTCGCTTTACCCAGCGTGTGGAGGGCTGCCCATTCTCCATACTCACTCGACGAGGACCAGACATCATCATCATCATTTGATTTCAGTTGACCATCTTTGTGTGTTTGCGTGAGCGTTTGTCTGTGTGAATGTGTTTCCATTCTTTCCGTTCCTGTTCAGGTTTGTCGGTTGCGTTTCTCCTCAGCTCCCTTGTTCTTTCTAAATGTTATTGTAGAGTGTTCCAGTGAGATGAATCTGCATACGTGTATATTAACAGAAGGGAATACAATTGGTTATATACTTCTTACACCCCGTGTCGTGTGATTATTTCAGATTGACACTTTTCTTCCAGAATAATCTTCCTCACTTCAGATCCACACAAACACTTCGAGAGTGTATTTATAGAACAGTCTAACTGTGGACTTGTAAAACACGAGCCGGTAAGTCTTTGATTCTGATAATGCTACATGATTTCAGCATTTAAAATAAAGCAGAAAACGTTATAATTCTCAGAAAATTAAACATTTGTAATCTTGAATTGGATATATGTATAGTCATAAATAAAATGCACAGTAATACTGCCAGATAAAAATGTGGTTAGTTTATATTTGATTATAATTTATAATTGTTATTTTTATTGGGATTTCAGTTGAATATAGATGCTAATCAATATTTTATTTCCTATCACTGATCATCAGTCACTTTTATATGGTTCACCGTGATGCGGTTATTCGTCGGACAGGTTTTCGTTGTGTCCAGCTGTGATAGATTTGGATTTGTTTGTTGGTGCACATACAAACACAAATACAGACTGAGCTCTCTGACCATTGATTCACGACTGTCGGTTCAGACTCTGTCAAAAACAGTTAAACTTTTACAGCATCATTTATATTTTATGGAAGCTCTGGACTGCAGTGTGAATGTAAAGAAAAATCATCTTGGATCCTTCCTGAACTCAAGTCTTAAGTATTTTTCTCTCTATCTCTGACTTTTTTTTCTGTTTACAAAAAAAATATATATTTTTTATGAGATTTTTTTTCTCTTAAATTCTCCCCAAATGTTTTTTTTTCTTTTCTCCCCAATTTTTAGCTCTATGAAAATGTTTCTTCCCTGAAATTTTCTCTCTTCCTCTATCAAAAAGCTTTTTCCTCTCTCTAAATAAACTTTTAACATTGGGCAAACAGGTCAGCAAAAGGCATTGGAACAACTGTCTACCATAGATTATATAGACAAATAGTTATTAAAACAAACTGAAGGTTATATATGCATATGTTTAACCTGATTTTGTCTTGATTACAGTTTGCAAAACCTAGATCAGGATTAGGCAAGGTTGGGTCCTAGACAGCCACAGTCCTGAGAGTTCAGCTCCAGGCCTAATTAAACACCTGAACAAGCTGATCAATGTCTTCAGGAATACGAATGCTATAGGCAGAGGAGTTTTTTTGTGTGTTTTTTTCCAGCATTGGTGTTGAACTCTGCAGCTCTCTTGCCTAGCCCTGGTCTAGAAAAAGCACTGTAAGCATTTAATGCTCAGTTATAGTGGCACCTGGTGGCTGATATGGGTACTGCATGATAATGTTAGCTGTTAGCTAGGCATCTCTTTCGCTTGTCCCGCGTAGGTAATGTGGACTCACTTGCGTCTTTGACCATGTTCTCTCAGGAGGAAAGTAGGTATGAACTTTAACACGTTTAACAGAACAAACTCTCTCAAAAGAAAGACCAAATGACCTGCTCCTTTGAAGATGTACATCTTGAACTCTAGTATTCTAATTTCCTCAACTCTATTAAAAGAACTAAACTCTACATTGAAAATAAAATGTTTAAAACAGTTTGTGAAATGCCTAAATATTTGAATCTCATCCCAGTTCTAAAAGAGATGTGTTTTCCTAATTATCATCCCTAAGAAAAAAAGAAAAAAAAAAAGAGATTCCGGAATGAAGATGCTCCTCTGACTATTAAACAACAAAATGTGATTTGGTTTACAAATGGCCTGTTCCCTGGAAGATGTACATCTTGAACTCTAGTATTCTAATTTCCTCAACTCTATTAAAAGAACTAAACTCTACATTGAAAATAAAATGTTTAAAACAGTTTGTGAAATGCCTAAATATTTGAATCTCATCCCAGTTCTAAAAGAGATGTGTTTTCCTAATTATCATCCCTGAGAAAAAAAAAAAAAAAAAAAAAAAAGAGAGATTCCGGAGTGAAGATGCTCCTCTGACTATTAAACAACAAAATGTGATTTGGTTTACAAATGGCCTGTTCCCTGGAAGATGTACATCTTGAACTCTAGTATTCTAATTTCCTCATCTCTATTAAAAGAACTAAACTCTACATTGGGGATACAATTGGTTATATACTTCTTACACCCCGTGTCGTGTGATTATTTCAGACTGACACTTTTCTTCCAGAATGATCTTCCTCACTTCAGCTCCACACTAACACTTTGAGAGTGTATTTATAGAACAGTCTAACTGTGGACTTGTAAAACACCGGTAAGTCTTTGATTCTCATTAAATCGGAGAGAAAAAAAAAGAGACTGTCAAAAACACACAGTTAAAACACATTTGATATTGTATAGAAGCACTGTGATTTTCTCTTCTTTTGTATTGTCTTGAGCCTAAGTTCTGAAGAAAAAAATGTTTTCTCTGAATTTTTTTCTTTAAAATTTTTTGTTTCCAAATGTTTCTACGTTTTTGTTTGTTTTTTTCTTGACAAATAACTTTTTTCTCTACCCAAAACACATTTTTTTCTCTCTCTCCATTTGTTTCATTAAATATATATATTTTAATATTTATTTTAGATTTTAATTTATTTTATTCAAAACTGTTTTTTAATATTTATTATTATTTTATAATGTAGGAAATATTGGAATTTTTATTGAAAACCTTTTTTTGAGGAGAGAAAATAGTTTTTGTACAAGAGAAAAAAATATCAAAGCAAGAAAGAAAACTATCTTAAGACTGCTTTTCTGCATCTTGATTTATTTTTTCATGTTGTGGTTCAGGGCTTCCATGATATTGTGTTTTTGTTGTGCTCTGCCTTGCTGTTGCTGAATGTCATGCTTTTGAAACTACTGCATTATGGTGATTTATTTTTCCTCATGAACATTTTCTTTCCTCTGATTCTTTTTCTCTTCTCATTTTTTTTTCTTTCTGAAATTTGTTCTCGCTCATAAATCTTTTTCTCACTCAGAATATTTTTCCTTCTCTTGTCATTTTTTTCTCAGATTTTTCTTTCACATAAAATTCTTTCTTTTCTTTCTCTTCAGCTTTTTTTTGTTGTTGTTGTTGTTGTTGTCGTTGTTCTTTAAAAAAATGTTTTTTTTTTTCTCAACAAATAATTTTCTTTCTTTGATTTTTTTTTTCTTTCTGAAATTTGTTCTCGCTCATAAATCTTTTTTTACTTAACTTTTTTCTCACTCAAAATATTTTTCCTTCTCTTGTCATTTTTTTCTCTGATTTTTCTTTCATATAAAATTCTTTCTTTTCTTTCTCTTCAGCTTTTTGTTGTTGTTGTTGTTGTCATTGTTTTTTAAAAAATATATATATATTTTTTCGCAACAAATAATTCTTTCTTTGATTTTTTTTTTTTTTTTTTTTTTTTTTTGAGACAGATATTGAAAACATTCAAAAATCTCTGAAATTGTATTTATCTCCCAGGAAAGTTTTTTCCTCTTTCCAGTTTTTGGAAAGAGAAACATTCTCTCTCTCTCTCTCTCTCTCTCTCTCTCTCTCTCTCTCTCTCTCTATTTGTATTCTCGCAGATTTTTTTTTCTCTATTTGAAATGTTATTTTTTTTCCTCTACCAAAACACTTTTTTCCTATCTCTCCAGAGAAAAGTTGGCCTAGTGATGATAGGCAAATGGCATCAGAGAAAGGAGTGATTTAATGCTTAAAGATAAACCTGGTGGTTGAGGCTGGTACTGCAGGTGAGAGAAAAATTGGGGGGGGGGAAAATTGGAGAGTGAAAAAAACTTTTTTGATGGATAGAGAAAAAAAAATGGAGAAAGTAAAAAAAATTGGAGAGAGAGAAATAGATATAAACACTAACATACTATTTATTATTTATTTATTATTATTATTTTTTTTTTTTTCACATCTGTATTCTGCAGCATCAGTGTTAGATTTCATGACTACAGTGATGTCTCTACAGGCTTTAAGACTCAACTTATGAATGCGGTTTATAATTTGAAGCAGCTCCAAACGTCTGTCAGCGCCATCTACAGATACTAAAACACTATGAAATATTTGATCCAAAAAAAAAAAAAGTAAATGTCAGCCATAAATTCAGACATGGCATTTCACCTGCTGTTAAACATATAGGCAAATAAAGACTAAAAACAATGACCATTTCAGGACAAACAATGTGAGGATGGAAGATGTGAAAAAATGGGAAGTGTTGAGAAATGCAGATGTTTCACACACACACACACACACACACACACACACACTTGCTTCTCTTGCAGTTTCCATGGAAACAGGCTTCTGTCCTTTATAACTGTGTGTGTGTGTGTGTGTGTGTGTGTGTGTTTAAGTGATTCTCCAGCGATCTCTGGAAACGGGCAGAGAAATAAAACAGACAGGCCAAACTGAAGATGAAAACAAGAACAACTGCCGGTGTTTGTTTTCTGACCGATGATTTATTCAATAATCAGGAGATTTAGGAGCGTTTTTTTTTGATAGATTTCACAATCCATAACGCTTCTAGTGCTGGAAATCACAGTTTGTCCCTCATAATTCCAGCTTTTCATGACTGCTGTCTACCAGCAAACACACACCTTCAACACAATGATTTCTAACAATACAAACCAAACACACACTCACAGATATACAGATGAGAATCACACAGATTCACTTTCATTTCATCTACAGGAGCATTTAGACATGAGCAAATATTATACTCAGAAATCATCCAAAAGCATCACTTGCCAAATGTACCAATGAGACATGAAAATTGGTTTTGATAAGCAAACAAATAAAACTCAGCAGCTGGTGAATTTGACAATTATGCAAAAAAAACAAACAAAAATAAACACTTTTGTGTTTCATAAAACGTAATTATGGCACAGAAATAATAATTAACTTTTATCCAAAATGATTAAATGTGACGTTAGAAACAGTGAAGCTCAGTGAGACATTTTTAAAATCGAAAATACAACAAAATATATATTTTTGTGTATTTTCTTCAAATGTGACTGAAATATATGGAGGGCAAATATATATATATATATATATATATATTCAATTTCAAAAATATTTTAATAAATGGCAAAGAAAATATATTTATGTATATACAGTTTAGCAAAAAAAAATAAAATAAAACTTTTTGACCATGTTATGTATTTTGATATATATATTTTACTCCTTACAATTTTATTTCATCTTGAAAAGTACATTACATTTTTATGCTATCTTATGCACAATCAATGATTTTTGTTTTCATTTACAATTCAACTTCTGTCTGGCTTCAGAAGTTCACCATCAAATATGAGGAAGCTTATTGAAGGAGTTTAAATGCAGTTCCTATTTTTGTGGGTTTTTGTTTTTTATTAAATGTTACAGATCTCCCAAAAAAGTGTTTAATAAACATTGTATGTTAAACTGATTGTAATCCATGTTTAGTGCTGTTCTTATCAGGTGGGTAAGTTGTATTTACAATATATCATTATATGACACTAAACAGGAATTAGGACTGTCAATGAATATATATATATATATATATATATATATATATATATATATATATATAATCTTAATAATTACATGATTTGCTCATTAATTAATCTTCTTATTTAATTAATAATCTAATTAGTCACAAATAATTATCAATATTTGTTGTGGAAAAAATCTCTGAATCACATCTTGCTCTTCAAAGGGATAGTTCTTTTCTTACTTAGATTTTTTGTCTTGTTTCCAGCCAAAATATCAAAAAATTCTTAAATCAAGAAGGATTTTCTAGAAAGTAAATAATTATTTTCTTGTTTTCAGAAAAAAACTAGTCAAAATTAAGTGAGTTTTTGCTTAGAACAAGCTAAATAGCTAAATAATCTACCAATGGGGTAAGCAAAACAAAAATTAAAACAGAAAACAAGTTCATTTTGCTTACATTGGGAGATTATTTTGGTTGTTTCAAGCAAAAACACACTTAATTTTGACTTGTTTTCAGAAAAAAACAAGACAATAGTTGTCTAGAAAATCCTTTTTGATTTAAAGAATTTTTTGATATTTTGGCTAAAAACAAGACAAAAAATCTAAGTTTGCAGTGTACTAATAAGCAAAACTTACTTTAGATGAACTAACATTTGTGTTTTTTCCTCATTGCTGAAGAGTGTTGAACTTTCTTTTCCTACAGTTCTACTGTACAGACGTCAATTTAATTTTCCTTTAGCCTTAGCCTTATTCACTTCATTTCATTTTGGTGTGAAAGGGCTTTTACATTTGATAAGAATCAAACATTTTTTATATTAAAATCAAACAAGCAAGCCCTGCCCAGATTTAAAAAGTAACGCAAAAGTAACGCAACGCACTACTTTCCATAAAAAATAACTAACGCAATTAGCTACTTTTTTAGGGAGTTAGGGTATTGCATTACAATAATGCAATATTGTAATGCATTACTTTGAAAAGTAATTTTCCCCAAAACCTGGGCATCCCATACACTTGAAAAGAGATTTTTTTGTTTGTTTGTTTGTTTTTCTAAAGCTCTTTGTGTTCATCTGATAAATGAAAGTCATATGGGATGGCATGAGGGTGGAAAAGATTTTAAGATTTTAATCCCTTTCCTTGTATTTTTTTCTGTTTCGCTGTGCCGTATTTTACTTGTTGTTGCACTAAACACGTGTTTGACCTGTGCCATTGCATTTTGCTTCGTTTTAACCAAACTTCTGCATGTCTGTCGGAAAAAAAGTACTTCTACAATTTAATCTAGGAACAATTTAAAGTTGTACTTTTCTCTGTTACTCAAGATACTGGACAGATACTTTTAACTGAGTAAAATTTTCACTGAGTATCTGTACTTTCACTTGAGTAAATTTTTCAGTACATGATCCATCATTTTAATATGCTGATTTATCAACGTTGAACAGTTGTGCTACCAAATATATATATATATATATATATATATATATATATATTATTTTTTGCAACCTGTGATTCTTTTTTTCAGGATTCTTTGATGAATAACAAGTTAAAAAGAACAGCATTTATTCAAAATATGAATCTTTTCTAACAATGTAAATCTATGCTATCACTTGTTCTTAATTTAACACATCCTTGGTGAATAAACATTAATTTCTTACAAAAAAAGAAAGAATAAAAATGTACTGACCCCGACTTTTGAACAGTAGTGTATATTGTTAGAAAACCTTTCTTCATTTTAAATAAAAGCTGCTCTTTGAACCTTTTATTGATAGAGGGAAAAAAGTATCACAGATTTCAAAACATTCAAAAATATATTTAGATAGAAAACGGTTATTTTAAATTGAAATAATATTTCACAATATATTTTTTTTTTTTTTGATTAAATAAATGCAGCCTTGATGACCATACAAACGTCTTTAAAAACCATTAAAAATCTTATTGATCCCAAACTTTTGAGCAGCAGTGTATGTATAAATATATATAAATTGAAAAATATATACATAAATATATACATATATTTTGCTGTATGGGTCTAAATCTGAAATATTACTTTGTAGCACTGCCTGTGTCTGTTTGTCTCCTTAAGAAGAATCGCTCTATGTTCTCCCAACTGTATGTCGCTTTGGACAAAAGCGTCTGCCAAATGCCTAAATGTAAATGTAAATGTTGTACATTTGGTCAAGTTCATGCATTCCCTGGTGGAAACTGAACCGGCGGACTAGTGTTGACTGATAATTTTTGAATTTGTTTTAAATACTGTTCATTTAAATGTGTGAATCAGTGATTTCTAATGGCACAGAGGTTAAAGCTCAGCACTCATGGGTAGATTATTCCAGAAAAGAGTTCTAATTAAAGCCATTAAAACACTGAACACGTTGACTATAGCAAGGTGTCAAAGGAATCGTAAGAGCAGATGAATCATCTCTGAAACGCTGATGTTTGTGAGGAAGCGAGCGTTCGCCGTCCCGCAGGAGCCAATTAGATGAGCTGAATTTCTCTAATAACGCTGCAGAACACTCTCCACAAATCGATTCTTTTCAACTCTGTGTTTCAATGAATCATTTACTAATCTGATTCAGTGTTCAGAACGTTCTGTCTGAATGGATCACTGTGAACCACAGGTCAGTGTCTGATGATCGACGATGGCAAATAAATGTGTTAAAATAACCTTCTAAAGAGGGTTTATATGGAAGCATATGGGTAGCGGAATTCAATTTGAAATGCAATATTCAAAATGGCAATGCGACGTGTAAAACGGCAATGTATTTCTGTATTTAAATGTACATTTTACCATACATGTGTGCAACATTTAGTGCAAAATGAAAATTCAATTATATCATTTACATTTGCTATTTCCTACACTAGCTTTGATATGTAAATCCAAAATATTTTTTTATGCTTTATAAGTTGCAAAATGAAAATGTATTACCCAAATTGATTAGATGTTTTACATGTCCAAGCAAAAACTGTAACAAAATTATCATTTAAATGGTGTTTTTCCTAAATGCATTTAGACTGAAGGATAGGACACATGGGATTGCATTTTCATCACAATAGCGCGTAATAATTGTTGCAAAATGCAATGAGAATTCCAGAATGCATTCTGAGCCAAAGGTGCAATAAAAAGGTAGCAAAATGCTGATTAAAACGTCTTTTATTTTTCTTAAATGCATTGACACATACATATATGACAGCTGATCATCTCTAAACCTATGGAAGTTTATGGGTAGCGGAATTCAATTTGAAATGTAATATGCAAAATGGCAATGCGATGTGTAAAATGGCAATGTATTTCTGTATTTAAATTTACATTTTCCAACATGACTAGCATGTTGCTAGGATGATTAGCATGTCACTAGCATGTAGTTAGCACGTTTCTAGCATGACTAACATTGGCTTTAGCATGATTAGCATGTTACTAACATGTTGCTAGCATTATTAGCAAGTTGCTAGCAATTAGTTAGCACATTCCTAACATGACTAGCATGTTGCTAGCATGATTAGCAAGTTGCTAGCATGTAGTTAGCATTTTTCTAGCATGACTAGCATGACTTTAGCATGATTAGCATGTTGCCAACATGTTGCTAGCATGATTAGCACGTTGCTAGCATGTAGTTGGCACATTTCTAGCATGACTAGCATGTCACTAACATGACTTTAGCATGATTAGCATGCTACTAGCATGTCGTTAGCATGTTTAACATGTTGTTAGCATGATTAGCAAGTTGCTAGCATGTTGTTAGCACATTTCTAGCATGACTGGCATGTCATTAGCACGTTGGTAGCATGACTAGTATATTGCTAGCATGTTTCTACATGATTAGCAAGTTACTAGCGTGTCGTTATTGTTTCTAACATGATTAGCCAGTTATTAGCATGTTTCTAGCATGATTATAACATGGTTATAGCATGATTAACAAGTTGCTAGCATGTTTCTAGCACAATTAGCAAGTTGCTAGCATTTAGTTAGCACATTTCTAACATGACTAGCATGTCACTAGCATGATTAGCATGTTGCTTGCATGTTCCTAGCATGATTAGCAAGTTGCTAGCATTTAGTTAGCACATTTCTAACAGGACTAGCATGTCACTAGCATGATTAGCATGTTGCTAGCATGATTAGCAAGTTGCTAGCATTTAGTTAGCACATTTTTAACAGGACTAGCATGTCACTAGCATGATTAGCATGTTGCTAGCATGATTAGCAATTTGCTAGCATGTAGTTAGCACATTTTTAACATGACTAGCATACCACAAGCATGATAAGCAAGTTGCTAGCATTTTGCTAGCATGATTAGCAAGTTGCTAACATGTAGTTAGCACATTTGTAACATGACTAGCATATTGCTAGCATGACTAGCAAGTTGCTAGCATGACTAGCAAGTTGCTAGCATGTAGTTAGCACGTTTCTTGCATGACTAGCATGTCACTAGCATGATTTTAGCATGATTAGCATATTGCTAGCATGATTTGCATGTTACTAGCATGATTAACAAGTTGCTAATATGTTTTTAGCATGTTGCTAGCATGATTAGCAAGAAGTTGTTACACAGTAAAAAATGTCCTGTAAAAAAACGGTCAAATGACTGGCAGCTACGGCTGCCAAACAAAAACCATAAAATCAAAGTGAAATATCATTAAAAATGAGGAAAAATCTGTAAAATATTTTTTTTTTTTTTCTGTAAAACATTTAAAGAGATTTTTTGTAAAATTATTGTTTTTGCACTTTATTTCAATTAAGAAATTGTACTATAATTTTACGGGTTTTGTTTGGCAGCCGTAGCTGCCAGTCATTTGACCATTTTTTTACTTTTTTTTTTTTTTTTTACAGTGTAGTTTGAATGAGAAGTTAGTCGACGATGGCAAAAAAACGCATTAAACTCGGCTTCCAAAGAGGGTTTCGAGACGATCAGCTGTATGTTGAGTCATGATGATGAAGTGTGAGCTGCACATGATGGATGTTCAGCTGGAGCTTGAGCTCTGATTTCATTTGGATAAGAGCAGTCTGTCGGTGTCTGTGCAGACGGGTTATTCTTGTTCTGCTCCGTCACGCGTCACACTCCTCAGACGCTCCTGGAAGTGTTTCTCCGCGTTTGGCCTCAGAAGCGGCTGTTCGTGACCCAGAAAGCATCTGTCGCAGAGTCTGCAAAACAAAGATGAAAACAACTCTAATCAAACTTTTGCATAAACAAAGTGACACAACTTTTCCCCTCCATATGTCTTCTGTTTATCAAAAACCATGAAGAAAAGTAAGCTATGCAAAGTCAAATGTGTTATATATAGCTTTTCACAACACTCTTTATACACTCAACTGTACTGTATATTCAACTTCATATATAGAGCTGGATGATCATATAGTGAAGTGATTAATGATCTGCTATTTAAACTTAATATTACTATTCTTAAGTTGCAAAATCTGTTGACTGCTACTCCTCCTAGAGCTTTAACTCTACAAACTCAGCTCAGATCTTCAAACTTTTTTGAAGTTAGTAGCTATATCTTTTCTAACTGATCGCACTTACGATTTTCCTAAAAGTTACGATTAAATCTGGGAAAAATCCCATAGACTTACATTGACGGAATGTTCAAATGAGGCAAGACAAATTCAAATTTCAACTGTCAAAATTCCCAGAATCCCTTGAGACTCAATCAGGCTTCCCTTCTATTTACTATTTCCAATCCATTCAAACTCATGCTAAAAAGATGTTAGCAACATGTTAATCATGCTAGTAACATGCAAATCATGCTAGAAAAATGCTAGCAACTTGTTAATCATGCTATAATCATGCTAGAAACATGCTAACGACATACTAGTAACTGGCTAATTATGTTAGAAACATGCTAACGACACGCTAGTAACTTGCTAATCATGCTAGCAACATGCTAATCATGCTAAAGTCATGCTTGAAATATTGCTAACTACGTGCTAGCAACTTGGTAATCATGCTAGCAACATGCTAGTCATGTTAGAAATGTGTTAACTAAATTCTAGTAACTTGGTAATCATGCTAGCAACATACTAGTCATGTCAGAAATGTGGTAAATACTAGCAACATGCTAGTAACATGCTAATCATGCTAAAGTCATGCTAGTGACATGTTAGTCATGCTAGAAATGTGCTAACTACATGCAAGCAACTTCTAATTATGCTAGCCACATGCTAGTTACATGCTAATCATGCTAAAGTCAAGCTAGTGACATGTTAGTCATGCTAGAAATGTGCTAACTACATGCAAGCAACTTGTAATTATGCTAGCAACATGCTAGTAACATGCTAGCAACACTAGTCATGTTAGAAATGTTTGAAATACTAGCAACTTCCTAGTCATACTAGCAACATGCTAGAAACTTGCTAATCATGCTACAGTCATGCTAGTGACATGCTAGTCATGCTAGAAATGTGCTAACTACATGCTAGCAACTTGTTAATCATGCTAGTAACATGCTAGTCGTGTTAGAATTGTGCTAACTAAATGCTAACAACTTTTTAATCATGCTAGCAACATGCTAATAACATGCTAATCATGCTAAAGTCATGCTAGTAACATGCTAGTCATGCTAGAAACATGCTAACTACTTGATAGCAGCTTGCTAATCATGCTAGTGACATGCTAGTCATGCTAGCAACAAGCAAGTCATGTAAGAAATGAGCTAACTAAATGCTAGCAACTTGCTAATCATGCTAGTAACAGGCTAATCATGCTAAAGTCATGCTAGTGACATGCTAGTCATGCTAGAAACATGTTAACAACATGCTAGCAACTTGTTTATGCTAACAACATACTAGTGACGTTATCTAGCTATCTATCATACATTAAGCTTTTAAAACTACTTTAAACTTCAAAAACTTACAACTTTTTAAATCTTTCTAAACTTTTTAAACTCTTTAAACTTTATAAACTTTTTAAACTTTCTGGTCCGGCTTTCTCAAGCCTAATTAAAGTTCAACAGTTTTCATTCAGAAAAATTACATTTCAATCATAACTCACTGATCAAAAAAACACATTTTATATTTTAAGTTAGAATGATTTGTCACATAAGTATTTTACTATAGGATACAAATAACAACTTTTCACTTTACTGTCTGTATTACAGCACAAAGAAACAATGCATTACCCCCCTATTTCTTTACATACCAAAAACAAAAACCCTATTTACAAAATTTACTTGTGAATAATAATAATAATAATAATAATAATAATAAAAGAATAAATTCCTGAAGAAATAAATAATTAAATAAAAATAAATAAATATATAAATTAAAATAAAAAATTAAAAAGTCTAGTCTTGTAGGCCTATAGAAGAAGACTAAAATAGGACATCTGGCTTGGCTTTCAGCTGAAATTGCATTTAGTTGTGTTTGGAATAATTATTCAATTTCATCATAAATATTCGACTAAGATTTTATATTTCAATATAATTCCTGCAGAAATGGACAGTTTGCCATCGTTCTGATTTGAATGTGCTTTTATCAGTTTGAAAAATGTGCTGCAAATGTCTAGTGTTTTGCAAGATGACAAAAGCGTTTGTGGATTTTGAAAATTGTGGTCATTGCGTGCATTTTGTCTGAAAGCAATGAAAAATGATGCACAAATGACTTCTGTGTTGCCGAATGTGTGAACAGTTTTGAAAATGTGGCTTCAGTATTGAACAATGCTTGTTTGCAACTGAAAACAACTGTAAATGCAGTTCACTGCAGGTGAATTTTGGTGTTCAGTGTGAAGTGAATAATTGTGTGTTATTACAGTTGAGTGACTGTCAGGATGTTTACTGAGGGTAGATGTCTGAGGAGCTGTGAGGCAAACACTGACTCCAGCACACACTCCTACAAATAAACCCTCTTTAATGGCATCAACGGTGTCGAGGAGTAACTAGTTAAATGTAACAAATGTTAACAATTAACAGGATTACATCTGAATATTTTCACACGCATACAGATTTATTTGATTTCTTGCCAAAATTGCACTGACTGCTCTAAAATATGAGATACCAGTGTTTCAGGAGTTTAGGACACATGCTCAATATCTAAAAAATCTTAAATCAATGAGGATTTTCTAGACAAGTAACAATTATTGTCTTGTTTTCAGGAAAAAAAAGTCAAAATTAAGTGAGTTTTTGCTTAAAACAAGCAAAATAATCTGCCAATGGGGTAAGAAAAATAATCTTATTTCAAGAAGAAAGATAGATTATTTTTCTTACCCCATTGGCAGATAATTTTGCTTGTTTCAAGCAAAAACTCACTTAATTTTAACATATTTTGTCTGAAAACAAGACAATAATTTTTACTTGTCTAGAAAATCCTTCTTGATTTAAGAATTTTTAGATATTTTGGCTGGAAATAAGACAAAAAATCTAAGTAAGAAAAGCATTTTTTGCAGTGCATTCAATAACTGTTTTATGTCCTATTTGTTTGTTTTTAAAAATGGTTTATGTATAAGCTTCATTTTTTAAGTTTAGCATTTCTTTCAAAATTGTTACGCTGATAACAAAAATAATAATAATAATAATAAAAATAAATACTGCATAAAAACAAATGCAATTTCTAAATAAAATAATTTAGTTCAGGCAAAAATGTTAAAATATCAGCACTCAATTTAAGCTTGTAGAAATTAAAGTTTGAACTTTTGAGATTCTTTAAGTAAATATCAAAGTTATGATCCTGTTTCTTCTATTATACATAGGGGCATAAATAAGGTTACAATTTTCACTGTTTTTGAGTTGTATTTACACTGTTTTATGGTGGCTTTTGTTGTTAGGTTAGGTTTAGTAACTTACTGTTTTGTGACATCTGGAGTTCATTTTCTACTCAAAATGACCCGTTTATATGCAAACACTATCCACTGATTGCTACCGTCATTGCGTTTGTTGTACCAAGTATTGAGTTCTCTGTGTTAATTTCGATAATTTTTTAAATGTTTTTTTTTTTTTTGAGTGGACATATTTGCTTTACTAGCATGAATTTTCTGTGACAGTGACATGTACTTGAACATTGCAGATTTAATTTAAAATAATGAAGTAGAAATTACTCATCAAACTCTAACTGGTCACATTAAATTTACTTATTTCCTTTGCTAATTTTACCTACCTTAGTTAGATTTTACTTAATTCAATACTTCAATTTTACTTAAAATGTATGCATGCAAAAACTTAAATCTAAAATAAGTAAATTGTTTGTTTGTTTGTTTTCAGTGTAGATGCTAGTATCACAGCTATGTGAAGATTTGATTTCATAGCTATTAAACTATTTTTGTTATAATTTTAAAGCTGTAGTTAAGCTCAGAATGATCTCAAAGTAAAAAGAGATGCTAAAGTCATCTGATTTTTCTCTGATTTTATGTTGGTTGCGCTTAAAAATGATATTATTATAATCCTAATTGAAGCGATGAAGTATTTAGAAAGTCTGACAGTAATCAGTGTCTGCCTGCTTTAAATGTTTCAAAATGATGAACAGTTGAAAACATTCATGAGAAATTTAGAAAAGGTAATCAAATAGTAATCAGTAATACAATGCTTTAATAAAGTAATGGAAATAGACTATTTAGCTATTTTAACTTGTAATCTATAACCTATTACATTTCTGAAGTAAAACTGGGCATCAATGGTTCAATGAACATCCTCTGAACCTTTCAAATGCAGAAAAGGTTCTTTGCAATCCAAAAAGCTCAAAAGTGTTCTTCATAATGGTTCTTTTAGGAATCGCTCACTGAAAGGTTCTTCGGGGAACCAAAAATGGTTCTTCTATAGCATGGCTTCAAAAACAGTGGTTTCTTCATCCTGCAGTCTTTCACAAACGCTCCTGCATTTCAGAGCAAGGCGCTGCTGTGAGGAGACTCAAACGCTCTCAGAGAAAAGGCTGTTTATTATTCTCAACATGTAAGAAGGTCATAGCGCTCGTCAGGATGGAGCGTTTCAGAGCTGCTGATGATAAAAGCACAGAAAGTGAAACTTTCGTTCGTCCAGAAATGTAAATTCCGTCGTCATTAATGACTTACTGTCGTCTGTGGAACACAAAACAGATGTTTAGCTTTGAAAAGTCAATGGAGAAAGAAAGGCTTAAGAGAAAAGACTGTCTTAATGCAGGGCTCGTTGTCACATGAGCTAGCTGAAATGATAGCAAAAGTAAAATGCTTACTGAAGTAAATATGTGACCCTGGAGCACAAAACCAGTCATAAGCCGCTGGGATATATTTGTAGCAATAGCCAAAAATACATTGTATGGGTCAAAATTATAGATTTTTCTTTTATGCCAAAAATTATTAGGACATTAAGATCATGTTCAATGAAGATATTTAGTAAATTTCCTACTGTAAATATATCAAAACTTAATTTCTGATTAGTTAATATGCATTGCTAAGAACTTCATTTGGACAACTTTTCTCAATATTTCGATTTTTTTGCACCCTCAGATTCGATTATTAAAAAGGTAGTATCTCAGCCCTAACAAAGCATACATCAGTGGAAAGCTTACTTATTCTGCTTTCATATGATGTATAAATCACAATTTCGGCACGTATGACACTTATCCAGGGTCACATATTACATCTCAGTTTTTAGTGTGTATTTAAAATGAAACAAAAAGTTTAATCTGGTTCAGAATGATCTGGATTTGGAAATCCCATGTTTTGGAAAACCCATTTTACTTTTGTGCCAGTTTAAAGCAAAAGTGGGATGGATCATCCTAATCCCGATATACACACTATTTCAGATTTACAAACCTGGATTACTAGTGCTCTTTGGAGACCTTGCAAATGCATTGCATTTACACAAATAACTACTTCTGACTGATCCATCTCTAATGATTGTGCCAATGTAGTTTACTATCTGTCATTTTAAACTTTAAATTAAATATGTGACCCCTGGAACACAAAACCAGCCATAAGGGTCATTTTCTTTTTTTTTTAATTAAGATGTACAATCACCTACAAGCTGAATAAATAAGCTTTTCATTGACGTATGGTTTGTTATGATAGGACAATATTTGGCTGATATACAACTATTTGAAAATCTGGAATCTGAGTGTGCAAAAAAATCAAAATACTGAGAAAATCACCTTTAAAGTTGTCCAAATGAAGTCCTTAGCAATGCATAATAAAATGCAATAATAAATATCTTCATGGAACATGATCTTTACTTGATCTCTAATGATTTTTGGCATAAAAGAAAAATCAATAATTTTGACCCATGCAAAAATTAAAAATTATTTTTCGGACCAGTTTTAAAGTTTTATTACATTTTTGTTCCTAAAATCCACTCTTCTGCTGGGATCAGAATAATAAATTTTTTTTTTTTATTATTTTGATCAAAAGTATCCCAGTCGTACTTAAACATTTTGAACAACACAAACTTGGGATTTAATCCAGATCAAAACCAAGATTGAATTCTATGATCTAATCCAAATCCGAATCCCTTTTTTCTTTTGAACAACCCATTTTCAAGATTTGATCCAATCCAATGGCCAAACTCCAATCAGATTACTTTTGAACAACTGGCCTTAGTTTGTTAACAGGTTAAACATATTACTATTTCATATAAAAATACTAAATATTGAGGAAGGAACTTTTTTGCTTTCCACATGGACTTGGCAAAAAGCATGTAATTTTATTTCTGATATCCATGGAGTCATTTTTCCAGCAGACCCAGAAGTATGTTTATTGGGTAATTATACCAACTCCAGTATTACGCAAGATAATGCCAAAAGACAGAAATTTTGCTAATAATTGCTAAGAAGTGCATCACAATTAAGTGAAAATCTGATACTTTTACTCCCATAATTCTATAGTTATCTGAGGTTAATAACTGTGTACTCTTGGAAAAATTAACATACTGGTTAAGAAAAAAAAAAAAAAAGTATTTCATAAAATTTGGCAACCCTTTTTCCGCTATATGGAAGAAACTTCAATAGATTGGATGGATTCTTTGTTCGAGTGAGGTCTTATACTGTAATAATAATAACGTTATCCTGTATCATCCCATTGTACTGTATTATTCTTATTTTTTTTATATACTTAATTTTATTTACTTTTTTTTTTTGTTATTGTTGTTGCTGTTTATTTTCTGTCTTGTCTTGTTAAAAAGCAAAAATAAAATACTCAAAAAAAAAAAAAAACTAAATATTTTAGTCTAGTTTGAATAGACAAGTGTAAAACTGGGCAGAAGAAGAAAAAAAATATATATATATATACTCTGAATCCCAATTGTATTGCTGAAGAAAAGTTAAGATTTAAGACCAGAGACTATAATATAAAAATATTATTAGAAATTGTGTGCATAGAAAAGAAGAATAAAAGAAAAGTTAAGCTGAATAAAACTGGAGAAAGGACCATGATGCATCATATATATTCAGTCCCTGCGGTGACTATAGAATAAGCATATGGAGCTGTAAAGACAAACATCAATAAATCAGTTTTAACATTTAGAGCTTGTCTTCAGCAGTTCCTCAATCTCTGATTCACTGCAGTAATATACAGAAGGTTTGGATTTCCACTGAGAGCCACCAGTTTAACTGGATCTGAACAAATGAACGCGTTGACAGCGTTTCCTCCTGAAAGTGAGCGCTGGAAGCTGCAGGATCCGCCGGCGGTGAAGAATCCAGCTGAGATTCATCTGAAGAGATGAATTAGATTCATTAACGGCTCTTCCAGCACCACTGCATCTTCACTCATTTTCTTCATTACTTTCAGCACGTTTGTTATTTGCAGCTCATCCTAGTTGATTTGCTCTGAAAATGAAGCTTTAATAATTCATGACAAACAAAATGTGTTTGAACTGTACATAAAATGTCCATTCATTGGGATTACACTGTTTAACTAATAACTCACAAAATTGATTTGATGCATTTGTCAGTCATACATAAACTGTGGCATGATTTATTTGAGTGCAGAAGTCTTGCCCATTTCATTTACATGCAAACGGTTTCATTTATATTATTTTATTTACATAATCATATTTTCAAGCATCATTTTCAGTTAACATTTTAAAGTTTTTTTTTGTTTTTTTTAATTAGGCAACTATAATAACCCTGCTACTAAACTAATCAAATATATTGATAAATATGTAACCCTTATTTTCTGCTGCGAATGCTCTTAAAGTCTCTTAAAGTCTATTAAAACTCTAAATTACAGACTTTCTAAATTGTAGACGCTAAAATGCTTCTGTATTTTATATTTCTATAATTTGATCTAATTAATTTGATCTATATCCTACAAAGAGTCCCATTTTTAGCATGATAACACATTTAATAATCATTTTATACAAGTTCAGTGAAGCAATTAAGTGACTAATGTCTTAGACATCATATTGCTCGTTTTTGCTCAACTTTGCCACGAAAATATTTCCAAACACAGATCACAGCACTGTTTTGCGTCTCTGAGCAATGGACGGTATTTACTTACTAAATGAATCAGCATTTTGAATGAATCAGTTGATCAAAATGATTCAGTGATTTGCTCATGAACTCAGTCAGATGCTTTTTACTGAATGATTCAGTCGTTTGAACGAATCGGTTGTTCAAAATGATTCAGTGATTCGCTCATGAACACCGTCAGATGCTCTTTACTGAATGATTCAGTCATATGAATGAATCGGTTGTTCAAAATGATTCAGTGATTCGCTCATGAACACAGTCAGATGCTCTTTACTGAATGATTCAGTCATTTGAATGAATCGGTTGTTCAAAATGATTCAGTGATTCGCTCATGAACACAGTCAGATGCTTTTTACTGAATGATTCAGTCGTTTGAATGAATTAGTTGATCAAATTGATTCAGTGATTCGCTCATTAACACGGTCAGATGTTTTTTACTGAATGATTCAGTCGTTTGAACGAATCGGTTGATCAAAATGATTCAGTGATTCACCCATCCATTTGAACGAATCGGTAGATCAAAATGATTCAGTGATTCGCTCATGAATACAGTCAGATGCTTTTTACTGAATGATTCAGTCGTTTGAATGAATTAGTTGATCAAAATGATTCAGTGATTCGCTCATTAACATGGTCAGATGCTTTTTACTGAATGATTCAGTCGTTTGAACGAATCGGTTGATCAAAATGATTCAGTGATTCACCCATCCATTTGAATGAATCGGTAGATCAAAATGATTCAGTGATTCGCTCATTAACTCAGTCAGATGCTTTTTACTGAATGATTCAGCCGTTTGAACGAATCAGTTGATCAAAATGATTCAGTGATTCGCTCATTAACACAGTCAGATGCTTTTTACTGAATGATTCAGTCGTTTGAATGAATCGGTTGAATCTCAGTGACTCACTTGAGCCACCCACTGGTGGTTTTAATTTCACATTTCAACTTTTTTCATGTCTTAAATTATTTAAAATATCAGTATTCAACATTTTATGTTAAAAACTAAACATTACGCTTATTAATGAATCTGCAACTGCTGTTTAAATGCATTAATGTCCCTCTATACATCTAAATGCAGATTCCAGAAATGTTTTCTTATGTTGAATGAAAGACACTAAACCAGATGAAGTGCTTCTTATTCTTACACAAAAATAAAAAATGGAAGAAAGAGTTAAAACAGAATACAATTTTGCTATTTATGAACATTTTATATATATTTATTTGCTTCTTTTCTATTTTGCATGTACTTGTACTTTTACTTTCAATACTTAAGTATGTTTACTATAAAACAAATACTTTTTGTACTTAAGTACAATAAATATCACATACTTGAATTTTACTCAAGTAATATTCTAAACGGTGACTTCAACTTCTACCAAAGTCGTTTCCTGGTAAAAAAACATCTATTTTTGTCAAAACAAAAAAAAAAAACAACAAATCTCTGCTCTTTTATTTTTTGTCATATATCTTTTCTATTTTTCTATCGTTTCTTAAAAAAAACCAAAAAACTTTTCTTTCTATCTTTTCTTTTTTTCATCTTGCGCTATTCTTTTTCTATTATATCTGTTTTCTTTTTATTTACTATATAATAAAAAAAAAAAAAAAAAAACCTGCTAAGTATACTACACTTAGCTAATCTGAGGCTTGTCATAGCACTTTGTTGATTTGGATTGCTTCCATTGTCCTCATTTGTAAGTTGCTTTGGATAAAAGCGTCTGCTAAATAACTAAATGTAAATGTAAAATATCTGCACTTTTACTTAAGTATGACTTTCAGGTACTTTATACAACACTGCATATAGAAAACTTTGCATAAGACACATGAAATACATGAAAAACCATTATAAACAGATTGAGTTACATTTCTTCTTATTCTTTCTTTTTTTTTTTTTTTTTTTTTTTTTACTAAACCATGAATTGACAAAAAGTGCAATTAAACAGTGAATTGAACATAAGGTTATAAATATTTTAAACTCATGTTCATAAGTATGATTACAGAAATCTGACCTGTTTCCTTTTGGTATGAATGATAAACTGTACATGCAAATCAAAATGTTTGTGCAGGCTATGCAACACGTCTATTGATTTCCCTTGTTTGAGATGTTTATCACTGCATAAATGCATGGCTGTCAGATAGTTTCCTTCCGGTCTTTATTTGTGCAGTTTTACATGCCAGTTTGAAATGATGCAGTGCATACTGTACAGAATAGCACACTACACTAGCGCTCATTTAAACACATTCTCTGCTGAAGTGTGAGTGAGTTTGTTCACAGATGAACACTAACGTGTGTTTGGTAGTCAATGTACCTGCGGTGTCCATGGAAACAGACTCGTCTCTTATTCAGAGTTTGAGCTGATGAGACTCTGAAGTCAGTGACTCTGTCCAGATCCATCAGTCTCTTCACAGACACCACAGAGCAGAAGAGCACAAAAACACAGTAAAAACTCTGAAATATTTTTACAATTTAAATGATTTGTTTTCTATGTGAATACCTGTTAAGCTGTAATTGATTTCTGTGATGCGCAGCTGAATTTTCAGCACAATTACTCCAGTCTTCAGTGTCACATGATCCTCCAGAATCATCCTAATATCCTGATTTACTGCTCAACAAACATTTCTGATTGTTATCAATGATGAAAACCGTTGTGCTGCGAAATATTTTTGTGGAAACCAGCATGCATTTTATTTTTTAGGGTTCACACATGAACAGAAAGCTCAAAAGTATTGAAACATATGGATAATTCAATTTGAAATGTAATGTGCAAAGTGGCAATGCATTTCTGTATTTAAATGTACATTTTCCAATACATATGTGCAACATTTAGTGCAAAATGAAAATTAAAATTAAATTTTTATAATTGACATTTGCCATTTCCTACACTAGTTTTAATATGTAAAATAAAAATGTATATTAATGCTTTAGAAGTCGCAAAATTAAAACGAAAATCTATTACCCAAATTGATTAGATGTTTTACATGTCCAAGCAAAACCTGTAGCAAAATGATCATTTAAATGGTGTTTTTCCTAAATGCATTTAGACTTAGGATAGGAATATTGCATCCGTGATCGGCCCAGAATGCATTTTCAAATTCATTGTGGGTTTTTTAATGAAAATGCAATTGAAATGTCATATATACATAACTGTCAATGCATTTAAGAAAAATAAAAGACATTTAAATCAGCATTTTGCTACCCTTTTATTGCACCTTTGGCTCAAAATGCATTCTGGAATTCTCACAGAATTTTGCTACAATTATCAGGCGCTATTATGATGAAAATGCAATCCCACGTGTGTCCTTCAGTCTAAATGCATGTAGGAAAAACAATTTATATGATAAATTTGCTACAGTTTTTGCTTGAACATGTAAAGCATATCTAATCATTTTCATTTTCATTTTGCAACTTATAAAGCGTTGTTTTTTTGTTTTTGATTTACACATCAAAACTGGTGTAGGAAATGGCAAATGTAAAATTACATATTTTTAATTTTGCACTAAATGTTGCACGTATGTATTGGAAAATGTACATTTAAAGACAGCAATACATTGCTATTTTGCATATTGCATTTCAAATTGAATTTCGCTACCCATATGCTTCCATACTATACAAAAGAAGGGCATTTATTTGAAATAGAAATCTTTTGGAACACTAGAAATGTCTTTACTGTCACTTTTGATCAACTGAATGAGTCCTTGATGAATAAAAGTTATTTTGTTTTATGAGCGATGAATTCAGCAATTAAACTGCATTTTTCTCCTAAATAATTTACTTAGTGCTACAAAATCATATCACTGCATATCTCATATCTCAGCATACATCTATGATTGATAAAAAAATATAGGAACATGATTTTATTCCTGGAGTCCAATGGTTGTGCTCTATAAGCAGTAGTTAGGATGATGAAGCGACGTTTGATTGAGCGAAACAGCAGCGTCTGAAACACAGAAACTGAAAACAGCCGAGAGTCACATGAAATATCACACATGATGAGTGAAATCAGACAAAATGCACCATAATCATCACATATGAGATCAAACCCATCTGTGTTTCTGAACAATAAACCTCACAGCAACTCCTACAGGACACACTGAGGATCAACACACAATAATAATAATGCTGATGAACAATATCTGCAATACTGCAAAAATAAATAAATAAAATCAACTAATAAAAATAAAAACAATACTGCAATATCTGTTAGGATTTCACTAAAATAATTGTGACCCTGGACCACGAAATCAGTCTTAAGTCGCTGGGGTATATTTGTAGCAATAGCCAAAAATACATTGTATGGGACAAAATTATCATGTTCTATTGAGATACTTAGTAAATTTCCTACTGTAAATATATCAAAACTTAATTTTTGATTAGTAATAGGCAAGAAACTGACTAAGAAATTCATTTGGACAACTTTAAAGGTGATTTTCTCAATATTTAGATTTTTTTGCACCCTCAGATTCGATTTTCAAATATTAGTATCTTGGCCAAATATTATTCTATCCTAACAAACCATATATCAATTGAAACTTACTTATTCAGCTTTCAGATGATGCATAAATCTCAATTTTGGAAAATGTACACTAAAGCTCTTTCTGATTTTATGGTCCAGGTTTTAATTACACTTCACAGTTTAAATTTATATATACTTCAAGTAATTTCTCATTTAGTTTACCTTGATGCACTAAACTAAGCTAAAACTGAAGAAAAAAAAATAGAATTTAAATTAAAAGTATGCAAAATATTAAAAACTGCTGAATAGATTAATTTTTCTTTTCTTTTTTTTTTTTGGCTAATATTCTCTAGATTCAAAAACAAAAAGAAGGCAAACTAATAATGATAAATAATGTCAGTAAAAATCCTTTAAAATGTTTGCTTTCGGGGTGAAATATTACCTGGACATCTGAATATTTCATTCTTAAGTCTAGATTTCCAGTTCTTCACAAACGAAACTAGCTTTTCACGTTCATCGGACGTTGCGAATTAAATGATCCAGACACAGTTTTAGAGTGTGTTAAATTTTATTTGGTCTTGCTCCTTTTTGCAGTCTTTTTCTTTTTTAAAATGTAAAAGTTCCACAGGTTAAAACCCATTACAATTAGCAAAATAGACATTCACACATTCAACACAGAAACGCACTCATGATCAAGCTCTCTCGCTCTCTCTCTCTCTCTCTCTCACACACACACATACATACAGTAATGGAGTGATTAGGCCCAGCCCATTGATAATAACACACAGACACACACACACACTTACAAACGAATGACAGATGTTATACGGGCTTCACCAGAACTGAATATATATTGCAATAAGCTTAAAATAAAACATGAATCAACATAAACAAGAAATCTTCCTCCCGCACAGAAGATTCTCCCTCAAATTGGCAAGTTTTTTAGCAGGTAGTGGAAGATGAACGTGAACGTCCGTCCGTCCGTCCGTGAGCCTGAGAGACGTCTGGAGTGTTTTGGTCGAGGAAATCTCAAAAACAACGAGCATCAAAGAAGAATTCAAAAGAAAAAGGTTCAGCTATTTCTCTTTTCAGTTAAGGCACGCGGTCCACAAGGTCTTCGACCCTGACTTCGTAAAACACAGATTTGTCCCTTTGCAGCACCTAGAACTCCAGTGAACAAAACCTAAAGATATTTCTCGATATAAAATATAATAAAGCATCCTAAGGAGGACTGTGTCTCTGGCCCTTTAAAATCTCTCGAATCCAGTGTGTTAAAGGCCTCAGTAATAAATATTAATAGCTTGCGATTAGCTTTATTCACTCTGAGTGGGAATCCGCCACAGTTGCGATCACAGAGTGTTTGTGTCAGTTTCAGCGCCGGAGCCGCGAATCTGTTTCTCGTTTCTCACGAGCGAACAGACGGCGGCATTTCGCCAGCCGAAACACAAGCTGACGTCAAGGAGAAACTGGCTGATCTGACCACGAATAATGGTGTTTGTGAACTTTAACTCACTCAGAACGCAAAGATATCCGGCAAGAGCGTCCCATATCTATGGAAGCAGAGTAAAACATTACAAAAAGTACTTGTGGCTTTTTATCTCAGGCTTTTTCTCACAGTTTCTCTGATATATGTGACCCCGGACCACAGAACCAGTCATAAGTGTCCTTTTTTCAAAAGTTGAACAAATAAGCTTTCCATTGACGTATGGTTTGTTGGGATAGGACAATATTTGGCTGAAATACAACAATTTGAAAATCTGAAATCTAAGGGTGCAAAAATTAAAAATATTGAGAAAATCACCTTTAAAGTTGTCCAAATTAAGTTCTTAGCAATGCATATTACTCAAAATACATTTATGATTGGAAATTTACAAAATATCTTCATGGAACATGATCTTTACTTAATATCCTAATGATTTTTGCCATAAAAGAAAAATCTATAATTTTTACCCATACTATGTATTTTTGTCTATTGCTACAAATAAACCCCAGCGACTTAAGTTTTGTGCTCCAAGGTCACATTTATCTCTGATATATCTCATAATTCTAACCTATAGTTTCCATCACTGACTAAAAAACTAAATACAATTTTTTTATCTCACAATGCTTTTTCACAATTTAAGCAGCACAGGTATATTTGTAGCAACAGCCATAAATACACTGTATGGGTCAAAATTGTAGATTTTTCTTTTATACCAAAAATTGTGATGAAGATATTTTGTAAATACATCAAAACTTGATTTTTTTTTTATTAGTAATGTGCATTGCTAAGATCTTTTCCCCCTCAATATTTAGATTTTTTTTTGCACCCTCAGCAGTGTTGCCAAGTCCGTGGTTTTCTCGCGGAATTGGGTTACTTTTATACTATTGCCGCGGGTTGTTTTTCATGTCCGCGAGTTGAAACGACCCCAATAATGTAATATTTAGACCCTGGAGTCTTTTAATGGAATTTATGGGAAATGGGAATTGCAACTTTTTTATCTCAAAATTCTGAATTTGCATTTTGCAATTTTACATTTACATTGCGCAACTCTGACTGTTAATTTTTCACAATTCCAAGTCAATGTATTGTGTCTCTTTATTCCGAGTTTTAGTCCTGCAATTCAATGAAAGCTTGTTTCTGCTATAGAATATACAAAATATTATTAAAAATTCTGACTTTAATAAAAATCACAGAAAAAGGCAGAATTGTGTCTAAATTCTGAGAAAGAAATTGCAAGAAATTGCTAAAAGTGTGAGATATAGATATTCAATGAAAGCTTGTTTCTGCTATAGGAAAAAAAGTAATTGAAAGTTCTGACTTTAAAATAAAAATAAAAAATCTGAGAGATTTTTTCACCTTGTAAGATGAGCTCTCAATTCTGAGAAAAAAAAAATGAAGAAATTGCTAAAAGTGTGAGATATAGACTCACAACTATGAGATAAAAATAAAAATTCAGAATTCCCTTTATTTTTCCAGTAGTGAAAACAACATCATAACTGTATAAAAAGCTAGTTTCTGCCACAGAATAAAAACATTTAAAAAGTAATTCCAACTTTCTATTCTGAAATGTTGACACTTTCTGTTTTCATTGCACGACTTTAACTCAGAATTGTAAGATATTACTTGTGAGACTGTTACAGTTACGTTTCAGTCTATGGTGGAAATAAGCAGAAAGAGTTTACCATCAAACCCTGAGTCTCATGTGAGTGTAAACCAGTGCTGACACAAACACAGAAAACACCACTAATATTGACTCGAGTTGAGGTAATAAAGTGCTCTCAGCGGTGGTTTGATGTTCATCATGAGCGGGCCGAAGGCCTGAAATGACTTGTGCTTGTTCTGATGAGAAACAGAGAGGAAACCGCAGGCGATCTGACAAGAATGAAAAACGAAGAATCACAGATGCTCAGCAGAGTCTGTGCAGACCGAATGAAGGATAAAACTGAACGAGAATCAGGTTAACACACATTTACACTATTTTAGCTAAGGTTACAGTGCTGAAAACTGATGTTTCACTCTACCACATTCACAGACTGAAGTTCAAACACAGTGTTTAATGCTCCATTGCTGTTTGCAGATATTACCAGTGTTGGGGAAAGTTACTGTTAAAAGTAATGCGTTACAATATTGCGTCACTCCCTAAAAAAGTCACTAATTACGTTACTTAGTTACTTTTTATGCAAAGTAGTGCGTTACATTATTTTTGCGTTACTTTTTAAATCTGGGCAGGGCTTGTTTGTTTGTTTTTAATATAAAAACGTTTGATTCTTATCAAATGTAAAAACCCTTTCACACCAAAATGAAATGAAGTGAATAAGCCTAAGGCTAAAGGAAAAGTAAACTGATGTCTGTACAGTAGAACTGTAGGAAAAGAAAGTTCAACACTCTTCAGCAATGAGAAAAAAACACAAATGTTAGTTCATCTAAAGTAAGTTTTACTTAGTACACTTGAAAAAAGCTTTTCTTACTTAGATTTTTTTGTCTTGTTTCTAGATAAAATATCTAAAAATGTTTAAATCAAGAAGGATTATTTAGACAAGTAAAAATTGAATTTTGAAAATTGAAAACAACTCAAAATTAAGTGTGTTTTTGCTTGAAACGAGCAAATTAATCTCCCAATGGGGTAAGCTAAATAATCTTGTTTTCTGTTTTAAATATTTTGGTAACACTTTACAATAAGCTTCATTAGTTAAACATTAATTAATGTATTAACTAACTTGAACTAACCATGAGCAATACATTTGTTACTGTATTTGCTAATCTTCATTAACGTTTTTGAAATTAAAATACAGTTGTTTATTCATGTACTTTTTTTTTGCTAGTTCTAAGCAAAAACTCACTTAATTTTGACTTTTTTTTCTTCTTTTTTTCCCTGAAAACAAGAAAATAATTATTTACTTGTCTAGAAAATCCATCTTGATTTAAGAATTTTTTATATTTTGGCTGGAAACAAGACAAAAAATGTAAGTAAGAAAGTATTTGTGCAGTGTACGGTTGAATTGGATCAAAGGTCAGCAGCAAAGTCATTGGTTAATAAAATGGGATTAAATGCATAAAGGAAACAAAAAGTAACTGGCATTACTTTTTTGAAAAAGCAACTCAGATATTTTCTCAAAGTCATATTATTACATAACCCGCGTTACTTGTAATGCATTACCCCCAACACTGATCGTTTCTGCATCAAAAACCTGTAATAACAGGCGACTACGACGAGACTCTTCAAAACGGTCTGCTCTGCTCTACAAGCACACGATGACGGAGCAAAACGCCAAAGGAGGCCATTGTTCAGCGTCTCCCGCCCGATCACACGGCCTCCCGGAGGAATCTCATTGTTGGGAAAAAACGTCAGAGAGGCGAATGTGAGAGCGACCAGCAGGGGGAGACACTCATCTGATCTCTAATGATCTACAGCAGAGAGAGACACATGAACATCTGATGAAATGAACTGCAGGAGCAGCGGAGAAACATCATCTCATCTCCACAGCGATCCAAACGAGACGCTCTATACGCTTCATTCACATCAGTTTTTGTCTTGTTTTCTGGTACAAATATCAGAACGCGATTTTTACCAGGGGACGCCCTCGAAATGCCATTGGGCTACTTTTGGGCTGGTTTTGAGCAGCAATTGGGTGGGTTTTGTTGTGAAAACCTGGCAACCCTGACCCTCAGATTCCAGATTTTCATATAGTTGTATCTCGGCCAAATATTGTCCTATTCTAACAAACCATACATCAATGCAAAACAGCGTTCGGATGATGATGCATCTCAATTCTGAAAAGTTGACCCTTATGACTGTTTTTGTGGTCCAGGGTCACAACTATGAATTTAAATAATTTTGGAAATTTGTTTCTCAGAATTCATATTTTTTTCCTAATTTGTAAGTTCAGTAATTCTAAGTTTACATTCCACAGTTCAGACTTTTTCCACAACTGCAACAGTTTATAAGTTTATTCCGTGGCAGAATCTCACAAATCTATGGAAACTTGTTTCTGCTACAGAATGAAACAATTAAAAACGGGAACTGCAACTTTTTTAAATTCTGAATTTGTATTCTGCAGTTTTTACATTTACATTGCGCAATTCTACTTTTTCTTTTTCACAATTCCAAGTCAGTGTATTGTGACTCTGTATTCTGAGTTTTAATCCTGCAATTCACTGAAGGAGCATAATAAAATATATTTTATTAGTACTTTTGTCTTGTTTTCTGGTACAAATATCCAACCATTCTTAACCATGCATTTACTTGAGAGACTAAATTCCATAAGTCTTGTTTTCTGAAAAAAATGCTAAAAATGAAATGAGTTATGCGTAACAAGAAATAAGTTTTAGACAACAGAATAATAAACTTCTTTTTGCTTTAAATTAAGTTCATTTTTCATTTTTTTTTCTTGTTTTAAGCATAAAATCACTTCATTTTGACCATTTTATTTTTCACAAAACAAGCCTTGGGTATTTTTGCAACTCTAGCAAATGTATTTTAATTAGTTCTTAATTAGCTTTTAACATGTATATTATTTGTATATATATATATATATATATACACACACACACTTGCATGTATATATTTAAGACAAATATGTCTATATATTAATAGACATTTAAATATATACATTTAAATACATGTAAATATTTTATTTACATAATAAATATACACAGTACAAAAAATATGTGACCCTGGACCACAAAACCACTCATAAGGGTCCATTTTTGGAAACTGAGATTTATACATCATCTGAAAGCTAAAAAAAAAAAAAAAACAACAAAAAAAAGCTTTACACTGATGTGTGTTTGTTAGGATAGGACAATATTTGGCCGAGATACAGCTTGAAAATCTGCAATCTGAGGGTGCAAAAAATCAAAATACTGCAAAATACTGCAATGCAATGCATATTACTAATCAAAAATTAAGCTTTGATACTTTTACAGTATGAAATGCACAAAATATCTTCGTAGAATATGATCTTTATTGAATATCCTAATGATTTTTGCCATAAAAAAAAAAAAAAATCTAAAATTTTGCATCTATACAATGTGTTTTTAGCTATAGCTACTAATATACCCTAGCGACTTATGACTGGTTTTGTGGTCCTGGGTCACATATTTTATATAAACAAAAACTTTATGGATGCAACTAATCGTTTGATAGCAGTAATTTTAATTTAGAATTTTTAGTTATTTTGGAAATCCAATCTAAAATCAATTTCTCATCACATCTCGTTTTACTGCCAAAATGTTTAGCCGTAAATCTAACAACATTTAGTGAGGTTTGAGAAACACTAATATATTTCTTCTCAATGCATTTCATTTCAAGCATGCATAGGTAAATTCATTTTACTGGAAAACAAGACAAAAATACACTAACGATGAAAGTGTTCTGAGGTTTATGTCTTGAGGCAACATGATCTTTGTGATTGCATAATCTCACGTCGATCTTTATTTCTACTTCTGTCTGCTGAGACATTCCCATGACTCAACACAAACGCTTTATTTACGAAAAGTAGTCCAAACACCACCAGCGAGGTCAGCAGAGCGTTTCTCGACTCGTTCAAGCGACGCGTGAAGTGAATTACTTCAACTGTTCTGTTTGTTTGTTTGTTTGTTGACTGGCTTCAACATAAAAATCATAACTGATCATCGCACGTCAAAATCTTTGGCAACTACGCTGAATGTGTAATGTAACGCTCTCAGGGAATGCACAATAACGCAACTTCTGTTGGGCTGAAACAAGGGATCATTTTGAAATCTTTGACACTGACTGCACCGCTTTCAAACCCAGACAAACCCAGATAAACCCAGATGCCTATGGCAAGCAGTTTTGACTTTTATTCATTCGCAGGAAATGAATTCGTGATATCAACAATTCAATTTTCACTAGTTAAAATTATAATTATTTATATCAGAAATTACATTTCCACTAGTAAAACGGTTTATTATTGATATCAAGAATTGAAGTTCAACTGGTAAAAACTATAATTGTTGATATCAAGAACTGATTTCTTTCTAGTTAAAATGTCAATTTCACATCAGAAATACAATTCTCACTAGTAAAAACCTTTATTTTTGATATCAATAATTACATTGTTACTAGTGCAAATGTCCATTCTTGATATCAACAATTCAATTGCTACTAGCGACGATGTTCATTCCTGATATCATGAATGGGATTGTTACTAGTGCAAATGCCATTTTAGATATCTGAAAAATTACTCTCCTAATTATTGATAACACAAATACATTTTCAGATATCAGAAATAAGAAATGTAACATGCTGAAATACATTTACAGATATCAACAATTGACATTTCAACTAGTGACAATTGAAATCTTAATATAAGGCATTTTTACTAGAAACAATGTAATTATTGATCAAAAATAAAGGTTTTTACTAGTGAGAATTATTTCTGATATGTGAAATTTACATTTTAACTAGTAAGAAATCAATTCTTGATATTAACAATTACAGTTTTTACTAGTGGAAATTCAATTCTTGATATCAGCAATTATAGTTTTTACTAGCGGAAATTCAATTCTTGATATCAGCAATTATAGTTTTTACTAGTGGAAATTCAATTCTTGATATCAACAATTATAGTTTTTACTAGCGGAAATTCAATTCTTGATATCAACAATTATAGTTTTTACTAGCGGAAATTCAATTCTTGATATCAACAATTATAGTTTTTACTAGCGGAAATTCAATTCTTGATATCAACAATTATAGTTTTTACTAGTGGAAATTCAATTCCTGATATCAACAATTATAGTTTTTACTAGCGGAAATTCAATTCTTGATATCAACAATTATAGTTTTTACTAGCGGAAATTCAATTCTTGATATCAACAATTATAGTTTTTACTAGTGGAAATTCAATTCTTGATATCAACAATTATAGTTTTTACTAGCGGAAATTCAATTCTTGATATCAACAATTATAGTTTTTACTAGCGGAAATTCAATTCTTGATATCAACAATTATAGTTTTTACTAGCGGAAATTCAATTCTTGATATCAACAATTATAGTTTTTACTAGCGGAAATTCAATTCTTGATAACAATTATAGTTTCTACTAGTTGAAATGCATTCCTTGACATCAATAATTCAAATTCTGCGAGTGATAACATCATTGTTGATATCAATAATTAACCTTTTTACTAGTGGAAATGTAATTCCTAATATCAACAATTGCCATTGTTACTAGTAAAATCTAATTTCTGATATCAAGAATTAGCATTTTAACTAGTGAAAATTAAATAGTTGATATCAAGAATTCATATCCTGCGAATGAATAAAAGTCAAAACGGCTTGCCATGCGACGCAACAGGCGTGGATCTTTTTAAGCGCAACTAGAGGCCCTTAAGACCCTGAGACAGTGCTAAAAGACAGGAAGACCAACCAATCAGAGAGAACGAGCTTTTGGGACCTGTCAACGGTATCGGGTCAAATGGAAAGCTTCCCAGAATTGGGACCCTCGTTTATGGGAACGGCGTTCAGAACCGGTCATCTCTGAGCGGCGCCTGCGATCTGAAAGGGCTGAGGCCGAGACTCCGGTGAGGATGGACCCTCTCTTTGGTGCCGTCGAGGGGCCGGGCGACGCCCATCCAGCCCAGGTCTATGAGCGGGGAGTCGGCGGGGTTCAGCGGCGCCACCCTGAGGGACAGATTGGGACTGCCGTTGGTGGAACAGGGCGCCGAGCGCGAGGTGGGGAAGGGGGTGGAGAAGGGGTCAAAGGCGGAGGCGTGCTCCGAGTTCATGGAAGGGTCCACCTTCAGATTAAAGGGGTCACAGTCCGGGGAAGGGAAGGGGTCACAGTTCGTGAAGGGGTTGGTCGGCGAGGGCTGGTAGCCCAGTCGGGGGCTCGTGGGACTGCTGACGGCTTTCGCGACGCCCGCTCTGTCCGTCACCCCGGCCGATATGAAGCTCCACGGGTCGATGCGGGGCCGGTTGGGGGACGGACGCGGACGAGGGACGATGTTGACCTCCAGACGCCGGGTTTTGGGGCTCCACAAGCGGGGGTCTGGATACAGGGCGAACGGCAGCGGGGACTTGTCCTCGGCCTCAAACGTGTCCTGACACAGCGGAAGATCCAACACTAGCATAGAGAAAATGAGAATTAGTGATGTGTTCAACATATTGGACAAACCAAAAAACACTAATTACACTACGGGGCTGTTGAATGCTTGACTCTGATTGGCTGATGAATGTTCTAAAATTTTTACGTCTAAAACTAGGGCTGTGCAATTAATCGAAGTTTAGTTTCGAGCTTTAAACGATTATGAAAATACAATAATCGAGACAAAACGATCATTGCTCCAGATTCCGCCCCCTTTCCAGTGGTGCGCTTTTGCTCCTCCATAAAAGCCCAATTTCACATGCAAATCAATAAAATCATCAAGTACCACCTCAGAAAATATTTGGCTTGGCTCTACGCAAGTTACGTAATAATATTACTTTTTTCAAGTAACTAGTAAAGTAACGCAACTTTTTCATTTCCAAGAAAATATCTGAGTTACTTTTTCAAACAAGTAACGCCAGTTACTTTGTGTTTCCTTTATGTATTTAATCCCATTTTATTTAATCCCATGACTTTGCTGCTGACCTTTGATCCAATTCAACCATACACTTAGATTTTTCTGACTTAGATTTTTTGTCTTGTTTCCAGCCAAAATATAAAAAAAAATCTTAAATCAGGAAGGATTTTCTAGCCAAGTAAATAATTATTTTCTTGTTTTCAGAAAAAAACAAATCAAATTAAAGTTTTTGCTTAGAACAAGCAAAATAATCTGCCAATGGGGTAAGCAAAAAAAATCTTACTTCAAACACAAAACAAGATTATTTTGTTTGTTTCAAGCAAAAACACACTTAATTTTGGCTTGTTTTCAGAAAAAAAAAACAACAATAATTTTACTTGTCTAGAAAATCCGTATTGATTTAAGAATTTTTAGATATTTTGGCTGGAAACAAGACTAAAAATCTAAGTAAGAAAGCATTTTTTGTGCAGTGTACTAATAAGCAAAACAAGCCCTGCCCAGATTTAAAAAGTAATGCAAAAGTATTGTAACGCATCACTTTGCATAAAAAGTAACTAAGTAACGCAATTAGTTACTTTTTAGGGAGTAATGCAATATTGTAACGCATTACTTTTAAAAGTAACTTTCCCCAACACTGATAATGGCCAACATTAAAATACAGTAGCGTAGCAGGTCTAATTATTCAGCTATAGCTAGGGTGACCATCTGGCAATAGTTCTTTTGTGGGACACAGATGTGACTTTGCGTGCGAGACATACATTTTCAACTGCTGTGCTATGTAAATACTGATTTACATCCTTTGTCATATGTGCTTATGTTTCTGAGCGCAAACATCCATAAACGGCCGTAATTTGGCAACTTATGAAGCGTTAAAATATGGTTTTGATTTACATATCAAAACAAGTGTAGAAAATGGCAAATGTAAATGATATAATTTTCATTTTGCACTAAATGTTGCTCATATGTATTGGAAAATGTAAATGTAATTGCTTTTTTATGCATTGCATTGCTATTTTTGCATATCACATTTCGCTACCCATATGCTTCCATAGAGGTGAGGTAACCATAGTATAAGCGGAATAATTGACTTCGGTCCATTAAATTCACAAGTTAATTCATTATTCCTTATATAATGAGAGCAAAATCAGTCTTACTGAGCTGTGAGGAGTTCAGTCCATAGCTGGACCTCCTCCTGCGCTCTCCGCTGTGCTGCGGCACCTCCGCGTCTCCGTTGGCGTGCGCGCACCAGTCCGCAAACGTCCTGCGTCCCGGCCGCTGTCTGTCCCGTGGGTTGGGCGGCGGCGGCGTGAGCGGCAGCGGCTTGATCTCGGGCGTCTTCAGCGAGTCCAGAAAGCCTCGCGGCAGCGAGTCCGTGCTGAAGGTGATCAGATCTCCCACCACCTCCGGACCGGGAGAGCGATCCGGCTCCGGTTCCAGCGCGGGGAGGTGCGTCCGCGACGAGGCCCGCGGCGGCGGTGTGGGCGGGTGCTGCGGCTCCAGACAGCGACCCAGAGCCACGGACGCCAGCAGGGCGGCGCTGCCAAGCAGAGCGCGGTGTGTGCTCTTACCAGGACAGACCGGCCCGGGGTAATCGGGTTTGGGAGAACCGCACGGGGATGAACCGCCTTCCTCGCTCTCTGAGCCCTCTGAGAGACACACAGAGAAATAGGAGTCAGAAAACACACTTTGACGTGACGCCAATTGCATTATTTTGATAAAATTAAATGGATAAAAAAAGAGGCCATATATATGAAGTACCTCTCCCATGTACTGTATGTACCAGTGTAGGGAAAGTTACTTTTAAAAGTAATGCATTACAATATTGCGTTACACCCTTAAAAAGTAACTAATTACGTTACTTAGTTACTTTTTATGGAAAGTAATGCGTTACAATATTGCGTTACTCCCTAAAAAAGTGACTAATTACGTTACTTTTTATGGATGCGTTACATTATTGCATTACTCCTTAAAAAAGGAACTAATTACGTTACTTAGTTACTTTTTATGGAAAGCAATGCGTTACATTATTGCGTTACTCCCTGAAAAAGTAACTAATTACGTTACTTAGTTACTTTTTATGGATGCGTTACATTATTGCATTACTCCTTAAAAAAGGAACTAATTACGTTACTTAGTTACTTTTTATGGAAAGCAATGCGTTACAATATTGCGTTACTCCCTGAAAAAGTAACTAATTACGTTACTTAGTTACTTTTTACGGAAAGCAATGCGTTACATTATTGCGTTACTCCCTGAAAAAGTAACTAATTACGTTACTTTTTATGGATGCGTTACATTATTGCGTTACTCCCTGAAAAAGTAACTAATTACGTTACTTAGTTACTTTTTATGGAAAGTAATGCGTTACAATATTGCGTTACTCCCTAAAAAAGTAACTAATTACGTTACTTAGTTACTTTTTATGGAAAGTAATGCGTTACATTATTGCGTTACTCCCTAAAAAAGTGACTAATTACGTTACTTAGTTACTTTTTATGGAAAGTAATGCGTTACAATATTGCGTTACTCCCTAAAAAAGTGACTAATTACGTTACTTAGTTACTTTTTATGGAAAGTAATGCGTTACAATATTGCGTTACTCCCTAAAAAAGTAACTAATTACGTTACTTAGTTACTTTTTATGGAAAGTAATGCGTTACAATATTGCGTTACTCCCTAAAAAAGTGACTAATTACGTTACTTTTTATGGATGCGTTACATTATTGCATTACTCCTTAAAAAAGGAACTAATTACGTTACTTAGTTACTTTTTATGGAAAGTAATGCGTTACAATATTGCGTTACTCCCTAAAAAAGTGACTAATTACGTTACTTAGTTACTTTTTATGGAAAGCAATGCGTTACAATATTGCGTTACTCCCTAAAAAAGTAACTAATTACGTTACTTAGTTACTTTTTATGGAAAGCAATGCGTTACAATATTGCGTTACTCCCTGAAAAAGTAACTAATTACGTTAGTTACTTTTTACGGAAAGCAATGCGTTACATTATTGCGTTACTCCCTGAAAAAGTAACTAATTACGTTACTTAGTTACTTTTTACGGAAAGCAATGCGTTACATTATTGCGTTACTCCCTGAAAAAGTAACTAATTACGTTACTTAGTTACTTTTTACGGAAAGCAATGCGTTACATTATTGCGTTACTCCCTAAAAAAGTAACGTTACTTAGTTACTTTTTACGGAAAGCAATGCGTTACATTATTGCGTTACTCCCTGAAAAAGTAACTAATTACGTTACTTAGTTACTTTTTACGGAAAGCAATGCGTTACATTATTGCGTTACTCCCTAAAAAAGTAACGTTACTTAGTTACTTTTTACGGAAAGTAATGCGTTACATTATTGTGTTACTCCCTAAAAAAGTAACGTTACTTAGTTACTTTTTATGGGAAGCAATGCGTTACAATATTGCGTTACTCCCTTAAAAAGTAACTAATTACGTTACTTACTTACTCTAAAAAAACACTTAAATGACTTAATTTTAATTTTAATTTATGCATACACAACATTCTTAATGTTTGAACAACTACAAAATATATTTATTTTGTATTTTAAAATTGGCCTGTCAATGAAACCTGGCCTATTATCAGCATCAAGGGCTATTTTTTTGGTAAACAATATTAAATTGCAACAAAAAAATTGTTGCAGACAAAGCAGACTGACTGTCTTTTGACAAGCAAATAGTGAGACAAAGCACATCTCAAAACATCTTTCTGTCAGTGTGGAGAATCTGTGTGACCAACTTAAACCTGTTATAAAATCAGCATGAGGCAATCTTTAGGGAAATTCATGATTGTGTGGATTTCTTTCGAAAGGACTAGATTTTGCCACAGTTGTGAACAAACATCAATAAAAAAATGACAATACAATAAATAAACAATGAATAAAGAATAAATCAATCAATAAATAGAGAAAAAAGTCATACTGTTGTGTACAAGTTCTTTGCCACTTGTATAAAAGCATCTGCTGAATGCATAAATGTATAATGTAATGTAAAGTGTGTGTGTTACCGTTGTGGCTGGACTCGGGTGTGACGGGTCTGTACTCCTCAAAATCAGCTTTCGTGTCCTCGCTTTCATTACTGTCCACCTCCAGGAGTTTGGCTCTCATGGACAGACTGACAAACACAAACACATCAGATTCAACTGTTTCACACACAACTGCATTGATTAAACACAGACACAAACGTGTGTCTCATACCTGTTCTCCTGTGTGCTCAGACGGAGGATCTTTGGACTTTTAGGGCTTTTGGGGCTCAAATGAGGAGCGAATCTCCTCTCACCGTTGGTCTGTTTGAGAGGAAGAGACTCCAGCGGCCAAACCGAGCTCCATTTACTCTCATTGGGACTCACTGACACACACACAAACATATGAGACACAACAGCGCCACCAGGTGCTGACAAACACACACTTATGGAAATAATTATTTTCATCTAATAAATTGCAATTTGATACATTTATATATATATAAATGTGACAGTCTTAAGTAACACAGGTATATTTGTAGCAATAGACAAAAATACATTGTATGGGTCAAAATTATAGATTTTTCTTTAATGCCAAAAATCATTAGGATATTAAGTAAAGATCATGTTCCATGAAAATATTTTGTACATTTTGTACATTACAACTGTAAATATATCAAAACTTATTTTTTGATTAGTAATATGCATTGCTAAGAACTTCCTTTGGACAACTTTAAAGGCGATTTTCTCTTTTTTTTTTTTTTTGCATATAGTTGTATCTCGGCCAAAAATTGTCCTATCCTAACAAACCATACATCAATGGCAAGCTTATTTATTCAGCTTTCATGTATATACACTAGCAGTCAAAAGTTTGGACACACCCTTTCATTTAACGTTTTTTAAAGAAGTTTCTTATGCTTATCAAGGCTGTTTTCACTTTAATAAAAATACAGAAAATAAATAATACTGTGAAATATTATTAGGATGTAAATCAATGTTTTTCTATATTAATATACATTAAAATTTAATTTAGATCTGTAATTAAAGTTGAATTTCCAGAATCATTGCTCCAGTCTTCAGTGTCACATGATCCTTCAGAAATTATTCTAATATACTGATTTATTATTTTTTTTGGAATCTGTGATACTTTTTTCAGGATTTTTTGATTAATAAAAGGTTAAAAAAAGAACAGTATTTATGTAAAACAGAAAGGTTTTCTAACAATATACACTACTGTTCAAAAGTTTGGGGTCAGTACATTTTTACTCTTTCTTTTTTTGAAAGAAATGAACACTTTTATCCACCAAGGATGTGTTAAATTAATAAAAAGTGATAGCATAGATTTACATTGTTAGAAAAGATTTATATTTTGAATAAACACTGTTCTTTTAAACTTGTTATTCATCAAAGAATCCTGAAAAAAAAAACAATCACTAGTTGCAAAAAAATATTTGATAATTCTAATAATAAATCAGCATATTAGAATGATTTCTAAAGGACCATGACACTTAAGACTGGAGTAACAGCTGATGAAAATTCAGCTTTGTATCACAGGAATAAATTATACTGTAAAGTATATTAAAATAAAAACCATTATTTTACATTGTAATAACATTTTGAAATTTTACTGTTTTTTTCTGTATTTTTGATCAAATAAATGCAGCCTTGATGAGCAGAAGAGACTTTTGACTGGTAGTATACTTTGTTCCTTTGTAAATCCATTCTTAATTCTGTATGTTTACTAACTTTCACTTGTATTTGACAATCCCAGATGCTGTTTGATGTGATTTGGTGTTTTGTACTGTATATATGGAAGAATAAGGCAATGAAATGGATATCCGGACACACTCACGCTGTATCGCCCGGAAGCGCGGGCCGATGGACGGTGAGCCTAGATCTGGAGAATTACGCCTCTTCTCCAAACACGGAGATGCCTGCACTGTGATCTTATGGATAAAATCTACACAGCCAAAAACAAACAAAACAATATTTATAATCAGATCACAACAAACGCATACTTTCAACAACTGCAAAACATTAAACCTCCAAGATTATAGTGTATTTTCCTTCTATATCACATCATCTTTGTGGAAAGAAAACATCCAAAACAGACATTTAAGTGTTTATTATATTGCACTTTGTCTGTTTGCATCTGTATCTTTATTTAGTTTGTATCTCTGCTTCAGCAGGTTTTTACTGAGGGGTTTGCTGATATATCGTTCACATGAGTTTTTATAACATGTTAAAATGTGTTCAGGGTTCCCACTCTTAGCCAAATGTCAAATTCCCTGACTTTTCCCTGACTCTCACTGACTAAAAAGCTGACTTTCCATGACCTATAATGAACAGATCCATCCATTTGCAAGCTTTATTTACTTGTTCACAGATGTGAAAAAAGATAAAGATAAAACTGACAATTCTGGCTTTTTTTTTTTAATTGCAAGTTTATATCTTGAAATTCTGACTGTTTCTTGAATTGTGAGATATAAGCTTGCAATTGTGAATTATAAAAACCATTTCTGAGGAGAAGAAATACTGGTATGTTCACAGAATTGCGACTTTTTATCTTACAATTCTGACTTTTTTTTCTCTCAAATGCGAGTTTATATCATGCAATTCTGACTTTATAACTCGCAATTGGGACTTTTTATCCCACAATTGTGAGAAAAAAAAAAGTCAGAATTGCAAGTTTGTATAATGCAATTGTAAGTAAAAAAGTCAGAATTGCAAGTTTGTGTCATGCAATTGTGAGAAAAAAAGTCAGAATTGCAAGTTTGTATCATGTAATTGAGAAAAAAGTCAGAATTGCAAGTTTGTATCATGCAATTATGAGAAAAAAAGTCAGAATTGCAAGTTTGTATCATGTAATTGAGGAAAAAAGTCAGAATTGCAATTTTGTATCATGCAATTGTGAGAGAAAAAGTCAGAATTGCAAGTTTGTATCATGCAATTGTGAGAAAAAAAGTCAGAATTGCAAGTTTGTATCATGTAATTGAGAAAATAGTCAGAATTGCAAGTTTGCATCATGCAATTGTGAGAAAAAAAGTCAGAATTGCAAGTTTGTGTCATGCAATTGTGAGAAAAAAAGTCAGAATTGCAAGTTTGTATCATGCAATTGTGAGAAAAAAAGTCAGAATTGCAAGTTTGTGTCATGCAATTGTGAGAAAAAAAGTCAGAATTGCAAGTTTGTATCATGCAATTGTGAGAAAAAAAGTCAGAATTGCAAGTTTGTATCATGTAATTGAGAAAATAGTCAGAATTGCAAGTTTGCATCATGCAATTGTGAGAAAAAAAGTCAGAATTGCAAGTTTGTATCGCAACTGTGAGAAAAAAAGTCAGAATTGCAAGTTTGTATCATGCAATTGTGAGAAAAAAAGTCAGAATTGCAATTTTGTATCATGCAATTGTGAGAAAAAAAGTCAGAATTGCAAGTTTGTATCATGTAATTGAGAAAATAGTCAGAATTGCAAGTTTGCATCATGCAATTGTGAGAGAAAAAGTCAGAATTGCAAGTTTGTATCATGCAATTGTGAGAAAAAAGTCAGAATTGCAAGTTTGTATCATGTAATTGTGAGAAAAAAAGTCAGAATTGCAAGTTTGCATCATGCAATTGTGAGAAAAAAAGTCAGAATTGCAAGTTTGTGTCATGTAATTGAGAAAATAGTCAGAATTGCAAGTTTGCATCATGCAATTGTGAGAGAAAAAGTCAGAATTGCAAGTTTGTATCATGCAATTGTGAGAAAAAAAGTCAGAATTGCAAGTTTGTATCATGTAATTGAGAAAAAAGTCAGAATTGCAAGTTTGTATCATGCAATTGTGAGAAAAAAAGTCAGAATTGCAAGTTTGTATCATGTAATTGAGAAAATAGTCAGAATTGCAAGTTTGCATCATGCAATTGTGAGAGAAAAAGTCAGAATTGCAAGTTTGTATCATGCAATTGTGAGAAAAAAAGTCAGAATTGCAAGTTTGTATCATGTAATTGAGAAAATAGTCAGAATTGCAAGTTTGCATCATGCAATTGTGAGAAAAAAAGTCAGAATTGCAAGTTTGTGTCATGCAATTGTGAGAAAAAAAGTCAGAATTGCAAGTTTGTATCGCAACTGTGAGAAAAAAAGTCAGAATTGCAAGTTTGTATCGCAACTGTGAGAACAAAAGTCAGAATTGCAAGTTTGTATCATGCAATTGTGAGAAAAAAAGTCAGAATTGCAAGTTTGTATCGCAACTGTGAGAAAAAAAGTCAGAATTGCAAGTTTGTATCATGCAACTGTGAGAAAAAGTCAGAATTGCAAGTTTGTATCGCAACTGTGAGAACAAAAGTCAGAATTGCAAGTTTGTATCATGCAATTGTGAGAAAAAAAGTCAGAATTGCAAGTTTGTATCGCAACTGTGAGAAAAAAAGTCAGAATTGCAAGTTTGTATCATGCAACTGTGAGAAAAAAAGTCAGAATTGCAAGTTTGTATCATGCAATTGTGAGAAAAAAAGTCAGAATTGCAAGTTTGTATCGCAACTGTGAGAAAAAAAGTCAGAATTGCAAGTTTGTATCATGCAACTGTGAGAAAAAAAGTCAGAATTGCAAGTTTGTATCGCAACTGTGAGAACAAAAGTCAGAATTGCAAGTTTGTATCATGCAATTGTGAGAAAAAAAGTCAGAATTGCAAGTTTGTATCGCAACTGTGAGAAAAAAAGTCAGAATTGCAAGTTTGTATCATGCAACTGTGAGAAAAAAAGTCAGAATTGCAAGTTTGTATCATGCAATTGTGAGAAAAAAAGTCAGAATTGCAAGTTTGTATCGCAACTGTGAGAAAAAAGTCAGAATTGCAAGTTTGTATCATGCAATTGTGAGAAAAAAGTCAGAATTGCAAGTTTGCATCATGCAATTGTGAGAAAAAAAGTCAGAATTGCAAGTTTGTATCATGTAATTGAGAAAATAGTCAGAATTGCAAGTTTGCATCATGCAATTGTGAGAAAAAAAGTCAGAATTGCAAGTTTGTGTCATGCAATTGTGAGAAAAAAAGTCAGAATTGCAAGTTTGTATCATGCAACTGTGAGAAAAAAAGTCAGAATTGCAAGTTTGTATCGCAACTGTGAGAACAAAAGTCAGAATTGCAAGTTTGTATCATGCAATTGTGAGAAAAAAAGTCAGAATTGCAAGTTTGTATCGCAACTGTGAGAACAAAAGTCAGAATTGCAAGTTTGTATCATGTAATTGAGAAAATAGTCAGAATTGCAAGTTTGCATCATGCAATTGTGAGAAAAAAAGTCAGAATTGCAAGTTTGTATCGCAATTGTGAGAAAAAAAGTCAGAATTGCAAGTTTGTATCGCAACTGTGAGAAAAAAAGTCAGAATTGCAAGTTTGTATCATGCAACTGTGAGAAAAAAAGTCAGAATTGCAAGTTTGTATCATGCAATTGTGAGAAAAAAAGTCAGAATTGCAAGTTTGTATCGCAACTGTGAGAAAAAAGTCAGAATTGCAAGTTTGTATCATGCAATTGTGAGAAAAAAAGTCAGAATTGCAAGTTTGTATCATGTAATTGTGAGAAAAAAAGTCAGAATTGCAAGTTTGTATCATGCAATTGTAAGTTAAAAAGTCAGAATTGCAATTTTGTGTCATGCAATTGTGAGTAAAAAAGTCAGAATTGCAAGTTTGTATCATGTAATTGAGAAAATAGTCAGAATTGCAAGTTTGAATCATGCAATTGTGAGAGAAAAAGTCAGAATTGCAAGTTTGTATCATGCAATTGTGAGAAAAAAAGTCAGAATTGCAAGTTTGTATCATGCAATTGTGAGAAAAAAAGTCAGAATTGCAAGTTTGTATCATGTAACTGAGAAAAAAGTCAGAATTGCAAGTTTGTATCGCAACTGTGAGAAAAAAAGTCAGAATTGCAAGTTTGTATCATGCAATTGTGAGAAAAAAAGTCAGAATTGCAAGTTTGTATCGCAATTGTGAGAAAAAAAGTCAGAATTGCAAGTTTGTATCATGCAATTGTGAGAAAAAAAGTCAGAATTGCAAGTTTGTATCGCAATTGTGAGAAAAAAAGTCAGAATTGCAAGTTTGTATCATGCAATTGTGAGAAAAAAAGTCAGAATTGCAAGTTTGTATCGCAATTGTGAGAAAAAAAGTCAGAATTGCAAGTTTGTATCATGCAATTGTGAGAAAAAAAGTCAGAATTGCAAGTTTGTATCGCAATTGTGAGAAAAAAAGTCAGAATTGCAAGTTTGTATCGCAATTGTGAGAAAAAAAGTCAGAATTGCAAGTTTGTATCGCAATTGTGAGAAAAAAAGTCAGAATTGCAAGTTTGTATCATGCAATTGTGAGAAAAAAAGTCAGAATTGCAAGTTTGTATCGCAACTGTGAGAAAAAAAGTCAGAATTGCAAGTTTGTATCATGCAATTGTGAGAAAAAAAGTCAGAATTGCAAGTTTGTATCGCAATTGTGAGAAAAAAACTCAGAATTGCAAGTTTGTATCATGCAATTGTGAGAAAAAAAGTCAGAATTGCAAGTTTGTATCATGTAATTGTGAGAAAAAAAGTCAGAATTGCAAGTTTGTATCATGCAATTGTAAGTAAAAAAGTCAGAATTGCAAGTTTGTATCATGCAATTGTAAGTAAAAAAGTCAGAATTGCAATTTTGTGTCATGCAATTGTGAGAAAAAAAGTCAGAATAACTTTTTATTTTTGCTTTTACCCGTTAAATGCACTTTGATATTTTTCTATATTATTTTTTAGACACTGATGCACATTTAATGATATAAACATTTCAGAAATATAAAACGGTTGTCTTATTGTACTGTGATTAATTAACTGTGTAAGTGTGTTGATATCTATTAGTTAATATTTTGTTCACCTTTAGCGTCTCGCTTCAACAGCAAAACCACTGTTGAGTGCAACACGGTTAATTATTACTAACAGTGTGAAGAAGCGTGTGTGTTTTCTGTGTTTTGTATCATTATTTTTCCATTCTAGTGTCACAACAGCTCATTACTGTGCGACTGCAGCTCATTAATGGATTTAATACATTGAGGGAGTATAATAATTATTATCAGCTTCATATAATGATCTCACATACACCGACCACAACAGATTATATGGTTATTAGTGAGGAATAAAAGTGAAAATACACAAGATGGCTTGAAGAACAGCGATAAACCATGTGTTATTGCGGACGAGTGTTTATTGTCCTTGCATGTCACCGTTCAAAACGTTTAATGGTATATCTTTTTATTCGGTTAGAGCGGTAGAGATGCCTATATACATGTTAGAGATGTCCTGGTTGGAACGGAACAGTGACGCACAAATAGATAAATAATAAATAAATAAATAATACATATTTATTATTTAAATAATAAGTTAAGCGACGCATAAATAAATAAATAAATAAATAATATTTATTTATTATTTAAATAATAAGTTAAGTGACACATAAATAAATAAATAAATAATATTTATTTATTATTTAAATAATAAGTTAAGCGACGCATAAATAAATAAATAATATTTATTTTTTAAATAATAAATTAAGTGATGCATAAATAAATAATATTTATTTATTATTTAAATAATAAATTAAGTGATGCATAAATAAATAAATACATAAATAAATAATATTTATAAATTATTTAAATAATAAGTTAAGTGATGCGTAAATAAATAAATAAATAAATAAATACATAATATTTATTTATTATTTAAATAATAAATGAAGTGACATAAATAAATTATTATTATACATGAATAAATAAATAAATTAATTAATTAAATTTATTTATTATTTAAATAATAAATTAAGTGACGCATAAATAAATAATAGTTCTTTGACGCATAAAGTGGATTTTCTGTACGAGGGCGCCCTCTGGTGTCCAATATGAATGAAATCCATCCAATTTTGTGTAAAAAATCTAAAAAAATAATACCTTTCTCAAAAACATAATAATCCACACTTTTTCCAGTGTATAGAGGTTTACAGGAGTGTTGCTAATTTGTTGCAAAAAACAAAACAAAACAAAAAAAACGAGTGTGGCAAGCTATCAGAACCGAACCAAAAACCGTGGACTGTATTGTTGCATCCCTAGCTGAAAATCATGTAAAGTTATAAGGATGGAGGCTCACCCTGCGGCATGCTGATCTTCTCTCCGTTCTTCACCTTCAGCTTGTGCTTCTTGAAGGTTCCCTTGCGTTTCTTGACGTTGGGTTTCTGGTTCTGGTTGAGGTGCAGGATGAGCAGCGAAAGCTCGCGCTCGAACACGTCCTGCTCCCACTGCGCTAACTGCTGCTCGCGCTGACGAAGAAACTCCTCGTGAGACTTCTGCTCCAGCGCCGCGCGCTTCAGCTCCTCCTCACGACACCGCAGCTCCTGCTCACACGCAACATTCACACAACATTCACACAACGTTCAAATATGGCCTATGAAAGCTGTAGATCAGCAATTCTTCACTGACCTTAATACCTGAAGCAGGGTTCATATTGTTAACTAGATCTAAAATCACTATAAACATTACCTGAAATAATATATTTTTTTATTTTTTTTTATTTTTTTAATGAAATTTAAAGAAAATAGGGTTGTTATGTATGTTGAGATATATTAATATAATTATAATAATTTGATTACATTAAAATTAAATTAAAAAGTCATTTAAATCCTGTAATTTCCTTAATTCATACATTAGGGTTAGACATAATAATAAGTACCAAAACAACTAAAAGAAAAACTAAAACTAAAAACTGAAGCTTAAACATATATATATATATATATATATATATATATAAAATGATGAAAAACAAAACTTTCAAATTAAAATGAAAACAAAAAAATATAAAAACAAAAGCTAATAGAACATATGAACAAAAATTATAATAGAAGAGTTTATTTGCAAAAACTGAGATAATTCTTATTTCAAAATCATGATTTTTATTGTTATGTTTTTATTGTTTTAAAACTATATATATATATATATATATATAAAATGATAAACAAAACTTTCAAATTAAAAATAAAAAAAGAAAATATAAAAACAAAACAAAAAAATTAATAAAAAATTATAATAGAAGAGTTTATTTGCAAAAACAGATCATGTTTTTTTTATTACATTATCATGTTTTTATTGTGTTAGTTAGCTGTATTTTTTTAGTTATTTTTACTTCAAAAAAAGATATTATTTCAGTTAATGTTTATAGTGATTTTAGATTTAGAGGGATGTTGATATATATTAATATAATTATAATAATTTGATTACGTATAAATTAAATTAAATTCTATTTTTCTAAAAAGTCATTTAAATCCTGTAATTTCAGAAGATTTAAGAACTAAGTGTTACTTAGGGTTCACTCATTTATATGACCTTTTTCACTTGTTTGTGTTAATAGGATAAGGTTTTTTTTATAATTAATAAAACTAAAAACTGAAGATTAAAGAAGCTTTAAAAAATAATTATATATATATATATATATATATATATATATATATATATATATATATATATATATATATATAATGAAAAACAAAACTTTCAAATTAAAATGAAAACAGAAAATCTAAAAACAAAAAACTAATATAAAATGAACAAAAATCGTAATAAGTGTATTTGCAAAAACAGATAATTCTTTTATTTCAAAATGTTTTTTATTATGCTATCATGTTTTTATTGTTTTTTATCATGTTAGCTGTATTTTTTAGCTATTTTTACTTCAAAAAAGATATTATTTCAGTTAATGTTTATAGTGATTTTTAATGTCTTATTGTGCTGAATTTTTTAGTTATTTTTGACTTCAAATCAAAATAACCCGAATGTAATTTAATTGAATGCGGAATGATTTAGAAAATTGTTAAAAACTGAGATATACGAGATACTGAGAAATGAACTCTTCAGTAGTAGATCTGCATTTATGAAATTTGTTGTTACATTTATTTTTAAATGTATTAAAATTATTTTTTAACACAAATTTTAATTTCTACTCAATTATAGTAGTAGTAGTAGAAAGTCCATGACTTTTCCACATCCAGAAATCTCATTTTTAATCTCATTTTTAAAGTTCCCTCATATATCCAGGTTGTTCTTAAATAAATATTTGTGTTGTAATATAAATTTGTGTTAGACAAAAACTAATACAATTTTTTAGCTGTCTTACCTTATTTTAAAACTTGTTTTGTCTTATTTTATACAGGGTTCCCACTCCAAGCCAAACGTCAAATTCCCTGACTTTTCCCTGACTTTCAGTGACTAATAAGCTGAATTTCCATGACCTATAATGAACGGATCCATCCATTTGCAAGCTTTATTTACTTAATCACAGATGTTTTTTAGTACAAAACACACTTATACACTACTTCTTTTGTTTGTTTGTTTTTTCACGCATCAAATGAACTGTATTTTTCTGTACTATTTCTACAAAAATTAACTTATTTTAAATGTATTTTTATGCTTTCATAACCATAACAATAGGCAAAATGCGTGAAATAACACAATAAAACAAAATACGGTATACAAAATTTACATTTTGATAAATGTAAACAAAAGTTGAAAGCAATAAACAAAAATCCCTGATATTCCATGACTTGGACAAAATAAATTTAAAATTCCCTGACTTTTAATGTCTGGAATAGACTTTTTAAAATTCCATGATATTCCAGAAATTCCATGAGCCGTGGGAACCCTGTTTATATTATTTCTGACTGTGGTCAAACTGCTGAAATGCCACTGTTACTAGAGTTATTAATGTAAAACCATAGATTTAGTTTGTGGAGGAGTTGTGGGTGACTGACTATTAAACCATGAGAGCAGATCTGCAGCTCAAACGGGTGTAACGCATCCCATGATCGTGCATTAAATGGAGCGTGTACCTTCTCTTTGGCCCGCAGCTCGTCAAACATGTCCTGGATCTCGAGTTTCCAGTCCTCCTGGAGCGAATGGAAGGAGTCCTGCGGCATTTCGTCCATCACCTGCTCCTCCAGAGCCGTCAGCTGCTGCAGGATGGAGGAGAAACTGGGCCGACGGTGAGGATCCTGATCCCAGCACTCTGACACACACAACACAAATATACTTCAATACCATTATGGCTTTTATTTTTTTCTGTTTGGATTTTAAAATTAAGTAAAGTCTTGGTAAATTTTTTTTTAAAATATGTGACCCTGGAGCACAAAACCAGTCTTAAGTCGCTGGGGTATATCTGTAGCAATAGACAAAAATACATTGTATGGGTCACAATTATAGTTTTTTATTTTATTTTTTTTGCCAAAAATCATGTTCCATGAAGATGTTTTGTCAATTTCTTACCTTAAATATATCTAAATTAATTCAACACCTAATGGGAGTGACAGTTAAAGGATTAAGGGCTTTATATATATATATATATATATTAGTGCTGTCAAACGATTAATCGCATCCAAAATAAAAGTTTATGTTTACATACTATATGTGTGTTTACTTTGCATATTTATTATGTATATATAAATATACACACATACATGTATTTATTAAAACAAAATATTTGTGTATACACTTATACCTGTATACAATTTAGATATCAATCTAATTAATATATACATGCATGTTTGTGTATTTATATATACATAATAAATATACACAGTACACAAACATATAGTATGTAAACAAACTTTTATTTTGGATGCGATTAATCGCGATTAATCATTTGACAGCACTAATTTTAATTGAGCAAGTTCATTTTACGTCAAGTAATAATTTTTAAATATTTTAGATTTTAGTCTTTGTTTTTTATTTTATTTTTTGTTCAAGTTTTGTTTCATTTTTACTAGTTTTGATTTAAATTTAATTTATTACGTTTTATTAATATTTAACTTGAGGAACACATTCAACGAAATTAGCCGAAATAAAATAAGTTTACATATTTATATATTTTATTAAATATTTAATTTAAAAGTTAAACATGGTTTTATTTAAAAAAAAAAAAAAAAAAAATGTTTTAGCTTTTATTTTTAGATGTTGTTTTCATTTTAACTGAAGTTTTAGAAATGTCATGAAAAACAAGAAAAACAAAAGGCAAGCATTTATGGAGAAAAAAAAATTCTCTTTATCGTTTGGCTGAGAAAATGGATGATTAAATGATCCATTTTTATACAGATTTTTTTTAATGGTTTTAGCTTTTAGATTTTGTGTTCGTTTTAGTTTAACTTTTGGAAATGTCATGAAAAACAAGAAAAACAAGACTTCCACTCCTGTCCAACAAGCATTTATGGAAACATTTTTTCTCTTTATCTTTGGCTTTTAGAGAAACTGGATGATTAAATGGATGGATGAATGAAAGAATGAATGGACGCACCGGACATGAGCTGGGCGAAGGGCTCAGGGCAGGTGGAGGGGATGGGAAGGGTCAGTTTGTTCACAGCGACTCCGTAAGCCACAGCCAGACCATCGATCCCTCTGTAAGGAGCCTCTCCGGTCAGCAGCTCCCATAATAACACACCATAACTACACACACACACAGAGAGAAGGAGAGACAACCCACAGCCGCTTTATATAGCCGTCTAATTACAGCATTCACACACAAACACACACTGACTCTTGCGTATGTGGTTGATGGGGACTCTCTATAGGCATAATGGTTTTTTTCTACTGTACAAACTCTTTTTCAACCCCAAGCCTACACCTAAACCGAACCCACCCAGGAAACTACTGATTTTCATAAAACACCATGCAGTGTGGTTTTTCTAAGCCTTTTGGTTTAAGACACAGGAAGCGTAAACCTCACTAACCATGTTGACGTTGTAGAAGCCATGCCCCCCATTTGTCTTCTCATAAACCATATATACCAGAAAACAACCATACATGAGCATCTGATGCTCTCTGCAGAGGAAAGTGTGGTTTTTTAGGGCAAACTGAAGCTGTATCTCTCATCTGTGTCTGTGGCTGACCGATCTAGAGCTTTAATCTGAGCGCTGCGTTAACAAACATTGTGTCTGAGGAAAACGAGCTGATTCAGATAATCTCAACAATTTCTACATAACACTAAAATATGCTTTGATATAAATATTCATTACAGTATTTAAAAAGCTGGTGATGTTCAAAAATATTTTTCTAACATTAAAAAAAAAAACATTTCCATCATTTTATTGTCTCTTTGATATAACTATATATACACATATATGCACTACCAGTCATTTAATGTTTTTTAAAGACGTTTATGCTTATCAAGGCTGTTTTCACTTGATCAAAAATACAGAAAAAACATGTAATATTGTGAAATATTATTAGGATGTAAATCAATGTTTTTCTATATTAATATACATTCAAATTTAATTTATATCTGTAATTAAAGTTGAATTTCCAGAATCATTGCTCCAGTCTTCAGTGTCACATGATCCTTCAAAAATCATTCTAATATACTGATTTATTTATTATTTTATTTATTATTATTTTTTTTTTAACCTGTGATACTTTTTTCAGGATTTTTTGATCAATAAAAGGTTTAAAAAGAACAGGATTTATTTAAAATAGAAAGGTTTTCTAACAATATACACTACTGTTCAAAAGTTTTTATTTTTTATTTTTGGAAAAAAAATAATGCTTTTATTCACCAAGAATGTGTTGAATTAATAAAAAGTGCTAGCATAGATTTACATTGTTAGTAAAGATTTATATTTTGAATAAATGCTGTTCTTTTTAACTTGTTATTCATCAAAGAATCCTGAAAAAAACTATCACAGGTTGCAAAAAATTATTTGATAATTCTAATAATAAATCAGCATATTAGAGTGATTTCTGAAGGCTCATGTGACACTTAAGACTGGAGTAACAGCTGATGAAAATTCAGATTTGCATCACAGGAATAAATTATATTCTAAAACATACTGAAATAAAAAACATTATTTTATATTGCAATAACATTTTGCAATATTATAATTCTGTATTTTTGATCAAATGAGCAGAAGAGACTTCTTTAAAAAAAAAAAAAAACATTAAATAAGAGGATGTGTCCAAACTTTCAACTGGTAGTGCATATATATATATATAATTTTTTTATTAATTGTTAATTTACTACATTATATTTACAATATGCTTTGATATGAATATTACAGCATTTTAAAGCTCAAAAAAGCTCACATTATTCATGTCTGATTAATTATAACCACTGTAAAAACGGAAGATACTTGTCTTTAAAAGTCTTGGTTTAAAGATAGCCTTAAACCTACACTTTTTTGTTTTGTTTTGGTTACTTTCAGGAGGGTGTACTCATTTTTGCAACACAACATATCACTTTAATAAGAAAACATTATTTTCCTGAAAAATTTTGATACTCTTCTTTGGTAACTGGTCAAGCAGGCTTATATCTTAATATATATATATATATATATATATATATATATAGTTTTTTTTTTTTTTTATTATTATTATTTATTTATTTTTTTTTATTTTATTTTTTTTTATACATTTGCTTACAGAAATGTTGCAACATCAAAGTATACCCTGATAGAAATGAAGCCTAAATTAAATGCTTTTTATTTTGTAAGATAAAGTGATAACTCATCCTGACAATCGGTGTTTGTTCATGCATTTTGACATCACTCGGTCTGCGTTTCCCTTTTAGAGTTTCATCAGAGCTTCATCTTTAGTTTCTGATTTCAGCGATGATTGCATAATTATGCCATCAATCATATGATCTCTAGCAGCGGGTTAACTGGTAATTCCTGAAGAGCAGATCAACGTCATCTACAACTGAAGTCTATAAACTGCAATAACTACAACTCATCAACATGCAGATCTAGAATAATCAACAATGACTCAAATGCAAATGAAAACACCAAACTAAATCATGATTAAAAGTGCTGAGGACATGGCATCATTCATCATTTTCACAATGTTTCTTCTGAAAAAGACAAAATGGTTGCCAGGATGTGAAGTAAATTAAACAGAGCTTAAAATAATAAGATCATCAGTGCTTCTTTTGTAGTGTGTGCGAATGGTTGCCAGATTGTGAAGGAAAATTAAAGAATTAAAATTAGAGTCCTTTAACCCTTTAAGACCTAAGGGTAAGATAATTTTCACATATTTTGTTTATTTGACTGTAACATTTTAACAGAATGTGCTGTTTTCAAGTGCAAGGTGTCATTTTTTTCAGAAAACAAATGGCTTTTAAAAAAAAGTACAGTTATTGACCTTTAATGTTGTCTGGTGAATTTGTAAACAAAATTTAAACAGACAAAAAAAAAAAAAATTATATATATATATATATATATATAAATAATATTTTTTCTGATTTTTATTTTGGAAAAAAAAAAAAAAAAAAAAGACAAAAATCATGATTGAAATAATTCAACACTTCTTACTTCAAAATTCAGCTATATTACATATCTACAAGTATTTTTTGTGACACTGGGTTGCACAGTTTTCATTCAGGAGGCTTTTTTGTTTATAAACGCACACATTTACACATGCAAACACATGCATATCCCATATATTTACACGCCAAAGAATCGTGATAAAATCGTGATATGATATTTGTGCCATATCACCCAACAATTATCAATCAACAATCACACTTTACTTGTCAATTGTTGTTTTATTGTTTAAACAACAAGTCACCTTTATATATATAGCACTTTAGACAATAGACATTAGGGTAAAATAGGTAATTTTCACATATTTTGTTTATTTGACTGTAAAAATGTTAACAGAATGCGCTATTTTCAATTGTAAGGTGTCATTTTTTTCAGAAAACAAATGGCTTTAAAAAAAAAAGTACAGCTATTGACCATTAATGTTGTCTGGTGGATTTGTAAACAAAATTTAAATAGATAAAAATAAAAAAAAGAATATTTTTTCAGATTTTTATTAATGATTGAAATTTTTTTGTGACACTGGGTTGCACAGTTTTCATTCAGGAGGCTTTTTTGTTTACAGGTATGTGCCAAAAAAATAGAATATCGAGGGAAAGTCCATTTATTTCAATCATTTGTTTCAAAAAGTGAAACTTGTATGTTATATGTGACCCTGGAGCACAAAACCAGTCATAAGTCGCTGGGGTATATTTGTAGCAATAGCCAAAAATACATTGTATGGGTCAAAATTACTGATTTTACTTTTATGCCAAAAATAATTAGGATATTAAGTAAAGATCATGTGAAGACATTTTGTAAATTTCCTACCGTAAATATATCAAAACTTAATTTTTGATTAGTAATGTGCATTGCTAAGAGCTTCATTTGAACAACTTTAAAGACGATTTTCTCAATATTTAGATTTTTTTGCACCCTCAGATTGCAGATTTTCAAACAGTTGTATCTCATCCAAATATTGTCCTATCATTACAAACCATACATCAATTGAAAGCTTATTTAAGCTTCTATAATTTAAGCTTGTATAAATCTCAAAATGTTATATTAGTTCACTACACACAAAGTGAAATATTTCAAGCCTTTATTTATTTCAATTTTAATGATTAAGGATTAAAGACAAAAAAAAATAATACAAATCCAGTATTAAATATGAAATATTTCACTTTGTGTGTAGTGAACTAATATAACACACAAGTTTCACTTTTTGAAACAAATTATTGAAATAAATGGACTTTCCCTTGATATTCTAATTTTGGCACATACCTGTATGCACGCACACATTTACACATGCAAACACATGCAAACACCCATATATTTACATGCACAGACTCATTCTGCCGATGCACACACCACATGTGAAAAAGAAAAACTCAGCCTGCTCTGAAGTCATCAGAAATCATCCCTTGTGTTGTTTTCTCTTCCTTAAAAAAGCTATAGCTAAAAGCTCTGACTGGAGGGTTTAAATTCTTGAAATCTGGCAACCACATAAAGTAATAGTGATCTGCAGAGGAAAGTCGCTCACCTCCAGACGTCGCTGCCTTTGGAGAAGGTGGATGATTTGATGACCTCCGGCGCCATCCAGGCGTAGGTTCCCGCTGTGCTCATCTTGGTCGTCTTGTGCCACTCGCGCGCCAGACCGAAATCTGTGATCTTCAGGGTTTTGCCCTCGATGCTGTCCTTCTCCACAGGCTCTGCCAGCAGAACTGAGAGAGACAGACATAAGAAATACGGCCTCAATAATGTTCTCCCTTCAAAAGCAGCAGGAGGAGACACACAAACACAGAGATTTATACATATATATAACACACTAGACGTGTGCAATATGACGATTTTTGATCGTGGGCGATAAAAATGTCTCCTCGATCTGCTTTTGGAGAAATGAGGTAGTATTCTATTCTGTCAGCTCAATATACTTACATACTTATAGTTACACTCACAGGACACTGCACTTTAACAATCGCAAAATACATTATTTGCTTTAAAGTCTTGCCGGTTAAACATTTCATATGCATGCTTCAGTTGTTCGCGCTCTGGAAAAGTGCATGCATGTCAGAAAAACGTGCATATGAAATGTTTAACCGGCAAGACTTTAAAGCAAATAGCGTATTTCCTTCAGAAATCATTAATATGCTGATTTATTATCTGATTTAATAGCCAAACATTTTTGGGGAACTACTTTTATTTTCAGAATTCTTTGATGAATAAGTTAAAATGTATTCAAAATATAAATCTTTTCTAACAATGTAAATCTATGCTGTCACTTTTTATTAATTTAACACATGGTTGGTGAATAAAAGTATTATTATTATTTTTTTTTTTTAAAAACAAAGAATACAAATTTACTGACCCCAAACTTTTCAACAGTAGTGTATATTCTTAGAAAACATTTCTAGTTTATATAAATTCTGTTCTTTTTAACCTTTTATTGATCAAAGAATCCTTAAAATAGCATCAAATGTTCCAGAAAAATATTAAGCAGCACAACAGTTTTTAACAACGATAATAAATCAGTATATTAGAATGATTTCTGAAGGATCATGTGACACTGAATACTGGAGGAGTAATGATGCTGAAAATTTAGCTTTGTATCACAGAAATAAATTACATGTTAAAATATATTCACATAGAAAACTGTTATTTTAAATTGAAATAATATTCCACAATATTAGAGTTTTTTCTGTATTTTTGATCAAATAAATGGAGCCTTGATGAGCATAAAAAACAACTTTAAAAACAAAATCTTACTGATCCCAAACTTTTGAGCGGCAGTGTACAAGGCTGTTAAATAGTGATTAATTACTGAACTAAGTTATGTATCGCGTCTGAAAAAAAGGAAAAGCGCATGTATGTCAGAACAGCATGCATATGAACTGTTTAACCGGCAAGATTTTAAAGCAAATCATGTACTTTGTGATTACAAGCCTATTAAATAGTGCCTAATTACTGAACTAAGTTATGTACCACGTCAGATTAGGCTAATATGGTCAAAACACACAAGGTTTAAACAGAAACACAGATGCTTATGTCTACAGTGAGAGAAAAACGGACGTGTGTCTGTATATTAGATGCATGCAGCTCTTAAAGCAACAGTACTAAACATTCTGCCGCTTTTCATTAAAGGAATAGTTCACCCAAAATTATTATTCTGTCATCATTTACTCACATCTCATTTCTTTCTTGTGCTACACAAAATAATATATTTTGAAAATGTGGGTAGCCAAACAATATCTGGCCCCCATTTAATTTAATAATAGAAATGATCAAATAGATAACGTTTAACAGACAAAAGAAACTCATTGAGGTTTAAAACAACCTGAGAGCGAGTAAACGATGGTATAAAAATAAAACACAAGGACAGAACTGACAGACAGATGACAGAATTTGAATTTTTTGGGCAAACTATTCTTTTAATGTTAATAAAGCAACAAACACAACAATTTCTCTTTTGACTGAAGAACTTTCATACAGTTGCTTTAATAAGAATCAATGTACAATTGATTCTATAGTGTAGAAGTATATAGTGTTTCACTCTTTATATTCAATTCAATTTCTTGAATGCCACTGCTAAATACATCTACTGTACCTGAAAAATAAACCGTTTGTTTTATTTGTATTATGTTTATTTGTAATGTGCATCTTTGTTCTTATTTTTTAGTAAAAAAGATCAAATAATGACTTTTTAGAAGATTTTTATCTTCGCTCACTTTGGCCTAAATAGCCGCCGTTCTTTTGTTATGTTATACTTTGTAACCTTGAAAGGCTTTGTTTTTTAAAAAGGGAAATTAGTTTGGCTGTAGCTCAGACAACTTGCAAAATAATAATAAAAAAACAACAACACGCCAAAGCATCGTGATAAAATCATGAATCGTGACATTTCTGGAAAAAAAAAATAATCATATGATATGTTATTTGTGCCATATCACTTTACTAGTCAATTGTTGTTTTACTCTTTAAACAACAAGTCACCTTTATCTGTATAGCACTTTAGACAATAGACATTGTTTTGAAAGAAGTGAGTCTTGTGATCCTGAATGTATGAGATCAAAGTTGTGAAATGTTGCTGAAATAAATATTTTACTTTAGAGAGGAACAAGGCCGGGAAAGTGAAAATGAATGAAAAAAAATGTTTACATTTCAGTAAGTATGTAAATAAAAGATAAATAATCAGTCATTTGCATTTCCAATATATTTTTCAGCTTTTTATGGATTATTGCAAATATTGACCCATGTTTTTATGCAGCAAACACAGTAAATGTGAAAGATATCAATGTGCCTTCTAAAAATCTAAACAATTAATTTACTAAATTATATATATATATATATATATATATATATATATATATATAGATAGATAGATAGATATAGATATATAGATATATAATATTTCTTAAGTAAATTAGGAGGAAAATAAGTAAATAAAGTACACTTTGTAAAAATGTTGTACATAAGAACAAATTGAACAAGCAAAGAAATTTATAATTATTTACTGCTTTAATTATGAAAATAAGTAAATAAATAAATCTAAATATTATCTTATTTATTTATTTGATTACTTAAGTTATTAATTACATGAATAAATAAAAATAAGCAAATAAGTAAATTAAAAGGTAAAAAGAAAATAATTAAAAAAAAACAAAAAAACATGCAGACTTTTATTTATTTATTTATTTATTTTGCTCTATGTATGAAGCCTGGACCATAAAACCAGTCATAATGGTCTTTTTTTTTTTAATTGAGATTTATACATCATCTGAAAGCTGAAAAAATAAGGATGCAAGGGTGCAAACAATCAAAATATTGAGAAAAAAAAATCACCTTTAAAGTTGACCAAATGAAGTTCTTAGCAATGCAATAATTGCAATGCATATTACTAATCAAAAATTAAGTTTTGATATATTTATGGTAGGAAATTCACAAAATATCTTCATGGAACATGATTTTTATTTAATTTAAGACTGGTTTTGTGATCCAGGGTCACATATGGACACAGTTATTGGGACTCCTGACCCTTTAATGACATTGCATCCTAAACACACAGACATTAACATGCAGTTAGTCCCCCTTCTCTTCTCTTTTTTTTTTTTTTTTTTTTGAGTGTTTTTGCTTCATTCAGCTGGTTTTTTGTGAGGTCAGGGACAAAACACCCCATACTATTATCCCTCTTCCAGCTAACTTTACTTTTGATGCAGTCAGACAGATACTGTTCTCCAAACCCAGACCCCATCAGTCTGTGTGATTGGCTCCACAGAACAGGTGTCCACTCCTCCAGAGTCCAGTATCTGTGTGATTTACTCACTCAAGGCAGATTTACTCACAGGCGGCAGATCATTTTCTTATTTAGCGCCCAAACTCTGGAACAATCTACCTAACTCTGTTCAGGAGGCAGACACACTCTGTCAGTTTAAATCTAGCCTAAAGACCCTTCTCTTTAACCTGGCCTACACAGAACACATGAACATCACTCAAATCCATTAAAGGATTGTTAGACTGCATTAATTAGGTCAACCGGAACCAGGAACACTTCCCATAACACCTGATGCACTCATAAGAAGAATGGCATCTACACTAATATTAGTCTGTTTCATTCTTATTCCAAGATCACCGTAACCACCAGATCCAGTCCGTATCCAGATCAGATGGTCACTGCAGTCCACTGATCCAGTCCGTATCCAGACGGTGGGTCAGCACCTAGAGATGACCTCTACAGCCCTGAATGTCAGCGGAGACTAATGTCAACTAGATGAGTCCCAGAGACACATCCCCAGCCATCATTTCTGTCAACAATGGAGTTTTGGTTCCTTGCCATTGTCGCCTCTGGCTTGCTCAGTTGGAGACACTTAATTTCCAGCAATATTGCACACTAATTGAGCTGAACTGAGCTGGATGATGACATCACTGAATTTAATGATGAACTGCCTTTAACTGAAAATGATTGTTTGTATTGCATTACTGACACACTACTATCCCATGTAATACTGTGAAGTTGCTTTAAGACACTGTATTGTTAAAAGCGCTATATAAATAAAGCTGACTTGACTTGACACACACAGCAGGCCTTAAACTGGCCAGTTTCTGTTATGGTAAATATTTAACACACACACACACACACACACACACACACACACAAATCAGTATTCTGGACAATGAAGGAAATGTGAAACGAAATGACAGAACATAAAGAAGTGAAACTGCTGCTCTGCCTTCAATCCAACTAGAAGAATCTCTCTCTCACACACACACACACACACACAGACAGATTCTCTCTCTCTCTCTCTCTCTCTCACACACACACACACACACTCATTTGTGGTGGTAACGCTGGTTTCCGTCTGCCAGCTCGAGTGCTGTCCCCTTTACAGGAAGTGACGCAAATGAAATTGACACACATCTAAATAAAAAACGACAGAATCTGGAGACATGCATGAGAGTTTCTTGGGTTCACTTCAAGGCACTATAACTTTAACAACTTTTTTTCATAAACTATTATAGGCACAACTCACATTCCACTAACCAACATCACCTGAGTTCCTGTTTCAACTATTAGACACACTCACATTGCTTTAACACAGGAGTTCCTCTACACTAACATTCAGTCATTTAGCAGATGCTTTTATCCAAATCAACTTACAAATGAGGAACAAATGCAATTCATCACAGAGCAACAAGAGCTCAGTCAGAGGAGTTTTTAGTGTAGTTTATTGGTTTATTAAGGTTGTGAAGCAGAACTAGCGTCGCAGGAAAGGCTCATCAATCAGATGCACAATGCAAAGACAAGCATTCATACAGAGATTTCCGTCGTTTTATCAGCACACAGAAATGATTCTGTAAGATCAGCATGTCTGTGAGTCTTGCTCTCTCCACTTCCTGTATTGCAATATCAGGGCATGGAAAGTTCACCTCCGTCTTCAGCATTATTCATCACTGATCCAGGATCTGCTGTGGAGTCTGCTCTATCGCTGCTGAAACACAAACCTGATCTCAGATTCAGCCAGAAGAGCTCAAACATCATCCGACGCCCAGCTCTGATACAAAACCTGCTGAAGAAACCCTGAACAGACAGCACTGATGCACACCTGTCCTGACGTGAAAATCACTCACTAGGCCAACAGCACATGAGACAGCAAACTAAAAATAAAATACTAAATAAAAATAAAATATAGGAAAAATAAATACTTTAAAAAAGTTGCATGATTTCAGATAAATGTTATTACATATAGCTATTTTTTATTAAATACTAAAAAATAAATACCAATACAAATACAAATAATTATTAAAAATAGCAATTAATCAATTAATGAAATAAATAATAATTAAAAATCAACTGAAATAATAATGTAAAACAATTTGACACTATTTTAGATCACTACTAAAAGTACTTATGCTTATCAGTTCTACATTTATCTGATCAAAAATACAGAAAAAGCTGTAATATTGTGAAATATTATTTCAATTCAAAATAAGAATTTTCTATGTTAATATATTTTAAAATGTAATTAATTCCTGTGATACAAAGCTGACTTTCTGGGATCATTCCTCCAGTCTTCAGTGTCACATGATCCTTCAGAAATCATTCTAATATACTGATTTATTATCAGTGTTGGTTTTGCTGCTTAATGTTTTTTGAAACATGTGATGCTTTTTTCAGGATTCTTTGATCAATAAAAAGCGTAAAACAAAGAACAGCATTTATTTAAAATAGGTTTTCTAACAATATACACTACTGTTCAAAAGTTTGGGGTCAGTACATTAATTCTTTCTTTTTTTTGAAAGAAATTAATACTTTTATTCACCAAGGATGTGTTAAATTAATAAAAAAGTGATAGCATAGATTTACATTGTTAGTAAAGATTCATATTTTGAATATATGCTGTTCTTTTAAACTTTGTTATTCATCAAAGAATCATGACAAAAAATAATCACAGGTTCCAAAATAATAAATGTTTCCAACATTGATAATTCTAATAATAAATCAGTATATTAGAATGATTTCTGAAGGATCATGTGACACTTAAGACTGGAGTAACAGCTGATGAAAATTCAACTTTGCATCACAGGAATAAATTATAGTGTAAAGTATATTAAAATAAAAACCATTATTTTATATTCTAATAACATTTTGCAATATTACAGTTTTTTTTTCTGTATTTTTGATCCTTGATGAAACTTTAAAAAATTAGAAGTCTTACTGATCACAAACTTTTGAGCAGCAGTGTGTGTGTGTGCATATATATATATTTAAAAAAACAAGCATATGTTGTTTATATATTAAACATTTATATATAATCTAAATTATATGAATAAAAATATATACTGTATGTGTGTGTATTCATATATGCATAACATTAAAATTACAATAACATTTAAATTTTGGATGCAATTAATAATTTGACAGCACTATTTAACCAATCAAACAGCACTCTTTTTACAAGTCAAGTGTCCAGAGTGTAAACGTGTCTCTAAATGATCGGATCTCACGTGATCTTCAGTCTCCGCACATCTGCGTCTCTCCGCTCAGAAATCACTCTGTAATTACTCTGGGCTTTCTTAAGGAATGCGGCCGTCTTCGCCACACAGCGACGCGAGCCGATGGTAACCGTGGCGACCGGCCGTGTTTGTTTTGATGCAGAGGCTGTTTACCGTATGAGAGGAGGCCTTGTTCACGCCGCTCCCAGAATGCACCTCAGCGAACTCCGCCATTCCCCTCAGTCTCCAGCAAATCAACCGGCTAACCTTCTCACAGCCGCCTGCTTATGTGTGTGTGTGTGTGCTGAGGTTGCCAGACAGTCTGTACGTCGTACAAAGACAAAGACTCGTTCTTCTGAGGGAAAAACCCCCAGTGCAGCAGAATCCAGCCCACGACACACAGAGACACACAGAGACAGACAGTCTCTCTCACGCTTCAGATAGTCACAAACCACCACAGACACCTAGATATCACCCAGAACAAGTCTGACGGTCACACAGCAACACCTCAGCAGCACACTAGCGACAAAGTGTCTAATATTGTGATTTTTCTAACATCCACATAGTCATTTTGAGAGAAACCCGCTAGATCTGACTCACTCACTCATTAAAGGCTTCTCTGAAATCGGTCACTAATTAACTCTCCTGAAGTTTCACCAGAACCTCGTCAAGCCCTCAGGAACATCGGAGGCTCATTTAATGCCTTCAAACTAGGGCTGTCAAACGATTAATCGCGATTAATCGCATCCAAAATAAAAGTTGATGTTTACATACTATATGTGTGTTTACTTTGTATATTTATTATGTATATATACACTGCCGTTCAAAAGTTTGGGATCAGTAAGATTTTTAATGTTTTTAAAGTCTCTTCTGCTCATCAAGGCTGCATTTACTTGATCAAAAATACAGAAAAAAACAGTAATATTGCAAAATGTTATTACAATATAAAATAATGTTTTTTACTTCAATATACTTCAAATTATAATTTATTCCTTTGATGCAAAGCTGAATTTGCATGATCACATGATCCTTCAGAAATCATTCTAAAATGCTGATTTATTATTATTATTATCAATGTTGTGCTGCCAAATATTTTTCTTTTTTTCAGGATTGTTTGAAGAATAAGTTAAAACAGCATTTATTCAAAATACAACAATGCAAATCTATGCTATCATTTTTTTGTTTTTTATTAATTTAACATATCCTTGGTGAATAAAAGTACTAATTTAAAAAAAAAGAAAGAATACAAATTTACTGACCCCAAACTTTTGAGCAGTAGTGTAAATACACACACATACAGTATATATTAAAATTAAATATGTATATGTATATATATTTATACCTGTATACAATTTAGATTATAAATAAATATAAATATTTTAGATATAAATCTAAAATATTTTTCCTTAATATAAACATGCATGTGTTTGTATTTATATATGCATAATAAATTTACACAGTACACAAATATATAGTATGTAAACATAAACTTTTATTTTGGATGCAATTAATCGCGATTAATCATTTGACAGCACTACTTCAAACGTCGCAAAAGATATACTAGGTGTGTCCAGGGTTATTCATGTTTAGGGCTGCGACAAACTAACGATTATTAGAACGATTAATCGACTAATCGTCGATTATTTCGGTGATTAATCAGACTTTGATTATTCAGCTTTTGCAAATATCCGGTTATACATATTCTATAAAGGTCACTTCAGCTTTAGAAAAGCATATTATGCAATTGCAAATTATTATACAAGTAACTGGTAATACTTTACAATAAGGTTCATTACTTATCATTAGATAATATGAATAAAAAAAAAAATTCAGCATTTTTTTCAATGTCAATTTAAACATTTACTAATGCATTTATAAAAAAAAATCACAAGTTGTTAAACATTTGGTAAATGCACTGTGAACAAACAATGAATATCTGTGTTTTTATTAACCAACATTAACAAAGATTAATACGCAAATGTAATAAATGTATTGTTCATTCATGTTGATTAATACATTAGCTAAGGTTAACAAATGATACCAGTTCATCATTCAAATAGATGTATTTGGCACTCAAAATAAGATAACAGAGAAACATCTCCTTTTGTAAGTTTTACAAAATAAAGGTAAGTGATAAGAGGCTCTATTTATTGGATAAACTATTTTATTCACAACATAATGTCTTACGATACTTAAAATACCTTTTAGGGTTATAAAAATCTAGATTAAGTTTTGATCTCTGTAAACCAAACTATCACTTTAATAAAAATTATTTGTTTCCCACTAATAAAAATATGTTTTCATTAGCCAGCTCCACACTGTTAGTTGTAATTCTAACTGAAAGTGATGGATTTTTCATGTTAAATACCACAAAGCTGTTTGATTCAAGGCTATCTACTGCATAACGGACTATATAAATAAACATGATGTGAGCGGACATTACTGGAGTAAGTTAGCGTTGCTGAACTGCAGAGCTTGTGCAAATATCCACATCATTGTAATCAGATGCATTTTTAACTGCTGCTTTCACACTGCTGTCAGTTTTCGTTGGTTATTTTGTTACTGAGAGGAAAGCGTGCAATATGTTTTATATACACTTTGAAGCGCTGTCTCTTTTTCTCTTGAATTGCATCCAGGAGGGCTGAATTACAGACTTGCCTTGGTCAAACCGCATTATTTCAGGCTCTTACATTACGTCATATGAAATCAAACTAATACTCCACAACAAAAATATTTGACTAATCATTTCAGCAAAAAAATAAAGGTGAGTGATAAGAGGCTCTGTTTATTGGATAAACAATTTTATTCACAACATAATGTCCTATGATACTTAAAATACCTTTTAGGGTTATAATAATCTAGATTAAGTTTTGATCTCTGTAAACCAAACTATCACTTTAATAAAAATTATTTGTTTCCCACTAATACAAATATTTTCTCATTAGCCAGCTCCACACTGAAGAGCTGCTTTATAACATGAAATCAATTTGTAATTCTAACTGAAAGTGATGGATTTTTCATGTTAAATACTGTAAAGCTGTTTGATGTAAGGCTATCTATTGAATAACATACTATATAAATAAACATGATGTGTTTGAACATTACTGGAGCAAGTTAACGTTACTAAACTGTAGAGCTCCTGCAAACATCCACATCGTTGTAATTCATTTTTAACTGCTGCTTTCACACTGCTGTCAGTTTTTGTTTGTTGTTTATTTAGTTACTGAGAGGAAAACGCTATATATATTTACATATTCATCCAAACGCCACTCAGATTCCACTGCTTTTGCTCCGAAGCGCTCTCATCTTCTCTTGAATTGCATCCAGGAGGGCTGAATTACATTATTGCGCTACAGCGCCACACTGGTCAAACCGCATTATTGCAGGCTCTTACATTGCTTCATATGAGCTCAAAACGACTACTCCACAACAAAAATATGTCAACAATCTTTTATTGCCGATAACGTTGACTAATCGTTCCAGCACTATTTATGTTAACCGAAACTAAACCCATAAGAAAACACATGACTCAAAAAAGGAAAAATAAATTAATTCCGTGTCTCAAATTTCTATGAGATTCGGTTCCAGAGATACTGGAATTTCAATACGGCTCCAGAAGTAAACTGTTAAACATGTACACATTTTCAGTGGTCAAAAAACTAAATGTGGGTCAGCTAAAAGTGCACTGAAGTGGTCAAGTTGAGGCACATGACCTTGCTCTCTGTAGTCTATTCATGAGATTCTATATTTAATTCGGTTTCGGGAATATTTGGAAGAAGAGATTGCTCATTTTAACAGCTTCTGGGAAGGGAAGTGTGGTTGCTTTTGTCAAACATTGGATTCACATCAATAAACCAACATTTGCCTCACCTGGATTTATTATTAGAATTTCTTTTTCTTGTTTAGTGTTATAAAATACAAAGCATAGTCTTAGATCAAGCAGTATCTACTGCTACTTGATAATTCGGTATGACACTACATTTGGAGCTGCACGGAAATCTCGATATCTCTGGGAATAAACCATACAGGGCCTTAAAAATAAAGATTCCAGAAGAAACATTTCTTAGGAACCAGAATCTAAAATCATATTAAGATAACTTTTATACTACTTGAGTTACAGGCACAAGCATTTTGGAAAAGGAATGTTTATGTGACTCTATGCAATTGTTTTGATGAAAAAACAAGATGCAATTCTAATTTTAACATTATTTTTTCTTCAGACATTGTTCTTTAATAAAACAAGCCTCAGCTGTATAGAAAGTGACCAACATTTGGTTTTGGACCACTGAAATATGTGTAACATTCAACAATCTTGACATGTAGCCTCACTGAGGATCCCCATATCTGTGGGACTGAATGATGTAAGGCCTTGAAATTTAAGATTGCCAAAGAAAAGTTTATTACCAACTAGAATCTAAAATCATATTGCAATATCTTTAATACGTCTTGAGTTGCAGGCATGCAAATTTGGGAAAAGAGTATTTATGGCACTCATCTGGTATGTTCAATGCAGTTGTTTTGACAAAAAGAAACGATACGCATCTCTAGTTTCAGCATTATTTGTTCTTCAGACATTCCTCTTTAAAAGAAAATAAGTCATCAGAAGTCAATCATAATTTTTACAAAACTGGCCCAATTTTTACAATTTCCTCACAGAGCTATATTGAAATTCCAGTATCCCTGCAACCTTAAAAATAAAGATGCCAAAAGGAAAGTTTGTTAAGACCCAATATCTAAAAGAGCATTAAGATATCTTTAATACTTCTTGAGTTTGCAAACTTTGATTAAAAAAAACTTGAAAAGTGCCATTTCCTCATTTTTGAATGATCACCACTGGCACATAATGCAACATTCATCCATGTTTAATATTTTGGCTTTCATTACTCTCAGTTCTCTGTCTACTTGATCTGCAATAATCAGTATCAGCATCAGCTCTGAAAAACACATATGTGACCCTGGAGCACAAAACCAGTCATAAGTCGCTGTGGTATATTTGTAGCAATAGCCAAAAATGCACTGTACATTTTTTTTATGATTTTAAAAATCATTAGGATATTAAGTAAAGATCATATTCCATGCAGATATTTTGTAATTGTAATACTGTAAATATGTAAAAAAAAAAAAAACAACTTAATTTTTGATTAGTAATATGCATTTCTAAGAATTTAATTTGGACAACTTTAAAGATGATTATCTCAAGATTTTTGTTTTTTGCACCCTCAGATTGCAGATTTTCAAATAGTTGTATCTCGGCCAAATATTGTCATATCAGAATCTCAATTTCAAAAACTTCAAAAAACAAAAAAAATGTTTACCCTTATGACTGGTTTTGTGGTTCAGGGTCACATATATCGGTAGCATCTTAACGATACTAAAATAACAGTGGAATGGCCTTGTCAAGATACTGATGTAGATATTGTGCACAAATAGCTCCATGTTCATCACCAGACAGGAGACCCAGAGAAGCATTTTTAAAAATAAAACATGCATAGCTAAATTATTCTCAAACAATAACATGCATTTAGAAAACGGATTAACTTACAAGTCATGCTGACTTTAAGCACTAGAAATCATGGAAATCAAGTGACAATGGAGGGTGCAGCAGTATTACTGCACATTTTGTTTAGGAAACCGGTTTTCCCTTCAATCTAAAGTTTATGGCATTAATCGAATGATTTGGGTCAGTGTGTGCGCTTCTGGAATACTCTGCCCCCTTGACATGCTCATTCCAGAGCACCGCTGTCTTTGGGAAAAAGCTGAACTCCCGGTGCATGCTGGGAAATATTTCCGAGGCTGGAAAAAGGGGAATCCCGTGCCAAGATCGTACCTGCCTCCTCCCCAAATCTGCCTGCTCAATCTCCGGATGTGGCCTTTCCAAAATAAAGAGACTGCGAGGCCATGAACTGCTCGTCCTTATCACACACACACACACACACACACACACACACAGACACACACACACAAGCTAACCGAGAGACGCAGCACTTCATGAAAGAGAACAAGTAAAAGCTCTAAATGTAGTGAATGAAAATGAGTGAGCAAATTCAGACACTGATTTAAAGGGACAGTTCACCCAAAAGTCCAAACCTGAGTTTCTTTCTTCTGTTGATCACAAAAGAAGATATTTTGAGGAATGCTGGTAAACAGCTGACGGTAGCCATTGACTTCCAAAGTATGAAAAAAATAACACGGAAGTCAATGGCTACCATACAGTGTTTATTATTTTAAGTTTGTACAATTTATTTTAGATTATTTATGCTATTGTAACATTTTACTGAAAGCATTTTTTATGGCTTTTGTTTTTACTTTTAAGGTCATTTTTGGAGTCTATACTATGAAGAGCAGCTCTTCTGACTTATGGCAAAGTGCTCACTTTTGGGTGAACTGCCTCTTTAAGTTTGTGTTTAAAAGTTACTCATTCAGCCAAACCGTACTTGATATCCTCCACACCTTCATTCATCAGCACTAGTCCCACCCCAAACCCATGTCAGAAGTTGAAAACAGATCGAAATCATCACAGTTTCACTCTAAAGCCCTGTTCCTGTTTTAAACAAAAGTTACACAGAAACACTTCAAACCAGCAGATTTCTGCACAGAGCAGCAGCGCGGAAGCACATCTGACGTCAAACAGCTTCCTCTTCGGCTCTAGAGACGATGAAGCTCACAGTCTGACCTCTGCTAAACTCAGCGGAGTCAAAGCCTCTCGTATGATTCAAATCAAGCTGCCTAGGAAGAGAGCCGTCTAAGATCAAATAAAACTAGATACAAAAAAGTTTATCAAGACAAAATTTAAGTTGGCTTGAGAAAGCCGGACCAGAAAGTTTAAAAAATGTAAAAGTTTAGTAAGTTTTTGAAGTTGAAAGTAGTTTTAAAAGCTTAATGTATGATATATAGATGATAGATCGATAGACTGATAGATAAATAGGATGACACTAGCAATTGCTAGCACAATTAGCAAGTTACTAGCATGTTTTAACATGTTTATAGCATGACTAGCATGCCACTTGCACAATTAGCAAGTTACTAGCATGTTTTTAGCACGTTTCTAGCATGACTAGCATGTCACTAGCATGTTGCTAGCATGACTTTATCATGATTATCATGTTACTAACATGTTTCTAGCATGATTAGCAAATTGGTAGCATGTTATTAGCATTATTAATAATTTACTAGCATCTTTCTAGCATGATTAGCAAGTTGCTAGCATGACTAGCATGTTACTAGCATGTTATTAACATGATTAGGATTGTACTAACATGTTGCTAGCATGATTAGCAATTTGCTAGCATGACTAGCATGTTACTAGCATGTTATTAACATGATTAGGATTGTACTAACATGTTGCTAGCATGATTAGCAATTTGCTAGCATGTTGCTAGCCTGACTCTAGCATGATTAGCAAGTTACTAGCATGTTGTTAGCACGTTTCTAGCATTATGCTAGCATGATTACCATGTTACTACCATGTTGCTAACATGATTATAGCATGATTCGCATGTTACTAGCATGTTGCTTGCATGTTTCTAACATGGCTAGCCTGTCACTAGCACAATTAGCAAGTTACTAGCATGTTTTAGCACGTTTCTAGCATGACTAGCATGTCCCTAGCATGTTGCTAGCATGACTTTAGCATGGCTAGCATGTTACTAGCATGTCACTAGCACAATTAACAAGTTATTAGCATGTTTTAGCACGTTTCTAGCATGACTAGCATGTCATTAGCACAATTAGCAAGTTACTAGTATATTGCTAGCATGACTTTAGCATGGTTTGCATGTTACTAGCATGTTGCTATCATAATTAGCAAGTTTCTAGCATGTTGTTAGCATGATCAGTAAGTTACTAGCATGATTAGCAAGTTACTAGCATGATTAGCATGTTGCTAGCATGTTTCTAACATGTCTAGCCTGTCACTAGCACAATTAGCAAGTTACTAGCATGTTTTGAGCACGTTTCTAGCATGACTAGCATGTCCTTAGCATGTTGCTAGCATGACTTTAGCATGGCTAGCATGTTACTAGCATGTCACTAGCACAATTAACAAGTTATTAGCATGTTTTAGCACGTTTCTAGCATGACTAGCATGTCACTAGCACAATTAGCAAGTTACTAGTATGTTGCTAGCATGACTTTAGCATGGTTAGCATGTTTCTAGCATGTTGTTAGCATGATTAGTAAGTTACTAGCATGATTAGCAAGTTACTAGCATGATTAGCATGTTTGCTAGCATGTTTTGTAACATTAGCAAGTTACTAGCATGTTGTTAGCACGTTTATAGCATTTTGCTAGCATGTTGGTAGCATGATTATAGCATGATTTTCATGTTACTAGCATGTTGCTAGCATGATTATAGTATGATTAGCATGTTACTAGCATTTTTTCTAGCATGATTAGCATGTTACTAGCATAATTAGCAAGTTACTAGTGTATAGTTAGCATGATTAGCGTGTTAGTGTGAATGAGTGTGAATGGATTATAACAGACAGAAGGGCAGCTTGATTGAGTCTGAAGGGATTGTGGGAGTTTTGTCAGTGTGAGTTTGAATAGTCTTGGCTCATTTGAACATTCCCTCAATGTAAGTCTATGGGATTTTTCACAGTTTTAATGGTTATTTTTAGGAAAATCGTCGATCAGTTAGAAAAGAGACAGCAACTGGAGTCAGATCAGTCTGAAGATCTGGGCTTTGATCTGAGTTTGGAGTTTGTGGAGTTAAAGCTCTAGGAGGAGTAGCGCTTGGAAGTTTTAGTCTCAGAAGAAGAATACAGTTAAGAGGAAGTTTAAACAGCCTTTCAGTAAAATGGCTTTCTCAACTAAAATAAAACGGCCAAATAATGCAATTCAGACTGCATTATTTTATTAATCACTAAATGCCTAAACGCACAAACACACATCACTTTTAAATGTGCGAGTGCAAAAATGACTCACTTGCAATGTGTCTAAACTAAAGAGCCTCGAAAGAGAAGCAGCAGCACCATAGACAAGGACAAATCACACACATATCACACTGAGATTACACACACAGCAGCCAACAAGACAAACACCAGCGTCTGCAGCACGACTCAAGCTCACACATCTGAACCTAAATCAGAGATAAATGTGACCCTGGAGCACAAAACCAGTCTTAAGTCGCTGTGCTCAAAATTATTGAATTTTCTTTTATGCCAAAAATCATTAGGATATTAAGTAAAGATCATGTTCCATGAAGATATTTTGTACATTTCCTACTGTAAACATATCAAAACTTAATTTTTGAAAAGTAAAGAGCTTCATTTGGACAACTTTAAAGGTGATTTTCTCAGTTTTTTTATTTTTTGCACCCTCAGATTCTAGATTTTCAAATAGTTGTATCTCGGCCAAATATTGTCCTATCATAACAAACCAAAGCTTATTTATTCAGCTTTCAGATAATGTATAAATCTCAATTTCGACAAATTGACCCTTATGAGTGGTTTTGTGGTCCAGGGTCACATATGATACATGTTATTATCATCTAATGATATTATTTTATCACAAAACAGAATAAGCAAAAGCTTTAAATGTGCAGTTGTACAATTCCAATGCAGTATTGATATACCATTATAGCTTTTTCCTTGAAAAAATTAAATTAACCTAAAAATGCTTAATTATTAACTATATAGATTTAAAAAAAAAAAAAATAAACTAATAAAAATGGCAAAAAACAAAACAAAACTAAAAATGTAATAAAATTCAAAATATGGAAGAATCTTAAATTTGTTTAACTGACAAACAAGCATACATTATTTGTCAGTTAAACAAATCATACAAATTATAATTATTAACTATATAGATAAAAAAATAATAATAAAAATGACAAAAAACAAAACTAAAAATGTAATAAAATTCTAAATATGGAAGAATCTTAAATTTGTTTAACTGACAAACAAGCATACATTATTTGTCAGTTAAACAAATCATACAAATTATAATTATTAACTATATAGATAAAAAAATAATAATAAAAATGACAAAAAACAAAACTAAAAATGTAATAAAATTCTAAATATGGAAGAATCTTAAATTTGTTTAACTGACAAACAAGCATAAATTATTTGTCAGTTAAACAAATCATAAAAATTATAATTATTAACTATATAGATAAAAAAATAATAATAAAAATGACAAAAAACAAGTAAAAATGTAATAAAATTCAAAATATGGAACAATCTTAAATTTGTTTAACAGAAAAACAAGCATAAATTATTTGTCAGTTAAACAAATTATAGAAATTATAATTATTAACTATATAGATAAAAAAAAACTTAACTAATAAAAATTACAAAAAAAAAACTACAAAAAATGCAGTAAAATTCGAAATATGGAAGAATCTTAAATTTGTTTAACTGAAAAACAAGCATAAATTATTTGTCAGTTAAACAAATTATAAAAATTATAATTATTAACTATATAGATAAAAAAATAATAATAAAAATGACAAAAAAAACAACAACAACTAAAAATATGGAAGAACCTTAAATTTGTTTAACTGACAAACAAGTATAAAGCACGCAGAAACAACTGGAGAAATACATTTCAACAAAGCACCTGATAGATATGATGCTTAATCCATACCATCATGTATTTGATTTGATCTGTGCAGGGATTAAATGATCAAAGTTGATTTATACATTAGTCACCTCAGAAACTCCCTCTGGATCGCCGCTGATTTATTGAGCAGGTTTTAAATCGACACGCCGGTGGTTTTGTGTTCCGTGAGAACGACGGACGATGAATAAACGACTGCAATCAAATGAGATATGACTGCATTCTCCCACGATTACTGCAAATCTCAACTGTGTGATTCTATTTATCAAGTCAGATATTTAAATAGTTACATCTGTACCTGTCTAAATGCAGTTCACTCATGTAAATAATATCTTTAGTATACATTCTAGGAACACTGTGCTCTATTTCTCAAACAAAAATAGTTCCAAACAAAGTCACAGCTGAGCCGATGCTCATCTATAGTCTTTAACTCAGATTTAACTCGATTTAATGAATTATTCAGTCACAAAGATTTTGACTTACTGCCAACTACAGGTGCTTTCCGTTTCATTTTTAACGTATAAATTTAGTCATTTAAATTGTTTAATATTCCTATATTCAAAACCTTATATTTAAAACATCCAAAAATGCATTAATGCCACCTCTGAATCTTGTCAGAAAATCTGTAAATATTCCTTAATGCCACATTTGCGCTCTTCTGTGGCATGCAAAGGTGAACTGTTGCTAATTTTATTTGACAAGCATAAATAGTTTGTCAGTTAAACAAATTATAAAATTATAATTATTAGCTATATAGATTAAAAAAAACCTAAACTAATAAAAATGACAAAAAAAAAAAAGTAAAAATGTAATAAAATTTCAAATATGGAAGAATCCTAAATTTGTTTAACTGACAAACAAGCATAAATTATGTGTCAGTTAAAAAAAAAAAAAATAATAATAATAATAATAATAATAATAATATTATATATATATATATATATATATATATATATATATATATAATAATAATAATAATAATAATAATAATATTATATATATATATATATATATATATATAATTATTAATTATATAGATTTCAGAAAAACTAAACTAAACTAATAAAAATGACAAAAAAAATACTAAAATATGGAAGAATCTTGAATTTGTTTAACTGACAAACAAGCATACATTATTTGTCAGTTCAACAAATTATAAAAATTATAATTATTAACTATATAGATTAAAAAAAAACTAATAAAAATGACAAAAAAAAATAAAATAAAATATGGAAGAATCTTAAATTTGTTTAACTGACAAACAAGCATAAATTATTTGTCAGTTCAACAAATTATAAAAAATTATAATTATTAACTTCATAGATAAAAAAAACAAACAACTAAACTAATAAAATTTACAAAAAAAAAAACAACTAAAATATGGAAGAATCCTAAATTTGTTTAACTGACAAACAAGCATAAATTATTTGTCAGTTTAAAAAATAATAATAATTATAATTATTAACTATATAGATTAAAAAAAATAAACTAAACTAATAAAAATGACAAAAAATAAATAAATAAATAAATAAATGTAATAAAATTTAAAATATGGAAGAATTTGTTTAACTGTTTCATTTTTAACATATACATTTACTTCTGTGGCATGCAAAGGTGATTTGTTGCTGATTTTATTTGACTGGTAACTTATTCTTCCTGATTGTATCATATTATTTATTTTAAATAAATGTATTGTTTAATTAAAATTGTTGAAAAAAATTTTTTTTGGTCACAAAAGATGACATTTAATAAAGTTAGAAAAATGTCATTACAACAGTCAAATATGGCTTTATAATGGGAAGTTTAATTTCTGTCAATGATCAGGTTTTCCTAAGTTGTTTTTTTCAATAGGAGCACACAATATACAAAAAATCTTTAATTTGGCCATAATTACAGGTGCCTGTCTTATGCAAAAAGGTTTAGAGAAAATATGAAATAAGTTTAATGTTATTATAGACTATAAAGGGTTTTATAATTAAATGCATCTGAAAGGACGTCTAAAATTAGCATTAACTTCCCCGCTCCTTATGAACCTATTCAATAGTAATTTAAATGAGCAGAACAATACCATTGCTGCTTTAAATATTGTTTTACTTTTGCATAATACATATGTGACCCTGGACCACAAAACCAGTCATAAGTGTCAATTTTTCGATCATCTGAAAGGAGAATAAATAAGCTTTCAATTGATGTATGGACTGTTATAATGGGACAATATTTGGCTGAGATGCAACTATTTGAAATCTGCAATCTGAGGGTGCAAAAAAATACAAATATTGAGAAAATCACCTTTAAAGTTGTCAAATGAAGCTCTTAGCAATGCATATTATTAATCAAAAATTAAGCTATGATATATTTACAGTAGGAAATGTACTAAATATCTTCATGGAACATGATCTTTACTTAATATCCTGATGATTTTTAGCATAAAAGTAAAATCAATGCAATGTATTTTTGGCTATTGCTACAAATATACCCCAGCGACTTAAGACTTTTTTTTAAGGTTTTGTGCTCCAGGGTCATATATTTGAAATGCATACATTACACTATGCACTTTTTTATTGTAAGGATTGTGTGCATTATTGAACAATACACAGCAAATCTCTCCTGCCTGATTGTTTATATCATAACATCATGTAACTATATTATCGTCCAGCTCTAATCTGCCTCATGCAACTATAAGCTATGAACATACAGATATTATAAACATCATAAGCTGCTTTGAAACTGTATGCATTGAGAAAGCACTACACAGATAGTCAAGACAAACTGACTTGACTTAAATTCCTCTGCAGTTTCCTGTAAAGTGATCTTCTGTCCTTGCGTTCACCTGGAAAACACCAGACGCTCAGACTTTGGACTGCAGACGGAAATGAGCCACGTTTAGCTGCAACAACTTCAGACGTCTGAGCGAATGTGATTATAGGACACAAAAGCCTCTTCCAGGACACAAATCACAACCAAACCACAATCAAGGCAGGTTTCTAGCGTGAAGTAAACAATCTGTCCTCGCTGACACAAAACAACATGTGAAGAGGTGAAATTCACAAACAATCGGATCCCATTTGAAGTCTGGAGGGAGATTCTCTGTTGTGATTTAACAAAAACTGGATGAGCTGCATGACTAAATCCAACTGTGCATGAAAACACAGCTCATAGCAGAACATTTTAAAGTGTTTGAACACATTTTTTTATTAACCCTCTGGCCCTCTTCGTTTAGGAGTCACAATTATTTTCTTTGCGCTCAAAAGTGACTGAACCCTTGAAATGTGACTTCCTTTTTTTTTCCAGGAATATCAATGCAATCATTTTTTGTTCAATAATATTTTTGGATTATTATTTAGAATTTTGAGGAGATTTTATGACACTACGCAATATTCATGCGATTTTCATCAGCTATTTTTTTTCCATTGGAATTAATATATATTTTTGTATTTAATTATTTATATATTATTTTTCAACAAATGCAACATTTCATATTAAAATATAGTAAAATACTTTTTTTTTTATCTGAGAATCGTGAAATTAGTGGCATTAAAAAAATAAAAACTTGTGTAATGTCATGTAACCACCTGTATAGCTCCCTATATACAGTTTACATACACCTTGCAGAATCTGCAAAATGTTAATTATTTAATCAAAATAAGAGGGATCATATAAAATGCATGTTATTTTTTAATTTTATCTGACCTGAATAAGGTATTTCAAATAAAAGACATTCACATATTGTCCACAAGAAAATACAATAGTTGAATTTATAAAAATTACCCTGTTCAAAAGTTTACATCCCCTTGATTCTTAACACTGTGTTGTTCCCTGAATGACCCACAGCTGTGTTTTTTGTTTAGTGATAGTTGTTCATGAGTCTCTTGTTTGTCCTGAACAGTTAAACTGTCTGCTGTTCTTCAGAAAAATTCTTTGGTTTTCCAGCATTTTTGTGTATTTGAACCCTTTCCAACAATGACTGTATGATTTTGAGATCCATCTTTTCACACTGAGGACAACTGAGAGACTCATATGCAACTATTACAGAAGCTTCAAACACTCACTGATGCTCCAGAAGGAGAAAACATGCATTAAGAGCCAAACTTTTGAAATTTGAAGTTTTGGCCTAAATGTAACTTATTTTGTCTTCTTGGAAACATGTAAGTATCTTCTGTAGCTTCTGAAGAGCATTGCTAAATGAACAAAAAAAATATGAGATTTAGGCAAAATTAGCTAAATGTACACATTTCCATTCTGTTCAAAAGTTTTCACCCCCCGGCTCTTAATGCATGTTTTTTCCTTTTGTGCATTTACATTGCAAATGTGACAATAGTCAGCAAGTGTCATATCATTCAGATGAAGCTACGATTTTTTTAAATACTAAAATATAAACATTTTCAGGTCAAAAGTGACCGAAGAGGGGCCAGAGGGTTAAATAAAACAACAAAAACCCTATAATCTATCTATACTCATGAAATATTGAAACTCTCTGCACTAAACTACTAATTAAACAACAAAACTCTTCACTGAAACCTACAAATTTCACTTCCCATGAAATGAGAAACTCTTCAATCTACTGATTCATAAATCTTCATGCTAAACTACTGATTAAAGAGATTTTTTTTAGCATTAAATACTGACTAAAGAATAAACCTTACACTGATATTAAAGAAGACACTGTTCATTAAACGACTCATTTAAAAATAAACTCTTGTTGATAAACAAGCTGTTGATGAAATCTTGAGAAGACATGAAAACTGACTGAATGCATGGCAGTGACCTGAACGCCGGCCCATAATGCTCTGTCATCGAGCGCAGCGCAGGAACAGAAGGGAGGCTGTCTTTAGAAAATGAGTAGGAAGCGAAAAATGAAGTTAGCTGGGGGGGGAAAAAAAGAGAAGCAGACGAAAGAAGAAAGAAAAACACAGGATGCTGCGATCTGGAGCGACAGAGCTCGAGAGACAAGTAAGGGCAGGTCTGGGACAAAGAGTTTGGAAAGAATTAAAAAACAACAGGCAGAGAGAGAGAGAGATAAGATCGCAGCTCCAGCCAGTGAATTGTGCTGCTTTGGCTGCAGAGCCGCATTAAAAAGTTTGTTTTACGCAACTGAGGTGGTTTCCAGCCTGCCGGACGCGCTCTCTCCTGACTCTGGAGGGAAGTGAAGGATCATGGGATATACGTGGGTGGACAATAACCAAACAGACACTGGGTAAAGGTGTAAGAGAGAAAAAATTGAGGAAGGAAGACTACAAATACTTGCTTTTAAAAAGCGCTGTGTGCCTCCGTACTTGGTGCTTACAAGATAAATATTTTGAGTTCTGACCCTAAATTCTGATTGAATGCTAAAGAAAACTAAAAACACCTGTACCACATGTTAAGGAATAAGTATATTAATAGGGTCTTAAAAAGAGTTCACATTAGACTACTGATTATAGAAACTCTTCCAATGAAAGTACTGACTCAAAAAACAACAAACAAGCTCAATATTTATATTTCTGAGTTTAAATTCTGATTGATTGCCTCTGTGAATGCTAAAGAAAACAAAAAACACCTGTATCAAATAAGAAAATGTAATAAGTATATTAATAGTGCCTTTAGAAACAGTTCACATTAGACTACTGATTATAGAAACTCTGTCTCAACAAAAAACAAGATCAATATTTATAGTTCTGACTCTAAATTCTGACTGATGAGCTGTGATCATCTCTGCAAATGCTAAAAAACACCTGTACCAAATGTTAAAATGTAATAAGTATATTAATAAAGTGTCTTAAAAAAAGAGTTCACATTAGACTACTGATTATAGAAACTCTTCCAATGAAAGTACTGACTCAAAAACAACAAAAAACAAGCTCAATATTTATAGTTCTGACTCTAAATTCTGATTGATTGACTCTGTGAATGCTAGAAAACAAAAAAAACGCCTTTATCAAATGTTAAAGTGTAATAAGTATATTAATAAAGTGTCTTAAAAACAGTTCACAATAGTCTATTGATTACAGAAACTCTTCCAATGAAAGTACTGACTCAAAAACAACAAAAAACAAGCTCAATATTTATAGTTCTGACTCTAAATTCTGATTGATTGCCTTTGTGAATGCTAGAAAACAAAAAAAAACGCCTTTATCAAATGTTAAAGTGTAATAAGTATATTAATAAAGTGTCTTAAAAACAGTTCACAATAGACTATTGATTATAGAAACTCTGTCTCAACAAAAAACAAGATCAATATTTATAGTTCTGACTCTAAATTCTGATTGATCATCTCTGTGAATGCTAAAGAAAACAAAAAACACCTGTACCACATGTTAAAATGTAATAAGTATATTAATAGGGTCTTAAAAAGAGTTCACAATAGACTACTGATTATAGAAACTCTTCCAATGAAAGTACTGACTCAAAAAACAACAAACAAGCTAAACTTTTATATTTCTGACTTTAAATTCTGATTGATTGCCTCTGCGAATGCTAAAGAAAACAAAAAACACCTGTATCATATGGGAAAATGTAATAAGTATATTAATAGTGTCTTTAGAAACAGTTCACATTAGACTACTGATTATAGAAACTCTGACTCAACAAAAAACAAGATCAATATTTATAGTTCTGACTTTAAATTCTGATTGATTGGCTTTGTGAATGCTAGAAAACAAAAAAAAAACGCCTTTATCAAATGTTAAAGTGTAATAAGTATATTAATAAAGTGTCTTAAAAACAGTTCACAATAGACTATTGATTATAGAAACTCTTCCAATTAAAGTACTGACTCAAAAACAACAAAAAACAAGCTCAATATTTATATTTCTGACTCTAAATTCTGATTGATCATCTCTGTGAATGCTAAAGAAAACAAAAAACACCTGTACCACATGTTAAAATGTAATAAGTATATTAATAGGGTCTTAAAAAGAGTTCACAATAGACTACTGATTATAGAAACTCTTCCAATGAAAGTACTGACTCAAAAAACAACAAACAAGCTCAATATTTATATTTCTGAGTTTAAATTCTGATTGATTGCCTCTGTGAATGCTAAAGAAAACAAAAAACACCTGTATCAAATAAGAAAATGTAATAAGTATATTAATAGTGCCTTTAGAAACAGTTCACATTAGACTACTGATTATAGAAACTCTGACTCAACAAAAAGAAAGATCAATATTTATAGTTCTGACTTTAAATTCTGATTGATTGACTCTGTGAATGCTAGAAAACAAAAAACATCTGCACCAAATGTTAAAATGTAATAAGTATATTAATAAAGTGTCTTAAAAAAAGAGTTCACATTAGACTACTGATTATAGAAACTCTTCAAATTAAAGTACTGATTCAAGATCAATATCTATAGTTCTGACTCTAAATTCTGATTTAATGAGCTGTGATCAAAGTCCTTGCGAATGCTGAAAAACACCAAAGAGTCTACAGTTAGGACTAATACAATATTACTGTTCATTTGATTACATTTAACACATTATCCTCCAGCTGTTGAGCATGTTTTATAAAAACATATGCCGGTGATTTTACCACATCTGAACAGATCATCCTGATGAGCACAACAGTTAAATATAAGAGTAATACAGTGACTTCGAGTTTTACGGTATGTGCGTATGTCAGTGCACGAGGAATCAACATGATACGATATAAAGAGCAATGCAAACACACAAAGTCCAGCTCGGTACTACATGTCTGCGTCCTAATTTGATCTTTGACCCATGTGTGGTCTTGTTATCGAGTTTCACAACTTGGCAAAGTGTGTGTGTGTGAGTCATTTGATATCCAGGCCAACAACATTCCCTTCACAACTGTGTGATACATGCCATGGGAATATCCTCTTCCCCCAAAACAGGCGATTCTCTCAGAGTCCTGGAGCTCAACCAAATAACCCCAATAAATACTATACTCTCTAGGCCCGGATGGAATTTTATAAAGGATATTGGTGGAATGGATTTAAGTAGAGCTGAATTTACTACAATGGAGGTGAAGGCACAATCGCATATGCGACGGGCAGAGGATGTAGAACACTGTAAATGAAGGGCGTTGCGATTCTGCGGAAACCTGCAGAGCTTTTCCCTGAGTTCTGCGGGCGAGATTCCATGTGGGCCTGATAATAATCCCAAAACAAAACAACATCGCCAGCCGCTGAACGAACCCAAGAACGGACCAGCTGAGATGCATCTGCATGCTTTGAGATGGACTCGAACAGAAATGGGATTATAGAGGAGAAGGTCATGGGTTTGATTCCCAGGGAATGCATGAACTGACTACAAATGTGTAGATTGAATGCAATGCAAGTTCCTTCGGAAAATGATTCTTTATGGTCGGTCATTAGCTCGTCTAACTTTTATGGAACTCAAACATTTTAATTTGGCAAAAGTAACACCAAGGTCACAGGTTTGATTCCCACGGCATGCATGAACTGACCAAATGCACAGATTGAAATTAATCTCAGGGTTTGTTGCATCGGAAAAAAAAAATGTCTGCCAAAAAAAAAAAATGCCAAAAAAAAAAACATTGTGGCACTCAAAAATTGAACTTTGGCGATAGAAACACCAAGGTTATGGGTTTGATTCCCTGAGAATGCATGAACTGACCAAATGTTTTGACTGAATGTAATGCAAGTTCAGAATCCTTCAGGGTCAGGCATTAGCTCATCTAACTTTTGCGGCACTCAAAAATTAACGTTTGGCAGTAAAAAAAACACTAAGGTCACAGGATCGATTCCCAGGGAATACATGAACTGACCAAATGTGTAGATTAAATGCAACGTAAATTGCTTCAGAAAAAAAAAAAAAAAAAACATCTTTACCAAATGTATTGTCATGGGTTCAATTCCCAGGGCATGCGTGAATTACCAAATGTGTAGATTGAAATTAATTTTAGGGTTAGTTGCGTCAGGGAAAAAGCATCTGCCAGATGCATTAATGTAAGTGTAAAAGAAATCAATCCATTATTGTCAGACAGATCTAAACAAAAAAAAATTAAGTCTGACAAAAGAAACGCAGAGGTTTTGTGTTCGAATCCCAGGGAATGCATTAAGTGACCAAAACTGTAGACTGAATGGAATATAAACTGCTTAGGAAAAAAATCATCTCTACAAAATGTATTTATGTAAAAATGCATTCTTTGTGATCATTAGCTGGTCTAAACTTTTGTGGCACTCAAAAAGTAGAATTTGGTAATGGAAATGCAAGGTCATGGGTTCAATTCCCAGGGCATGCATGAATTACCAAATGTGTAGCCTGAAATCAATTTTAGGTTTAGTTGCGTTGGGGGAAAAACATCTGCCAAATGCATTAATGTAAATGAAAAAAAAAAAATCCTTTATTGTAATTAGTCTGATGTAAAGTCTGACAATAGAAACACAGAGGTTGTGGGTTCGATTCCCAGGGAATGCATGACCAAAACTGAATAGACTGAATGCCAAAAGTATTTGTGTAAAAATGTATTCTTTACGGTCATTAGCTGGTCTAAACTTTTGTGGCACTCAAAAAGTAGAGTTTGGTAATGGAAACGCAGAGGTTGTGGGTTTGATTCCCAGGGCATGCATGAATTACCAAACATGTAGATTGAAATCAATTTTAGGATGCACTTTAATTCAATTTATTTGCACTGGGGGAAAAGCATCTGAAAATGCATTAATGTAAATGAAAAAAAAAAAACAATCCTTTATTGTCATTAGTCTGATGTAAAGTCTGACAATAGAAACACAGAGGTTGTGGGTTCGATTCCCAGGGAATGCATTAAGTGACCAAAACAGCAGACTGAATACCAAATGTATTTATGTAAAAATGTATTCTTTACGGTCATTAGCTGGTCTAAACTTTTGTGGCACTCAAAAAGCAGAGTTTGGTAATGGAAACACAAGGTTATGGGTTCAATTCCCAGTGAATGCATGAACTTTTACAGCTTGAATTCAACGCAAGTAGCTTCATACAAACCAGCAAAAGCATAAAAGTGAACTTACTGTTGTTGGACTTGAGGTCTCGGTGGATGACGGGGACGATGGCCTCGTTGTGCAGGTACTGCATCCCTTGGGCGATCTGCACAGCCCAGTTGACCAGAACGTGCGGCGGGATCCGTCGGCCGGCCAGAGCGCGGCTCAGCGCGCCGCCGGACGCGTACTCCATGATCAGACACAGGTTGGGCTCCTGCAGGCAAACGCCTTTGAGCGCGATGATGTTGGGGTGCCTGAGCATGGCGAAGAGCCTGGCCTCGTTCTGGACGTTCTGGGCCGTGACGCTGATGTCCTCGTCCGGGTCCTGACGGGCCGCCTTCACGGCCACCAACTCGCCCTTCCAGGTTCCCCGGTAGACCTTCCCGAAGCCGCCGACCCCGATGACCTCCTCGAGACTCAGCTCGCCGAAGTCCACCGCCTCCGGCTCCAACTCGCTCACCACCGCCGGGCCCAAAGCCGAACCCGGGAGCTTGCCGTACCCGCTAGGTTTGAAAGACACATAGTTGGAGGGGAAGATTCCCACCTTGTTGTTGACCTTTCCCGCCCACCATCCTTCGTCTCCGGATATCTCCGAATCTAGAGACAGGACCTCCACCAGGTCTCCTTTACGCAGCGTGAGTTCGTCCTTCCCCGAGGCCTCGTAGTCGAACAGCGCGGTCCAAACCGGGTTGGTGAAGTTCCCCTTCTGCGTCTGGTCCAGGCTCTTCCAAGTGGACAGCGGGCCGCGGGTGAATATGTTCTTCAGCGGCTCCATGGCGTTTACAAGGCGGTTTGAATGAAGTCAGATGAAGCGTGATGTCGAAGTTCAGGTGGGTACGTCACGACCCCTCTCGCCCCCAGATCTCTGTACGTCCGGATCATCGGTGGACGCGTCTCCATCAGACACCAATCTCCATGTAGATGCAAACAAAGCAAACGGACGCTCCAGTGCTCACTCGAGGAGCCTTCCTTCCTGCATACTCCGAAAACACAGCTGAATGTCACATAAGAGATGAAAACATGATTTACCCAGATCTAAAAACTCCCAACGGACCGGTGGAAGAGGACACGCATGAGCCCAGTCTTAGTTCAGGGCTCCATTGAGAGCTCAGTATTTTTAGCTGCTGCTGCTTCGCTGTGGTTTTGCCCGAGCAGGAAGCGCTCAGAAGAAGAATAGCAGGAAAAGCCAATTCAACTCGCGGCCGAAGGCGCACAAACGCGCTGAGAAACGCTCTTTCACGCTCGCCTGGATCGCATCGTCAGGTTTCTCCGTCCGGACCGATCATCGCGGGTGTTCTCTCAGCAGTTTCTCAAGTTCTTCTCAAGTTCTCAAGTTCTCTAACTCGCCGTCCGCGGCAGGAAGAGTGCGCTCGGGCCGCTCAGCTGATCGCGTCTCGCTGTTTTAATGGCGTCGCGTCATTTGTGCCGCTCGACGTCGATCGCCTTCATTCGCTCGGCTCAGAAACGCTCTCAAAGTCGGTGTGTTGAGCCCGTTTACCGTGAACTCTTCCCGTCTGTCCGGTAGAGGGTGGGACAGGAAAAGAATCAGATGACTGTCGACTCTCCTCCTCCCTCTCCTGGCCACAGTGTGTGTGTGTGTGTGTGTGTGTGTGTGTGTGTGTGTGTGTGTGTGTGTGCGTGTGTGGGATTGTGTACAAATGTCAGACTCAGCTCTTTATGTTTATATATATATCGTTTTATATTTTTTCCCTGTGTGCTGGACTCCCTGCTGCTGTTTTTCCTTCACTAATAATAAATGCATTTTAGTTTTGTAAATAAAGTCACACAAAAGTACAATTTGTATTTGTCTACAAGTATATATTTATATTTATGTTTATATTTATTTGTTGTTGGTTTGCTATTATTAGAATTTTTGTTGTTGCTGTCTTAAATTTTCTGAAATTCAAGGCAATATATGAATTCAATCTATTATCATTGTTATATATATATATATATATATATATATATATATATATATATATTATATAACACTGATAATTTATTTAATTTATAAATCTATTATCAAAAAATATAATAAAATAAAAAAAAATAAAGGATATAAATATTTGTAAACAAGCTATAAAACCATAAACCATGTTCATAACTATACATCGTTTTATAGCTTGTTTACAAATGTATTTTTTGTAATAGGAGTGTCTTAAAACTCTCAAAATTACTTGCAATTAAAATACATAATTAGTTTTTATGTGAACACGGATGACAAAACCAGTCATATGGTTACATTTTTTGAAATTGAGATTTATACATAGCTAAATAAGTAATCTTTCCTTTGATGTATGGTTTGTTAGGATAGGACAATATTTGGCCGAGATATGACTATTTGAAAATGTTTCAACAATCCAAATACTGACCTTTTAAAGTTGATCAAATTAAGTTCTTAGCATATTACTAATGAAAAAGATTTTTTTTTTTTTTGTTTGTTTTTTTTTTGTAATGTGAACAGTTCTACCATGTATTATTATTATTAGTAGTAGTAGTAGTATTAATGCTCCAAACAGTATACAAAAAATTCTACAGCCATCAACAAAACAAAATTGGGCAATAACAAAAAATAAATAAATAAATAAAAAATAAAGAAAGAAAGAAGAGAAGGGGGTGTTTAAAACATTACAACTTGAAAAAGCAAAATTGAGACTTACGTGATTAAAAATAGGAAAAGAGTTACAAAGAGCTTTTTTTGTTTTTAGACAACTGGATCAATGAAATGTATTGCTCAAATTCTTTCAAAAAAAAAAAAACAAAAAAAACAAGCAGAATTGTTAAAATTGGAATTTAGCAAGAAGCAAGATCGAATTCACAACATAAAACTGTTTTCTTTTAGACTGATCATCTTCAAAAAAAAGTAAAAAAAAAAAAAAAAAAAGCACTACATCCTTCCAAAACAAGGTACATGCGTTATAGATTTTACTCCTAATGAAACTTAAAACATCTTTCCAAAATGTCAATCAAAAAGTAAGTTTTGATATATTTACAGTAGGAATTTTACAAAATATCTTAATGGAACTTTTTTTTTTTTTGGCATAAAACAAAAATGTATAATTTTGACCAATACAATGTTTTTTTAATGTGTGCTGCTTGGAATTATTGTGGGTGTTTCATTGCTAAAATCCTTAAAAATAAAATAAAATAATATATATATATACACACACACACACATATTTACTTTGTAAATTGTCATTATCAAAGCTTATCCCACATAGTGTGACAACATGCCCCTCTAAATCATTCAGAGCGTTGTAGAGTTATTTCCTGTGCAAAAGTCCAACCCTTTTTTAGTGACTGAGGCTATAAAAGTGTCTCTATAATCACTGAGTTATAATTATCTGCTGCTACTGCAAATAAATAACACTTTGCATGTACTTTAATCCAAAACATGAGTGTAATTCAGGGAGCATTAGTCTCATTATTACCCATGACTTCCAGAGCTCTCCGAGCCGGCGGCTGTAAATAAGTCCAGAGGAAATGGAAGCTTCCCGTCGGTCAGGCCTTTGATGGTTTTACCTCTGCAGCCGTGTCATTTATACCAGAACACACATGAGCTCAATCACAGCCAGTCCATTAGAAACCAAGCATAAAACACAGCCATGAATGGACACACCTTTGTACTCACTCACACACTGGAAAAGCCGTAAATGATCATTACTGTACCTTTGAATGAAAATACCATTTCAGATTTTCTACTTTAAAATGTCATATTTAAGTAAGTGTTATTTGATCCTTTCAACTCAATGCTCATTGACTAAAAATATTGTAATAGTCTCAACTCATCAAGGTTGTTGGAAGAGATGTGACGCTTCTTATGCCTAGAACAAAACAACAGCCAAATATTGTCTGATTTATTGGCACTATTAAAGAAAAGACACGAGACCCTCGCCTTTAAGATCACACACACACACACTCACACACTCACACACACTGAGGCCTGAATCATCATTTCTGCAGGAAGGATGCAGTTGTTTATATAGTGTGTCGGTCACAACTGAGCTTCTGAATGCTAGAACACACACACACACACACACACACACACACACACACACACACACACACACACACACACACACACAAATAGCTGCCATGAATAACAACTCTACAGAAATTATTGAGCTAAAAAATTGACATTAGTCCATTAGTAACTGGTACTCTAGCAGTCAAAAGTTGTTTTTAAAGAGGTCTCTTCTGCTCATCAAGGCTCTGTTTATTTGATCAAAAATACAGAAAAATACAGTAATATTGCAAAATGTTATTACAATATAAAATAATGTTTTTTATTTGAATATACTTTACGATATAATTTATTCCTGTGATGCAAAGCTGAATTTTCATCAGCTGTTACTCCAGTCTTAAGTTAAGTGTCACATGATCTTTCAGAAATCTTTTTTTTTTTTTCTCAGGATTCTTTGATGAATAAGTTAAAAAGAACAGCATTTATTCAAAATATAAATCTTTTCTAACAATGTACATCTATGCTATCACTTTTTATTAATTTAACACATCCTTGGTGAATAAAAGTACTAATTTCTTTCAAAAAAAAAAAAGAAAGAATAAAAATGTACTGACCCCAAACTTTTGAACAGTAGTGTATATTGCTATAAAACCTTTCTATTTTAAATAAATGCTGTTCTTTTTTAACCTTTTATTGATTAAAAAAATAAAAAAAAATCACAGGTTCCAACAAAAAAAAACCCTTATAATAAATCAGTATATTAGAATGATTACTGAAGGATCATATGACAATGAAGAGTGGAGTAATGATTCTGGAAATTCAACTTTAATTACAGATATAAATTAAATTTTAATGTATGTTAATATAGAAAAACATTGATTTGCATCCTAATAATATTTCACAATATTACATTTTTTTCTGTATTTTTGATCAAGTGAAAACAGCCTTGATACGCATAAGAAACTTCTTTAAAAAACATAAAATGAGAGGGTGTGTCCAAAACTTTTGACTGCTAGTGTACATTAGTTATTAAAAGTGATAATGTCAATATATAATGTAATGTTTTTGAGTTCTAGGATTTTTAAATAACATATGTCAATATTGTTCAACCCCTATTTCACATTTTAGTCACTTATTTTTATGGTATAGGGAACAAAGCTGTCTTAAAACACAATTAAACATTTAGAAAACAGAATTAGCTTGAGTCGTTACACATACATAAATACATTTAGCCCATGATGTGCTTTAGTTTGAGTAGCCAATATGACAAAGTCAGCAGAGCTCTGTCAAAAAGCTATAGAGAAGGAATAGTTTGATTACTTTAAAAAGTCTAAGGCTATATTAGATTTCCAAGACAATAAAAGTTCCTAAAGACACAGCTGGCAGCATTATTCCTTAGCTTAAAATGTGTTGAGGGTGTTGAGGGAAAAAGCACAATATCATAAAACATTTGATCAGAACAACGTGCAATGTACAGGCAATAGCTTTCAAGACGACCTTGACCAAGATGAATATGCTCAAATTCATTTAGATCGCCCTTATGGTGTTCTGGAAGAATGATTTATGAGTGATGTGACTAAACTAAAACTGTTTGTACTTGTGGATCACATTATGCCTGGTGCAAAAAAGGCAAAACATGGAGGTGGGCCAGTTATGTTATGGGGGTGTTTTACTATAGCAAGAAGTGGAAAGGTCGACCGATGTATTGTTTTGCGGATTAATTGGCACCAATAGTTGATTGGCAGAACTATTGGTTATTGGCAAAAATCCAAAAGAAGGCTCCACTGTCATTATACAGCATAACAGCCATAGATATGTATGATGAGAGCGACCTCTAGAGGCGGAAATCACTGACAACACCTGCAGTTTGTTTACACACTTGATACTGCACACCGAACACAACGGGACACCAGATCAGTGTTCATTTTGACGACAAATTTTAATTTAGTTTTAGTCATATTTTAGTCATCTGAATTGCTTTTAGTCGACGAAATATCATACGATTTTAGTCGACTAAATCTACAGTAAATTTAGTCGGCTAAAACTTAATGGGTTTAGTTACAGTGCAATGCATTTATTAAGAATTTCTCTAAAATTTCCAAACTCATTCTATAGGTTTAATATTAAGCTTTAATCATGATAAACACACAATTTAACTGCAGTGATACACAACATGCCTTAATATTAAAATTTAATTAAAACCACTTCTCATCAAGAACATGGTCTTCTTCTGAATGTAATCTCAATGGTTATATCGGCTAATGATGCATTCTTTATAGTCACTTGTTTAAAATATTCTTCATTCTTTCAAACAGACATGTTTATGTCTATTAATGAATTTAGATTCATCTTTAGGGCTGTGTAAGTGATTCAGTCAAAAGCAGTGTGAGGTTTTCTGTCTTTCTTTTGTTGCTTGATGAACATCAGTGACTCGGACAATAGACACTAAATGTGGCTGCTGTCCCTTTAAATCCCAATGCAATGGATGCAATGCACTGATGCACTTTCTCTCAACTGTTTACGTTCATTTAAGACCTAATCTGCTGCGTTTACGTGAATATTCGTCAAAACAGACAATTCCAGATCAGATTTGTGTGTATTTCTCAGTTCATGAACGTGAAAGAGTGTGAGACGTGTTTTCTGTGTGTTTGCTTCAGTGTCTTGCTTCAGTGTCTGCGTCAGAAAACAAGACCCAATTGAGTTCGTCATCAAATTTATCCATATGTCTGCACTTCTCCCATATATTGACATTTTTTAACGTTTTATTAGACATGCAGCAAGTGTATTTTAGCTTGTGTCCCGCCTGTTTGTATGCATCTATCCTCCTACTATGCGACAGATTTTTCTGAATGAATCTCTTTCCAAATCATCCCTCCATAACATTTTCATCTAGTTTTTATTCGTTGACAAAAATGGCAGTAGATTTTTGGCATAGTTTTTGTCATTCAAGAAGAATTTTAGCTCATTATCATTTTGTTTTCATCTGTGAAAAAAATGACCGATAAAAAATGACAAAAATTATTCGTCAACGAAATTAACACTGCTTCAGATGCAGATTTAAAACTTTGACAGAGAACTATAGTGCATGTTTTCATATCATTACTTAGTACTTTGTTGACTAGATGCTGCTTTAGTAGAGAAAGCACAGCAGTATGTCTGCTATCAAGGCTGAGAGGAAGAACATTAGCTGCACCTCAAGAGGTTAAAACAATGGCCAAAACAGTAAATCCAACCTAAATGTCTAATGTCACAATTGTTACAATCTATTTGCATTAGTTTATATCCAGCTGATCACATTCATGCATTTGTTAGCCAGCAAGTTGCATATTTAAAGCTAGTGATGTAAGAAAATTCAGCCAACGGAAATCTGCCGCATCACAGAGTTTTACATTAAGTACATCATATCTGTCTCAAATCGATGTAAATGTACATAAATACTTCACCATGGGTTAGAAGATTGTGTATTGTGCATTTTTAGGAAAACTTTTCTCTTTCTGTGGCTCTAATAAAGTCTGTGTGTAACATATAGAGAGATATGATATATATGGGTCTGTTGTTGTTAAACACCGAACTTCAAACTCATCGATGCCGCTTTTTGATCATTCTTGAAGTAAACTTATGTCCAATTAAATAAACAGTTTTAGACCACCTTTTGAACTGAACGTGACGCGTCCTGTGTGTAATAATTCACACAAAATTTCCTGACTAAAATATTTTGTTGTTTTGATTAGATATCTAATATCAACTGAAATAACTTTAATAGTATATATATATATATATATATATATATATAAATGAAATAGCTTTAATGCTATATATATATATATATATATATATATATATAAATAACAAATAACTTTAATGCTATATATATATATATATATAACTGAAATAACTTTAATGCTTTATATAGAAGACATAAAATGGTATACCACTATTTTAGTTTCCATTCAGTATCTATTTTCAGAACCTAAAGTTAAACTTAAAGTTAAAGTTGGTGCATCAATTTTAGCTGAACCATTAACATATATTTTTAACTCATCTATAACTACTGCAGAAATACCTAAAAATTGTAAAGTAGCCATCATATCTCCAATCTATAAGGGTGGCGAAAAAACAGACCCAAACTCCTACCGGCCAATTTCTGTCCTACCAAGCGCTTCAAAAGTGATGGAGAAATTAATCAATGCACAACTGATTGGGTTTCTTAATTCTAATAATATTCTAGCTAAAGCGCAATCTGGTTTCCACTCTTCGTTTAGTTGTACCACAGCAGCCGTAAAGGTTTTAAATGATATTTATAATGCACTAGATACACAACAGCTCTGTGCAGCTATTTTTATTGACCTCGCTAAGGCCTTTGATACCGTTAATCACCCTATTTTAATATCTAGATTACATGGTATAGGCGTCTCCGACTTAACTTTGTCTTGGTTCTCCAATTATTTACCTAATAGATCTCAATATGTAAAGATCGATCAGGAAGCATCAGAAACTTTAGCTATTGGCAAAGGGGTTCCTCAAGGCTCGGTGTTAGCATCAGCACTGTTCTCAATCTGTATTAATGACATCTATAAGATTATCGATAATCAAAACGCCAATATTCACCTTTATGCTGATGACACCATTCTTTATACTATGGGATCATCATATGATAAAGTTTTGAAACAGGATCGTTTTAATAAAATTCAAGCCTTTTTCTGCTCTAAATTTGGTCCTAAATAGCAAACTAAATGAATGTGGTTTGGGAAAAAACAACAGAATATTAATGACATTACAACATTAGATGGCAAAAAACTTGAGGTAGTTTAAACACATAAATATCTAGGAATTTGGCTTGAGAGCCCTTTGACATTCACTACACACATAAATAATCTTCAGAAGAAAGTCAAATCACGACTTAATTTTCTTTTTCGAAGCAGATCTGTGTTTACCACATCAGCCAAGAAATATCTGGATGAAACTACTATCTTGCCATTGTTTGATTATGGTGATATAATGATATTATATATATATATATATATATATATATATAAATAAATGTACTATATCATGCTGCAATTAGATTCATTACTAATGTATAGAACACATCAATGTGAATTATATTCTCTCTTGAATTGGGCATCGCTCCAAACAAGACGAGAGACTCACTGGTATATCTTTATTTATAAAGTTTTATTAGGTTCATTTATTAGTATCTTCAAAAATGACTAAAACCTCATTCTAATATATATATATATATATATATATATATATATATATATATATATATATATATATATATATATATATATATATATATACACACACAACTAGATCGGCTAATTTTATTTCCTTACTTCTTCCTAGAAAGAAAACTGCTTATGGTCGTTTTGCCTTTGAATTTGCCGCCCCAAATGATTGGAATGTGCAAAAAATATTGAAATTAAAGAAGAAAAAAAAATCAGTTTGTACATTCAAAAATCTCCTGGCTTCGATTTGTAACCGTTTTTAACTGAGATGTGGATTTTTTTATGTGTTTCACATAGAGGCGTAGTTTGTAGGTTATAACCCCTCAATAACCAAAACTAGCAAGTAAAATTCTACCAGCACTAACATAAATCTTTTCTCATGACCACCTTTACTAGAATTCAGTTTTATTTCCAGTTGTATTGTAGGCTTATTTATTGTGGTAAATGTTGTCTAACTTGTTGGAAAATGCATAATAGTTCATCTGTTAAGAGAACAGAGTTTTCCTATAGAATTATATTAAAACTGTGGCATATCTATTTTTTTCTAAATGTACAGGCTGCTGTTTTTATAACAAATGCATATAGATAAACAATAAAAAGGTAATTAATGGCCTGGTAATGATAAATACAGTACATACTACAGATAAGAACTATACACTTTCATAAGTACAACTACAGTCAAGCCATGTGTATAAAACCTTGCCTTTACATTTTCCAGGAGCCCAGTGAACTGAAATAAACAATATCAGTATAAGAAAATGTTAAGTTATGTGGACTTTGCCATGCTGAACTAGAACATATTGTCAAACTATAGACTGTAAATGCCTAAATAATATAAAATACATTATATATGTTATGCAAACAAGCAGTTGTTAACTAGAATATTACTTTATTGCAGTCGTGCTATCAACCAGCTTTGCTTGTTTGGGTTATTTTACAAACATAAACATATAGCCTATGCAAACAAACCAATAAATAAACCTTATAGGGGAGCATGACCTGGGACTCCACTAAAACAGTTCACGCTTCTTGGTTTCACGTATGTCATTTTTGTATAATTTTCTTATGTGTTTGTTTGTTAGTTAATACTTCCTCTGCTAGGCTGTTATTGAAAATAAGAACTTGTTCTTAATTAACTCGCCTGGTTAAATAAAGAATAAATGAAAAGAACTATCGGTCGATCAATCGATCCAACCTAGCTATCGTATCGGTAAAATCCAATATCGGTCGACCTCCATAAAGGACATCATGGATTCTTTGAAGTATCATTTCATTTTGGCAAGAATTGTGATGCCTTTGGTGCAAAGACTGAAGCTAAATGATCAATGGACTTTCCTGCAGGACAACCATCCCAAAGTATACATCTAAAATCTATTTATGCTTGGTTCAGGGATCAGTCACAGAATGCTCTTGAGAGGCCTGTTCAGTCTAAAGATTTAATTCTGATTGAAAATATTTGGTTGAATTTGAAGAAAGCAGTAGATCTAAAATCTTTTCCAGGAAAGGAATTGTTTGTAAGTGCTTAGAAGCTTTTGCCAGTGTTTATTGGTGGTTTTAATTAAAGAATAAACAATTCTGCAGCAAATTGTGGGGGGTTGAATAATTTTGAGCATGATTGTTTAGAGCAATTTGATATTTTTTTCCTTTATTCATCAACTTCAGTTCTCTGAAACACTCAAATGTGCATAAAAAAATGCTTTTGCTGAATTGTTTTCATAAAATTTTGTATATTTGATGTATACACCTATGATGGAAACCAGACCAAATGTGTTTTTTAATTTGAAATTAAACTTGCAAATAGCTTTTTTAGGGGTAACATTTATTTTACTTCAAGTAACAATTTATGGTTTTAGTTTAACCTTGTCACTCCCATTTTTGAACACAGACGTGAAAACAGACGTGATTTTAGATTTTTTTGTGTGTGATAAAGGTCTGAACTCCTGTTATGAAGTAGATTTTGAGGTGCACTCTTGTCATAAATTAATCTATTACTTCTCCTACATAATTTGCAACACACAATCAATTTAGGAGTCTTAGACCTTTCCAACGATATATTTGTCATGATTGGATTAGGATTTATTTGTTCACCCTTATTCAAAAATCATTCATTTAAAATTATTCATCCTTTATTCAGTTCTCTGAAACACTCAAAATATGTATTAAAAAAATAATGTGTACTAATGCTTTTGTTGAATTGTTTTCACAAAATGTTGTATATTTGATGTATACACCTATGATGGAAACCAGACCAAATGTGTGTTTTTTAATTTGAAATTAAACTTGCAAATAGCTGTTTTAGGGGTAACACTGATTTTACTTCAAGTAACAATTTATGGTTTTAGTTTTAACCTTGTCACTCCCATTTTTGAACAGAGACGTGAAAATGCAATTTTGTAATTTTTTAATGAACAAAAACATTTTGTGATATGATTTTGATGTACATTTTCAATGGTAGTGCAATGCCTGATTTTAAAATGGTTTCCAAAGGATGAATTTTGAGATTTTAACTTTCACTTGATGTATAATTTCTAAAGCGTGGTGCGAAAAAGGCAACGAAGAAAGTCTTTTTGTGATAAAGGTCAGAACTCCTGTTATGAAGTAGATTTTGAGGTGCACTCTTGTCATAAATTAATTTATTACTTTTCCTACATAATTTGCAACACACAATCAATTTAGGAGTCTTTATTTTACTTCAAGTAACAATTTATGGTTTTAGTTTTAACCCTTGTCTCTCCCACTTTTGAACAGAGACGTGAAAATGCAGTTTTTTAATTTTTTCATGAACAAAAACATTGTGATATGATTTTGATGTACATTTTCAATGGTAATGCAGAGTCTGATTTTAAAACGGTTTCCAAAGGATGAATTTTGAGATTTTAACTTTCACTTGATATGTAATATCTTATGATTTCTAAAGCGTGGTACGAAAAAGGCAATGAAGAAAGTATTTTTGTGACAAAGGTCAGAACTCCTGTTATGAAGTAGATTTTGAGGTGCACTCTTGTCATAAATTAATTATTACTTCTCCTACATAATTTGCAACACACAATCAATTTAGGAGTCTTAGACCTTTCCAACGATATATTTGTCATGATTGGATTAGGATTTATTTGTTCACCTTTATTCAAAAATCATTCATTTAAAATTATTCATCCTTTATTCAGTTCTCTGAAACACTCAAATGTGTTTTAAAAAACAACAACAACAACAACAACAAAAAAACTAATAGTGTACTAATGCTTTTGTTGAATTGTTTTCACAAAACTTTGTATATTTGATGTATACACCTATGATGGAAACCAGACCAAATGTGTTTTTTAATTTTAAATTAAACTTGAAAATAGCTTTTTTAGGGGTAACATTGATTTTACTTCAAGTAACAATTTATGGTTTTAGTTTTTTAACCCTTGTCACTCCCATTTTTAAACACAGACATGAAAATGCAATTTTGTATTTTTTTATGAACAAAAACATTTTGTAATATGATTTTGATGTACATTTTCAATGGTAGTGCAATGCCTGATTTTAAAATGGTTTACAAAGGATGAATTTTGAGGGTTTTTTTTTGTGTGACAAAGGTCAGAACTCCTGTTATGAAGTAGATTTTTGAGGTGCACTCTTGACATAAATTATTTCTATGACTTTTCCTATAATTTGGAACAAAAAAAAATATATATATCTATTTAGGAGTCTTTCCAACAATAAAGAATAAACAATTCTGCAGCAAATTTTGGGGGGTTGAATAATTTTGAGCATGAATGTTTAGAGCAATTTGATTTTTTTTCCTTTATTCATCAACTTCAGTTCTCTGAAACACTCAAATGTGCATAAAAAAAATGCTTTTGCTGAATTGTTTTCATAAAATTTTGTATATTTGATGTATACACCTATGATAGAAACCAGACCAAATGTGTTTTTTAATTTGAAATTAAACTTGCAAATAGCTTTTTTTAGGGGTAACATTTATTTTACTTCAAGTAACAATTCATGGTTTTAGTTTTTTTTTTAACCTTGTCACTCCCATTTTTAAACAGACGTGAAAATGCAATTTTGTAATTTTTATGAACAAAAACATTTTGTAATATGATTTTGATGTACATTTTCAATGGTAATGCAATGTCTGTTTTTAAAAAGGTTTACAAAAGGATGAATTTTGAGATTTTAGATTTTTTTTTTGTGTGACAAAAGGTCAGAACTCCTGTTATGAAGTAGATTTTTGAGGTGCACTCTTGTCATAAATTATTTCTATGACTTTTCCTATAATTTGGAACAAAAAAAATATATATATCTATTTAGGAGTCTTTCCAACAATATATTTGTCATGATTAGATTAGGATTTATTTGTAAAATGGTGAAGTAAACTTAGGCGTCCTACTGAGGGGACAGGTGACTATTAAGAGGTTAAGTAACAAACTTTTTTTTATTAAAAAACCTCATTAACTCAAGAAGAGATGGGTTTCAAGAAGTGAACAGTTTGACTTAAACTCGGTAAAAATGAGCCGGTGTAGCTCAAACTGTCTCTCAGCATCACAGCCAAACCAAACAATGATTAAAAGAACGAAAAACCCTCACCATTTTCATGTTTTCGGAGCCGAGAGTAAAGCACATCGAAAGAGCAAATTACTGAAACCTCAAAGTTTATTTCACTCATACAAAAATCAAGAGAATGTTAAAAGCGAACAGACAGTCTGAGCGAGACGAGACTCTCTCCAACTTCACAGCAAACATTAAAAGAGTCTAAAAGATATAAAACAAAGGGGAAATCATCTATACAAACGTGCGCCGTCCGGGGAAATAATCGGAGAGTGTTTGAAACGATTAAAGCGCTCTCCAAACGCTCAGCAAACCGACGTTCTCATCCGGATGAACAACCTTGAACAGAATGAATTAAAAACTGCATGAAAGTGCCGCTAGGGAGAGAGAACCTTTAATCGTAAAACTAGCTTAAAAGGGACAAAACCAGAAACAAAAGAGTCACAAAAGCAAAAGAGCAGAGCTGTTCGCCCTGCATTTCCCTTACAAAACAACTCAAGGATTCACCGCCGGTGAGGACGAGCCGCTCTCGCCAGCCGTCTGCTGCTAAAACGAACCAAAACATCTCCTGTCCGTCCTCAGCCCAGACACAAGAGCTCTGAAGTAAAGCCGACGGGAGTGATATGCTCTTAAAACGGGACGAAACGAAAGAAAAGAAAAGAAAAGTGTGAGGAAAAAAAATTAAAATAAAAAAAGACACGCTCTCGCTTCTGGCGCCGTTTATCCGAAAGGAAAGGAAAAGAAACGCCGACTCCGTGAAACAACCTTAACTGCTCCTGGACAATAAAATAAGATTAAAAAACGAACTTAAAACGTATCTAATAGAGAAGCTATGGGCCGCTGGACTCTGAGCCGCTCTCGCCGCGGTTCGTCTGTCCCTCTGTTCGCCGCCGGAGGACAACGGAAGAGAAGAGGCGGAGAGCGGCGCGGCTACGAGTCGTAGTCCTCGTCGTCGTCCTCGTTCTTGTGCGGGACGGGGGCCGCCGGCAGAAGGCCCATCAGAGACGCGTGCGGGGCCAACGGCGCCACCTGCTGGGAGCCCATCGGAGCGTAGGACACCTGCGCCGCCGCTGCGTCTGGACTGAAACACAAACACAACAAACACCGGCCATCAGCAGACAGAACACAACTACACAAAATAATCATATTGCGATTTTTTGAATGAATATTGCGATTGCGATTTTATTTGCGATTTTGGCAATTGTTTTTGCTTTTTCATACATCCTAAATGTATTCAGTGCACAAGAAGTGCATAATAAAACATTTCACAATGAAATAGCATAGTATTAATAGTTTAATAAACAAAACCGTAGTAAAATTGTCTTTAAAACAGACAACATGAAATAAATTAAGATCAACTAAAATAAATTCCAGTCATAATTAGGGTTGGGTATCGAGAACCGGTTCCATTTTAGAATTTTCAAAGAACCGGGTATTCGATAAGACGCGCGAATTTCGATTCCGTCTACCGATTCCTTAATATTTTTCCGTCATTCTCGCACGCCGAAAGGCAGTGCGCATTTAACAGCTCTTTTATCGGTCAGGACCTGCCAGGATCTATCTGCGACAAGGACATTATCTCATTATGCACATGCGCAGTTCATTACAAATACAATCGACACTATGACTGACCGCAGCAAACGTTCGAAAGTTTGGTTAAACTTTGTAAAAAAAGATGACGGCTTTGCCAAATGCAATACGTGTGGCAAAGATATTTCGTGCAAGGGAGGAAGTACTTCTAATATGACAAAATATTTGCTTCAGCACGGAATTAATCTGAAAGAATGCACAGTGTTTAACTCTCCCAGCCACGAATCTTTGGACAATGCACCAGATAACGTTACAGCTAATGTCAAAAGCAGCGTCTCACACTCAGGTACGAAACACAGATTAAAATACATTCACCTTCGAATCTGAGATTCCGTATAAACTGACAATTCATAAATATTTGCAGGGTGCGATTTGTGGAAAATCGCACCCTTTGATTCTCTTCAGGTTTTCCTCTCTCATTATTATAGCCGAACCTAATGTTTAGTGTGTTTTGTTAACAACGCACATGATAAATCAGTCTTTTTAGGCAAGTAAGTCGTGTCATGAAATGCTTTTAATACGACGGAGAATGTATTTACAGGGCTTTTTGAAACTCAGTCAGTTAAATCGTCGCAAAACGATTCGAAGCGATCCAAACGGATCACGTATCGTGAATCATTTGATTCAGAACTGGATTTCAAAGCACATTTCGCGAATCATTTTATCCCTACTTGCGATAAAAATGATTGAGCAGATAATTCAGCAGAGGCATCCCTCCATCCTCCCCTACAAATCGCACCCTGAATATTTGTTTAGTGAATGGACAATCCACCGTTTTGAATTACTCTTGAAGGAATGATTCAATGAAAAAAATATTTTTTAATTGTCACTTGTTTCCCCCTAGTGGAGTACTAATGTATTCAATATCTTTATTTGAGGTTTTTGTTTGCAATTTCTTCATGCATTCCTTTAATGTTATTCATTTTATTTCTGATGAATTGTCACAGTTACAGGCAACTGGTTATAGTCTAAAAGTAGCAAGAATAAAAGGTAAAAACATTCAAGTATTTGCTTTGGGGGTTTTTTTTCTCCAAAAAAATATATCGGAATCAGAACCGAGAATCGTTAAGAACCGGATTCGATAAGCAGAATCGAAATCGCTAAAATTAAAACGATACCCAACCCTAGTCATAATAAATAAACCTCAAAACTCTTTTCAGTGCACACACTTCACAATGAAATAACACACTGTACAGCAGGACTAACTGCTTGATAATCAAAACTGTAATTGTCTTAAAAACAGACATGAAATAAATTAAGATTAACTAACCTCAACTCCAGTCATAAGTAAGCAATAAGGTACAAGAGGCCGTGCTGTATCGTGAATAAATCACGGCTGAAGGGCGCTGTTAGGCTCGACGCGAAGCGGAGTGCCTGCAACCCCTTCAGCCGTGATTTATTCACGATACAGCACGGCCTCGAGTACTTTATTGCTTTTATAAAACGGTTACCACACAATGCAAATATAAAAAATATGTATTCATGTTTTCATTAAGTAAAATCATTAAGCCTTCCGCTGTAAAAAATAGTCTCTAACTGCAACCGAATGTTCTTATATGCGTCATTTCATGGAACTCAAACACAAACAGGCTAGGAACAATTCAAAAACATTTGACTGACACTGTAAGTAAAAAACAAGCACAAATTATAGTGGCGTTCACTATAAACATTTATTATAAACGCCTAGCCTAATTATTTAAAAGAGAAACTGAAAAACTGCTGGTAAATGCGCAATGCAAACTCACTTGCCTTTCATATTCGTCACCAATCTGTTGTTAAACAAATGGAACCCTTTCACATTTTTAAAAACAGCAGCAAATGTGCCAGTTTTACAGGGTGTATATTTTTATTTTTATTTTTATTTTGTATCTGAGCTGTGCGGTTTGGATGCCGTCAAGAATGACTAGGCGCTTATGTTTAACGAAGCGTAAAAAGCGAAAGCCGCTATATACCACACTAAATGCGCCATCTATTGGACTTTACTGATATTGCATCAAATTAGCCAGTTTATTCCAATTGCCTCACGGGTCGGATGAAAACGCCTGGCGGGCCGTAGTTTGCCCACCTCTGGTTTAAGGTATTGTTTTCATTATTATAAAATGATTTAAATCCGTAATCAATAATAATTAATACGTTTTCCACTCGCTCTCCTTCCCTGGCGTGCTCTCGCGTGTGAACAGCAGCATCCCAGATGCAGGACACAGAGCGGGCGCATCAGCCGCAATCATCAAACATATTTCAACGACAGTCATGATTTTGGCTAATGCAGGACACTGAATGATGCACATCGGAGGGTATTAGAAGCGGATATACGCAAAACCGCCTGATAAACAAGTTAAAGCTCATTGTGCCATACTTGAGACCATTTTCTTCGGTTAAAATGTTGAATGAGTCTGGCATGAGTTCTCGGTTCCCCTCTTTTTCTCTAAGTCGGAAATGTAACTGCACATCAAACCAGACTTTGTTTACGAGTACTTCAGGTGTGTTGGATTAAGCATGTCAGACAGTTTAATGGTGCTGTCCTTAGCAGAAATCGGTGTGTATTTCCAAATTGTTAATCAAACCACTCATCTAACGTCATATAAATCAAAATTTACTTGAAACATTTTAGCCTGTTAGCTCTTATTGCTTTCTTCAAATAAGAATATGTGTTTATGTTGCTAAGGGTGGTTGCTAAGGGTGCTGCGCAGTGATACTAAGAACCATTGGGTGGAACGGTCATAGCCGTGCTGTATCGTGAATAAAACACAGCTGCTGACCAATCAGAATCCAGGAATGGAACTAACCGTTTTATAACAATAAATAAAAACTAACATAAATCAAAATCAAAACCAAAAAAACAGATTGCCCTCTTAAAGGTTTTTTGCAAGAAAAAACAGCATGTCCACCATTTCTGGGTTTAAGCTTCGTTGTGCACAGAGTGAGCTCTGATTGGTTAACATCTTAAAAACATGCACAAGAATGTATTCTTAATAAACATAAATAGATCAAACTGCAGCCTTATGCGATTTAGAAATTGCACGATTTTTTTGCGATTGCGATTAATTGCACAGCCCTACTACACATTACAATAGGGATTACATAGAGATCTGTCTGCTCTCGCCAGAACGTAATAGTACATGCAGTGTTTACATCAGAGCTGTGGGATTAATCCTAAAGAGTTTGCGATCTCTGTTCCAATGCGAACGCAATCTAATTCCTGTCTTTCGATGACACAATTAAACAATTTTAGTTAGTTATAATTCCAATGTAAAAACTGATTGTCCCAAATTAATTGTCCCCAATTTGGGGACAACTAAATTGGGGACAATTAATTTGGGACAATCAATTTATTAATTCGGAACTATTGATTCATTTTAACTAAAATTGTTTACTTGTTTCTTTTTGCATTATTGATATATTACTTTCCTATTTGATTAAGTTAACTAAATATTTAGTTTGAAAAAGTGCCTGCTTTAAAAATATGTCAGACTTTTGCTGTTTATCTCAGATGATTTTGCAAGCTTCCACCATTTGCTGATCTCCAGTGTTTTATATTTAAACTTTTATATTTAAACAGATGGTGGGTCAGTACATATAGACCACCTCTACAGGTCTGTATGGGAGTATAAACTACTTGTTTACTGCTCAGAGGTAGGGCTGCACGATATTGGAAAAAACTCACATTGCAATATTTTGTTTTTCTGCGATAAATATTGCAGACCTGCCAACCCTGGAAATATTTTTTGAGTAACACCTAATTTTTGTTAGGTGTTTATTTGGAATTAATTATTATATTTCAATTAATATGTATTTACAATATATTTAGTACACCTACTGTTAATATTAAATTATGAATCAATGATTCAAACCACTTTTTTTTGACACTTTTCGTTACTGGGTGAATCTATTTTTTCAACCCCAAATAGATTTTTTAACAAACTTTTCGCCGTCTAGTGGCGAAACAATGCATTATTTAAGTGTCAGTAAACATTCAAAATATGTATTTTGATCGCTACCATAGACATCGGTGTTTATATCTTAACTATAAACTTTGATACCAGTATTTCTGTGATAATATGAACGAATACATAAACAATAATGTGCATCTTAGTTAAAAAGACTGTTGTACGTTACATGTGGACCTAACATTACTGTTTGCTCTGTGTGTGCAGCAGCGCGAATGCACATCCGGTAAGACTTTTTCAAAGGTTTATTAGATCAATGTCATTTAAAATGATTTAAACGTCCAGCAGTGTCCAAGTACGTGAAACATTTGGACTAAAAAGGCCTAATATTAGGACGCTGTTCAGTGCAGCTATATGAACACAAATTAACCGCAGCAGATGTGGCTGAATTTGAATGCATGTTTTTATTAAATTCATCCGTTCGTTTAGATTAACACGACTCCAGAGGATTCATTTAACCCACTTTTCCACATCCACCCCAACCCGTTTACCTTGAGAAGATAGAAGTCTTCTTTTTTAAAAATCGTACAGTGGGTGTAAACCGTTACGGGACAGAGGCGGGCGGGATTGACGCATTTGTCAATCATCCCGCTCGCTACATACGGGGAATGAACCCAGCGCTCTGATTGGTTGAACTCCTCTTTCATTGCTGTTGCTTGATTTAAATCCTGTGCATTCACAAAGACGTCACCAAGTTTTTGCGTAGTTTAGAGTGACAAATCGTAGCAGCGTATTTTGAAGTCAAAATGCCGCTACGCAAAATGCATATAGGTTGGCAGGTCTGAATATTGCGATATGGGAAAAAAAAACAAAAAACAAAAAAAAAAAAAATCACCAGATTACTTGAATAGCTCTGTGGGAAAAAAAAAATGGGATGATTTTATAGCTGAGTAAATCAGCATTGAAAATAAATTACAAACATAGATAAAAATAATAGAACAAAGATACAAATAAAATAAAACACTTTATATTTCTCAGGTAAGTCTAACAGTATTCAGGTACAGAAATTGAATAATCAAATGTAAAACTGCACTGCATATTCTTTACTGTATAAATGTAATCTAACAAATCTGTGTCAAAGCTAAAAAGTGATTTTTCTCTGTGTTTTGCTGTTTGATTAACATTCATGACACAGAAAGCCTCAGGAACATTAAACTGCTGTGAACCTGTTACACATCCATTTTCTTTCTCAATTGTTTATCTTCACCTAAGCCATAAGCAACGGTGTTTACAAGGATACTTGCAGAGACCTGTATTTTGACAGTTTCGCGTGTATGTGTCATTTCAGGCATAAAATAGCAGCGGAAGTGAACGGAATCCCGTGTTCACATGCATCTGCGTGGCTTTTACCGTGTCAACACCGCGCCAAATGCGGTAGAACACGTTATAATCAGTGATGCTGTCTGCACTGGACGCGGCGCGGCACGTCAAATACCCGAAAGTAAACTGCCGCGTTCCATTTATGTGCACTCACACAAAATTCAAATGATATGCAACAGTCGCTTTTGTCGCTCCGGTGTTTAGACAGACTTTCACTTTAGATGGAGTTTTGTTTCCTTGCCACTGTCGCCTACACTTTAAAAAAAGATGGTTCTTTGAAGGTTCTTTCCATGTAGTAACAGTTCTATTTAGAACCATAGCATCCTGAAGAACCCTTTTAATGCTGAAATGGTTCTTAGAGTTAGAGTTAGGGTTCTTCATTCCCGCCCTTTTGATTTTCAAATCTGTAACTGTCAAAGCACCTTATTAGTGAGTTTCTGGAGCTGAGATCCAACTACAGACTGACAGCACACTCTCAACAGGTAAATTACTTTTAAACACAAAATTTACTTTTAAATTGTATTGGCTTCCAAACAAACATGTTCGTTTCTCTTCTTTTTAAATCACATGTAAGTGATTCTTCTCCACAACGCAAGTAACAGATCCATATTGAATCCATATTGTTTTTTAATTACTTACTCATGTTTTACTTACAGAAAAAAGCTGGCTCAATTCTGATCTTCTGAAGTTCAGTTATCCAACAGACTGCCAACACACTCTTATCAGGTAAATTATTTGTTTCTTACAATGTCATCATTTTTTACTTTTTACATTGTTCCTGTTTTCCAATCATGTCTTTTTCTCTTTTCAGTGTAAGAGAACATGTAAGTGACCAGCCCTGTTCAGTTAAGGATGCTTTCTAAGGATACCTCTTCACTTAAAAAGTAACAAAAATGTTTAATTTATGGTTCTTTTATTGTTTTTACAAAAACAAATGGAAGGAGACACACTGTAAATCTAAACTCAATTGTGTATTTCAGATGCTGAAACAACCTCGACATCTGCAGAGAGAAACTGCCACTCAGTCACATCAAAACACATAATGATCATAGAGGATTATGAAAATACAGTATTTCACCAGAACCTGGTCTTCATTTCACTATTTTGATTCTATTTTTACTTCTTTAAGCATTTATGTTCAATGTGAAAGGCATCTATTAATGTGCTGTCATTTTTTGCTACCAATTCATTAAAAAATAAAAAGTACCTAACTGACACGTTGTTGTTGTATATACACTACAAGATATTGAAATACCAGACAGAAGAGTAAAAAGCAATAAAACTGTTAATTAATACATAGTATATTCAAATAATATTAATAATTACATAAATATACTAATATTAATGAAAATAAACTAGCATTGAAAAGGTTATTTATAATGAAGTTTAAATTTATAAAGTTCTATATAGCATTTTCAAAGCATGGTTCTTTATGGAACCCTATAAAAAAGGGTTCTATTTAGCACCAAAAAGGGTTCTGCTATTGTTACAAGCCAAAGAACCCTTTTCTGGTACTATATAGAACCATTTTTCTTAAGAGTGTATGGCTTGCTCAGTTGGGGACAACAACTAAATTGGGGACAAACAATTTATTAATTTGGAAACTAACTTCCTCAAACTAAAATTGTTGTAAAAAGTTTCTTTTGAATTATTGATATATTACTTTCCCATTTGATACTGTAAAGTTGCTTTGACACAATTTGTATTGTAAAAAGTGCTATATAAATAAAGCTGACTTGACACTGTAAGTTCTTTTATTTTCCAAATGTAATAGGATTAGTACAACGAATCGAATTGTTCGGTCTGTAATGCATACCGAACCGAAAGCCGCGTACCGAACGGTTCAATACGAATACGTGTATCGTTACACCCCTAGCACTTATGTAAAAATTGACTGAATTTACGGTAAAAAGCAGTAAAAATGCTATTAACAACCTGTTAAATGGTTAATGGTAAAATACTAAAATTTACATTGAATAACTATAAATTGAAATTCCCAGAATTCCTTGTTACATTTTTTTTTTTTTATTTAAATTAAATGTTTTTTTGTTTGTTTGTTTATTTCTTTCTTAGCAGGTTTGTACATTAGAGTTGTAAGCTACATCTAAGGGTGTTAAATTAATGTTTATAACCGTAAACTGTAAAACACTGCTACCGTATTTTTACCGTAAAAATCCAGCAACCACAGCTGCCAGTTTTGTACACTAAATTTGACAGATTTTTTTTTTTTTTTTTTTTTTTTACAGATACATATATAATAAATAAATCACATTAAATTATATATCTTATATTGTAATAATACATACTATTGTCTTGTAAAAAGCAGCATTTATTCTAATAAAATATTATATATATATATATATATATATATATATATATATATATATATATATGTATATAAACAAAAGGTTGAATTACACACACACACACACACACACACACACACACACACACATATATATATATATATATATATAAAACAAAAGGTTGAATCAAGGCTGAATTTATTTGATCAAAATAAAGTAAAAAAAAACACAAACAAAAAAACAAAACAGCAATATTGTGAAATAATATTTCAAATAAAGTTTTCAATTTTAATATATTATAAAAAGTAATGCTATTCCTGTGACGCAAAGCAGTATTTTCTTCATCATTACTCCAGCTTTCAGTGTCACGTGATCTTTTAGACATCATTTATTTTTAAATGATCAATTTGACTCAAGAAACATTTCTGATTATCAATGTTGAAAACAATTTTGCTGCATCAGATTTTGTGTGGAAATGGTAATACACTATTTTTCAGGATATTTTGATACATACAAAGTTATTGAACAATATTTATTTGCCTTTATCAAATATACTAAGTAAATATGTCCATGCATTTATTAAACATAAATGACTTTAACTGTCTTCACTCACTTTATCACTTTCATGCATGATGAATAAAATTATTAATTTCTCTCTCTCACTTTTTTTTTTTTAAATCTTATACAAGTGTGCTAGCTATTATTTCCACAAAAAATATTAAGCAGCAAAACTGTTTTTAACATTGATGATAATGAGCAAATCAGCATTTTAGAATGACTTCTGAAGGATTAGTGACACTGAAACTTCTCTTTGTAAACAGATTTATAAACGTTTCTAATGACCAACGTTGCATTCCCAAAAGCAAATTGAAGTGGCTCAAACCAAGCTCAGCGCAGCTAGACTAGAACAGTGAATCGAAACTAAAAACAGTACTGTAACAGCAGACGTGTATCGCATCAGACCACAGTCAATTATATAATTACATCATTTTTTATGACTGCGCTAAGCAATCTCAGGTGGTGAAGTCATGAGTGGTTTGTGGTGGTTTGATCTGTACCTGTGGAAGAAAGCTGCAGGCTGTGTGTTTGTGCTGGTGCGAGACGCGTCCTCGTCCTCCTCTCCGTCTGTCTCACTGTCCTCAGAATCATCCTGAACACAAAACAAAACGCACACATCACATCTCTGATTTTCAGAGGCCACATTAGGGCTGTGCAATTAATCGAAATTCGATTATGGATTATGAAAATACAATAATCAAGATAAAACGATTATTGCTCCCGATTGTGTGCGCTTTTGCTCCTCCATAAAAGCCCAGTTTCACATGCAAACCAGTAAAATCATGTAAGGTGACTTGCTTAAAACAGGACGTGCTTGATTTATTAATGTTTGTTTGATGTCGTGTTTTTAAAAGCACCAAAGATAATTTGCACTGCTCAGAAACAGAATAAAACAGACAAGTAAAGTGAAGGTTTAGCTATCGTTTCAGCTGTTGAAATAGTTCAGTTTTGTATGTAATGGCAAAGTGATTAGGCTTATATTTTGTTTCGGTTTTAATTTGGAAAACTGTTGGGAGGATTTTATTTTTGTTCGTTAAATATAAGTTTTTGTTTTTTAGGAACGAACAGCGGCCAGCGGCTAGTCTGTTTGATCAGTTTGCCTTCAAATCATCACAACCTGACTAAAATAAAATCTATATAAAGTTTAAGTATAAAATGTTGGTTTAAACATTAAACCTAGATAAATTGCGCTATTAGGCGTATATCCGAATCGTTTGTGCGGAGAGCGGAAGCTGCTTAGCAAGACATGGAGGCATTTTTTTCCAGTGGAAACCATTTAAAATTATCCATCAAAACAAAAAAACTCACAAATACATGCCTTAGAGACATGATAAATGCATAGAAAGCTCTAAATTATAACTTAACAAAATAAAACAAATCGAAAATAAACCCTTTCATTCTGTAATCCATAAATATGCATTTCTCTCTAAAGGCGCGTCAAAGAGGAGATTGCGAGTCGGGGGCTTTGTGACACTGACTCTGAATACACTAGTTTATACATAATTCAAGTATCTCCTTACTATTTCCTCCGACACATTAATTGCTGTTTATTTTAGCCGGTGCTTTGTGGCAACTTTCAGTCTATTGCTTGAACATGAAGCTGCACTGAAGGCACTGCTGCTGCTGAGACACTAAACACCGTCCGAGCTGCTCTCCAAAATGAAAGTGAATCTCACTAGCGCAGCCATTTTTTTAAATCACCATAATTGATGAATGTCTAAAACATAAAAATACGGAGAATCCTAAAACAGGCCTGATGCCCAGCCCACGCCTGAACTATTACATGAATATTACAGTTTTTAATGAATAATAGCTATCGTTTCTTATTGAACCCAGACTTTTAAATAGCAGTGTATCACAGTTTCCATAAAAACATTGTGCTGCACAACTGTTTTTAACACTGATAATAATCAGAATTATCAACGATAACGCCAGATCAGAAAGTTTAAAAATGTAAGTTTAAAAAGTTTAGGAAGTTTAAGAAGTTTTAAAAGCTTAATTTATGATAGATAGATCAAGTTGCTAGCATGTTGTTAATGCGTTTCTAGCATGATTAGCATGTTACTAACATGTTGCTAGCATTATTAGCAAGTTGCTAGCATAATTCTAGCATGATTCGCATGTTATTAGCAAGTTAGCTAGCACAATTAGCAAGTTACTAGCACGTTTCTAGCTTGATTAACATGTTACTGGCATGTTGCTATCATGATTAGCAATTTGCTAACATGATTCTAACATGATTAGCATGTTATTAAGTTGCTAGCATGTTTTTAACATGATTACCAAGTTAAAAGCATGTTTCTAACGCATTTCTAGCATGATTAGCAAGTTATTAGCATGATCAGTGGATTGTGGGAGTTAGATATGCTGAGTCAACTACACTTCAGTTCATTACCACCTTGGAAATAAATGAAACCTATAATCAGTATGAATTTAGGAACTCAGAAGAAAAGCTGGACTCATCCTATTACATACAGACAGCAGTACTTGGATATAAGAAGCCAGTTTCCTTTACATTCACCTATGTTTTCTGAAGGTTCAAAAATGATAAATGGTGTAGCTTCAGCAATAGTGACTGGACAACAACATTATGGATTTCCAATTCCTAGGGAATGTTCAATTTTTACAGCTGAAGCCTGTGCTTTGCTTTTAGCTTTGGAATATATCGAAAACGCTCAACAGAAAAATTCTGTACTTTTTACAGACTCTAAATCTTGCCTTCAAGCACTGGATTCTATGAAAATTGACCATCCTTTGATTGACTGTATTTTAACCAAAGTGGACTATCTTCAGAATCAAACTATTACATGAATATTGGCCGAAGTCCAGCCCTAGGGGCGTTAAAAAAAACAAACAAAAAAAAAAAAATTCGGGCTGAAATGCAGGACTCTAAGCAATCACAAGTTCTGGACCCACTCATAAATTGTGATTACAATATTGACCAAAATAATTGTGGTTATGATTTTTGCCATAATCCAGCAGCCCTGGGCCACATGCATTTCAACTTGATGTTAAAGTCAAGGTAAAGATTGCATGGCGTTGCATTGTGGGATACGGTCAATCGCCAGCAGGACTCATTTACCTCTTGCTCGGATTCGGTGCCTGAGAGTTTCTTGTCTTTGCCTTTGGCTCCTGCGCCGCCGTTCTTGCGTCCTGAGCCTGGCTTCCGACCTCTGAAACGCACGACAGGACACACTTCAGCTGTGACACCACACACGCGCGATTCAGAGCACACAGACCACATATCTGACCTGCGCGGGATCTTCTCGCCCTCCGTGTGGTTCTCCTCGCCCTCGCCCTGCATGTCGGGCACAGCGGCCACCAGATCCTTCAGGAAGTCAAACTGCTGCTCCAGCTCGATGCACTGCTTTCTGCAAACACAAATAAACGCACATGAGGAAACAGATCAGGGAGCCGCCGGAATGACGCATGACGGCCGTGACTCACAGGTGTGACGTGGTCATGGTTTTGGCGTTGCGTGACTGCGTGACGTGACACGCTTTCGTCAGGAGAGACTCCAGGAAGAGCTCAAGAGCACGAGCTCAAATCACAGTCAAGGAAACAACAGATATGATGAGACACAATCACTGCAGATACACCGAAACGCTTAAAACACATTTACGTTCATGCGTCTGACAGATTACTCCTTCCAGAATCAAATTTACTCACCCCCATGTCATCCAAGATATTCATGTGGACTTCAATGGTGCTCAACGGATTAAAAGGATTGTTTCAATGCAGCTTTAAAGGGTCTTATCTAGCAAAACAATTGGTTATTTTTTAAAAGAAATTAATTTTATACTTTTTTTTTTTTCAAATCTCGTGTGAAAACATACTTGTATTCTATGGCTTTTAATTGCTGACCTTTGTTGATGTTACCATATTTTATTTTAATTTTTATTTGTTATTTATTGTTTATTGTTTTGGTGTGCAGTCCACTCTGCAAAACACTGTTAAAACTGCTCTCTTTCTTATATATTCTCAGCGATGTAGGAAATGAGATGTGAGTTTTTGACATACCCTAACCAGTGTTGGGGGTAACGCATTACAAGTAACGCGAGTTACGTAATAATATTACTTTTTTCAAGTAACTAGTAAAGTAACGCATTACTTTTTCATTTACAAGAAAATATCTGAGTTACTTTTTTTTTTTTTAAAAAGTAATGCCAGTTACTTTTTGTTTCCTTTATGCATTTAATCCCATTTTATTAACCAGTGACTTTGCTGCTGACCTTTGATCCAATTCAACCGCACACTGCAAAAATACTTTTCTTAATTACATTTTTTGTCTCGTTTTCCAGCCAAAATATTATTTCAAACAGAAAACAAGATTATTTAGCTTACCCCATTGGGAGATTATTTTGCTTGTTTCAAGCAAAAACACACTTAATTTTGACTTGTTTTCAGAAAAAAACAAGACAATTTTGACTTGTCTAGAAAATCCTTTTTGAATTAAGAATTTTTAGATATTTTGGCTGGAAACAAGACAAAAAATCTAAGTAAGAAAAGCATTTTTGGCAGTGTACTAATAATCAAAACTTACTTTAGATGAACTAACATTTGTGCTTTTTTTCTCATTGCTGAAGAGTGTTGAACTTTCTTTTCCTACAGTTCTGCTGTACAGACGTCAGTTTAATTTTCCTTTAGCCTTAGGCTTATTCATTTTCATTTTGGTGTGAAAGGGCTTTTACATTTGCTAATTGAACGTTTTTGTATTAAAAACAAATAAGCAAGCCCTGCCCAGATTTAAAAAGTAACGCAAAAGTAATGTAACGCATTACTTTCCATAAAAAGTAACTAAGTAACGTAATTTATTACTTTTTTAGGGAGTAATGCAATATTGTAATGCATGACTTTTAAAAGTAACTTTCCCCAACACTGACCCCATCTGTCTTGAACTGGAGTGCATAGAGTACGCATGCGCATCAAAAACCTAGACAAAACGAGCTCTAAACAAATGCATGACTGTATTTTGATGTGAGAGACAATAGGAGACTGACTTTTTCACTGCGGGAAGCATTATTATGAATTATGGACTCGTATTTTAGACATTAAAAGTGTTTTAATGATGGATTTGATCAGGTTTTGTCTTCAAGATTGACTGATTGGATTATTGTGATGTTTTTATCAGCTGCTTGGACTCTTATTCTGACGGCACCCATTCACTGCAGAGGATCAGTTGGTGAAAGAGTGATGGAATGATGCATTTATACAATTTTAACTAGTAAAACTATAATTGCTGATATCAAGAGTTGAATTTCAACTAGTAAAACTAATTGTCGATATCAAGAATTGAATTTCAACTAGTAAAACTGTAATTGTTGATATCAAGAATTGATTTCTTACTAGTTAAAATGTCAATTTCACATATCAGAAATATAATTCTCACTAGTAAAAACCTTTGTTTTTGATATCAATAATCACACTGTTACTAATAAAAACGCCTTATATTTAGATTTCAATTGTCACTAGTTGAAATGTCAATTGTTGATATCTGTAAATTATTAATTATGGACTCGTATTTTAGACATTAAAAGCGATTTAGTGATGGATTTGTTTCAGCTTTTGTCTTCTCAAGATGTTAACGGATTGGTGTGGATTACTGTGATGTTTTTATCAGCTGCTTGGACTCTTATTCTGACGGCACCCATTCACTGCAGAAGATCCGTTGGCGAGACAGTGATGGAATGACGCATTTACACAAACCTGATGAAGAAACCTTTTATATTGAGATGATTGTGCCTTAAAAATACAAAAGTTGACATGTTATGGAAGCAAAATAGCCGAAAAAACAATGCAAACACCGGTTCTTGGACGCAGCGCCTCGTCTTTAAGCAAAGGATACAGATGATGACAGGAACTGCAGCGGCGACTTTGCCGATTTCTTCATCCGTCTGCATGATCTTCTTAATCCTGGCCTGCAAAACCAAACACAAGGTCTCTTCAGACATTGACTTCTACAGTCGGCAGCACGCAGGAGGGAAAGCGAGCCTCATCTCTATATGAAAAGTGAAAGATGCAAGCCAGAGATCAGTCATGCGTGATGTGCAAATGTGTGTGAGAGTCTGTCTCCATCCAGATGTCAACACAAGCACATGTCTGACTCTATCTGACACACAATCACAAACAAAACAAAACAATCTGGAGTCAATGCTGTGTGAACGCAGCGTAAACCGGATCAGCTGAAGGACGAATCCGATCTGTTCTCACTCTAAATTCGGTCTGGACATCTTCAGATGCTGTTAAGCACATCAGCACAACACAGAAAGAGAAAGAGGGGTTAGCTAGCATTCATGCTAGCCCCTTTGATCCCCAAATGTGTGCGATAAACCTCACTGAGAGACTCTTTTTGAGTAAACACCATCGAATTCACTCTCTCACATCATGGGCTGATAGCTGAACCAGAATAAAGCAGATTAAATCACAAACACACTGGCTTTAGCGAGCTAACGTTAGCGGCTAACTCACTAACTTAAGCTAGCTGACTGACTGAAGGCGCGTTTTTTCTCGCTAGCTTCAGTCGTGTTTGTTCGTTTAAAGCGCACAATCTTCACCGAAGGCCTTCAGGTTGGTGTGTTTGTTCGGGTGTGTGTGCTGAGTCTCACCGGAGGGAATCTGGCGTTGTATTTCTTCTTTTTGCTCGGCATCTCGGCGCACAAACGGACCGGCAGCAGCGGCTCTCGCTCGGTTCCGTTGCACTCTGTTGTCAAACTCAATGAAAACGAAGGATGAACTCGTTGGATTCCCGCAGATCCTCAGCTAAAGCGATTAAAGCGCCATCACCGATCGCCGTCCGTCCGTCTTTGCGATTTTTATCGTCATTTTACGGTGGATTTTTTTTATTGTTTTCTGACTGCACGAGTTCTCGCTGCTTTACGGTGCTTTTTGTGCTTCCGGGTGTTTAAAATAAAGCCGGAAACCGAAACCACCTAAAACAAAAAACACTTTTTTAAAAATAGCATACAGACAAAGATATATAACTTAAATATGATTTTATGATCATTATCATTATTGTGTTTATTTTCCGTAAACGTCGGCGCTTCTCACACCTTCACATATGGCAAGCCGTTTTGACTTTTATTCATTCGCAGGATATGAATTCTTGATATCAACAATTCAATTTTCACTAGTTAAAATTATAATCCTTGATATCACAAATTAAATTTTTAGTAGTAACAATGGTAATTTTTGATATCAGGAATTACATTCCCACTAGTAAAAAGGTTAATTGTTGATATCAACAATTGAATTTCAACTTGTAAAAACTAACTGTTGATATTAAGAATTGAATTTCAACTAGTAAAAACTATAATTGTTGATATCAAGAATTTATTTCTTACTAGTTAAAATGTCAATTTCACAAATCAGAAATACAATTCTTACTTTAAAAAAAAACTTTATTTTTGATATCAATAATTACATTGTTACTAGTGCAAATGTACATTCTTAATATCAACAATTCAATTGTCACTAGTTGAAATGTCAATTGTTGATATCTGTAAATGTATTTCAACATGTTACATTTCTTATTTCTGAAATCTGAAAATGTATTTGTGTTATCAATAATTAGGAGAGTAATTTCAGATATCTAAAATGCATTCTTACTAGGAACAATCGCATTCATGATATCAGAAATGAACATTGTCACTAGTAGCAATTGAATTGTTGATATCAATAATCATCTGCACTAGTAACAATGTAATTATTGATATCAAAAATAAAGGTTTTACTAGTGAGAATTATATTTCTGATGTAAAATTGACATTTTAACTAGTAAGAAATCAATTCTTCATATCAACAAATATAGTTTTTACTAGTTGAAATGTAATTGTTGATATCAATAATTAACCTTTTTACTAGTGGAAATGTAATTCCTGATATCAAAAATTGCCATTGTTACTAGTAAAAATTTAATTTCTGATATCAAGAATTATCATTTTAACTAGTGAAAATTGAATTGTTGATATCAAGAATTCATACCCTGCGAATGAATAAAAGTCAAAACGGCTTGCCATACTTCACATGAGGTGGCGGAAATGAACCGACAGAAAATAACAACAAAGAGTAGAAGAAGAAGAAGCGGCGGAAACCGGAAGTGTTGAGGTGGAAAGCGGGTGAGAGCCGCAGTGACTCAGCAGAGTTTTGCTAGAAAAACACACAGCAGAGTGAGAATTTTACACTTTTAATGCGTTTAAATACGACAGTGAACATATTAAAATGACGCTGCTTGGGTTTGTGATGAAATATGTGTTTTGTATGAGGCAGCGCGGGAGCGCGCATCAGTCAAGAACCGATGATAAAAACACCACAGACACCAAAGAAAAGAACATAATCGTAATTTCAACATTTATAGACACTGATTAGTTATTGATATTACTCGTGTAGAGATTTGAGAATAATTAATGCCATATCGCATTAAATCATCTTTACAGTACTCTTCTTTAACACTTAACTTCTTCGCGGTCAAAAGTAGCTTTGATTTATTTTTATTTTTTTTCCCAGGAAAATCAGTGCAAAACGTTTTTGTTCAATAATATTTTTGGATTATTATTTAGAATTTTGAGGAGTTTTTATGACACTATGCAATATTTATAAAATTTTAAATAGCTATTTTTTCCATTGGCATTAATATATATTTTTGTATTTAATTATTTATTTAATATTTTTCAACAAATGCAACATTTCATATTAAAATAGAGCAAAAGCATTTAAAATACATTTTTTTGAACTGAGAAAAAAATGTAAAAACTTTTGTAATGTCTTGTAAGCTCCTGTATAGCTCCCTATATATACAGAGGCTTCTGGATTCCCAGTGCTTTATTTTAGACAGTTTCTTAATTTTATTAGGTTTTGCATATAGAAATATATTTAGACATTCTAAAAGACTACTTTTTCCATTTGATTTGTTAGATAAAAATACAATAATATTAATATCAGAAGAATATTATTACAGAATTAAAGCACCCCTAAAGCACTGTCTTCATGGAAACAGATTTTATCCTCCTTTATCTTTGTGTAACATATGGTCTGTTCAAAATAACTTCATAATACCAAACAAGGTTAAACAGGTCCATCTTGAAATCCTTCACAATTTTTACCACTGTTATTTTGATCTAAGTTTATGGATATTCAGCTAGAATGCTGTTTTTGTGGATCTGAAAATGAATCAGTCCTTCATTTGTTCTTTGGACATCCCTTGGACAGAGATTTCAGTTTTGATTTATACATCATCTTGTTGTTACTCACTGTTAAAATCCAATTGTCAGTGTACCTCACTGTAGAAAACAGTCTGTTTTCTAATTTCAAAAGTTACTTGCAAAATGGACAGGAAACAGGAGAAACAAACAAACCAAAAAAGCTGTGAGGGCATCAAATAAAACAAAAACACAGCTGCAACGGTGTTTCTCACAAATCTGACTTTTTCAGAAAGGTTTAGATTCACAGTTCTGAGAAGAAAGTCCATTTCTGTTCAGAATGGCAAGAAAATGTCAACGTTGTGAGAAAAACAATCAGAATTGTGATTAAAAAGTCAATTATCTTTTATTATATGACAAAAATAACAAAAATTTATTGCAAGATGTTAACTTAGAATTCGGAGGGAAAATGTCTAAACTGGCAATTCTGAGGAAAAAAAAGTCAATTGTAAAAAGATACTTGCAACTGAGGAAAACGTCGAAATTTTGAGAAACTCAGTTGAGAATTTTGAGAAACATTTAGTAAACAGAATTCTGAAGAGAAAAATTGTAAACAAAAGTCTAAATTGTAAGATACAAATGTGTAATTACAAGCTGTACAAGTTAAATTGTGAGATGTCAACTCATAAATGTGAGGAATTCATTTTCAATTAAGAGAAAAAGTAAAACTTGTGTTTAAAACTTGGAATTCTGAGGGAAAAAGTCAATTGTAAAATATAAGATATTTGCTACTGAGAAAAAAACTTGAATTTTGAGAAACTCAGTTGAGAAGAAAAAAGGTTACAATTTTAAGAAACATTTGAATTACGAGATCTAAACTCAATATTATGAGGGAAAACAAGTCAGAAAAACAAGAAAAGAGATAGAGATATAAGATATAGATGAGATATAAACTCACATTTACAAAAAAAAAATCTGAATTGCTAGATGTAAATTCAGAATTACAAGAAAAAAAAATTTGAATTTTGAGATGCACAGAATTACAGGAAACAAATCAGAATTGTGAGAAAAAATCTGAATTGTGAGAAAAAAAATCTGAATTACAGGAAACAAATCAGAATTGCGAGAAAAAATCTGAATTACAGGAAACAAATCAGAATTGCGAGAAAAAATCTGAATTGTGAGAAAAAAAATCTGAATTGTAAGATAAAAAAATCTGAATTGTAAAATAAAAAAATCTGAATTACAGGAAACAAATCAGAATTGTGAGAAAAAATCAGAATTGCAAGAAAAAAAATCAGAATTGTGAGAGAAAAAAATCTGAATTTCAGAAAACAAATCAGAATTGTGAGAAAAAATCAGAATTGCAAGAAAAAAATCAGAATTGTAAAATAAAAAAATCTGAATTACAGGAAACAAATCAGAATTGCGAGAAAAAATCAGAATTGCAAGAAAAAAAATCAGAATTGTGAGAGAAAAAAATCTGAATTTCAGGAAACAAATCAGAATTGTGAGAAAAAATCAGAATTGCAAGAAAAAAATCAGAATTGTAAAATAAAAAAATCTGAATTACAGGAAACAAATCAGAATTGCGAGAAAAAATCAGAATTGCAAGAAAAAAAATCAGAATTGTGAGAAAAAAATCTGAATTTCAGGAAACAAATCAGAATTGTGAGAAAAAATCAGAATTGCAAGAAAAAAAATCAGAATTGTGAGAAAAAAATCTGAATTACAGGAAACAAATCAGAATTGTGAGAAAAAATCAGAATTGCAAGAAAAAAAATCAGAATTGTGAGAAAAAAATCTGAATTTCAGGAAACAAATCAGAATTGTGAGAAAAAACAGAATTGCAAGAAAAAAAATCAGAATTGTGAGAAAAAAATCTGAATTACAGGAAACAAATCAGAATTGTGAGAAAAAAAATCAGAATTGTGAGATTAAAAAATCAGAATTGTGAGAGAAAAAAATCTGAATTTCAGAAAACAAATCAGAATTGTGAGAAAAAATCAGAATTGCAAGAAAAAAATCAGAATTGTAAAATAAAAAAATCTGAATTACAGGAAACAAATCAGAATTGCGAGAAAAAATCAGAATTGCAAGAAAAAAAATCAGAATTGTGAGAAAAAAATCTGAATTTCAGGAAACAAATCAGAATTGTGAGAAAAAATCAGAATTGCAAGAAAAAAAATCAGAATTGTGAGAAAAAAATCTGAATTACAGGAAACAAATCAGAATTGTGAGAAAAAATCAGAATTGCAAGAAAAAAAATCAGAATTGTGAGAAAAAAATCTGAATTTCAGGAAACAAATCAGAATTGTGAGAAAAAACAGAATTGCAAGAAAAAAAATCAGAATTGTGAGAAAAAAATCTGAATTACAGGAAACAAATCAGAATTGTGAGAAAAAAAATCAGAATTGTGAGATTAAAAAATCAGAATTGTGAGAGAAAAAAATCTGAATTTCAGAAAACAAATCAGAATTGTGAGAAAAAATCAGAATTGCAAGAAAAAAATCAGAATTGTAAAATAAAAAAATCTGAATTACAGGAAACAAATCAGAATTGCGAGAAAAAATCAGAATTGCAAGAAAAAAAATCAGAATTGTGAGAGAAAAAAATCTGAATTACAGGAAACAAATCAGAATTGTGAGAAAAAATCAGAATTGCAAGAAAAAAATCAGAATTGTAAAATAAAAAAATCTGAATTACAGGAAACAAATCAGAATTGCGAGAAAAAATCAGAATTGCAAGAAAAAAAATCAGAATTGTGAGAAAAAAATCTGAATTTCAGGAAACAAATCAGAATTGTGAGAAAAAATCAGAATTGCAAGAAAAAAAATCAGAATTGTGAGAAAAAAATCTGAATTACAGGAAACAAATCAGAATTGTGAGAAAAAATCAGAATTGCAAGAAAAAAAATCAGAATTGTGAGAAAAAAATCTGAATTTCAGGAAACAAATCAGAATTGTGAGAAAAAATCAGAATTGCAAGAAAAAAATCAGAATTGTAAAATAAAAAAATCTGAATTACAGGAAACAAATCAGAATTGCGAGAAAAAATCAGAATTGCAAGAAAAAAAATCAGAATTGTGAGAGAAAAAAATCTGAATTTCAGGAAACAAATCAGAATTGTGAGAAAAAATCAGAATTGCAAGAAAAAAATCAGAATTGTAAAATAAAAAAATCTGAATTACAGGAAACAAATCAGAATTGCGAGAAAAAATCAGAATTGCAAGAAAAAAAATCAGAATTGTGAGAAAAAAATCTGAATTTCAGGAAACAAATCAGAATTGTGAGAAAAAATCAGAATTGCAAGAAAAAAAATCAGAATTGTGAGAAAAAAATCTGAATTACAGGAAACAAATCAGAATTGTGAGAAAAAATCAGAATTGCAAGAAAAAAAATCAGAATTGTGAGAAAAAAATCTGAATTTCAGGAAACAAATCAGAATTGTGAGAAAAAACAGAATTGCAAGAAAAAAAATCAGAATTGTGAGAAAAAAATCTGAATTACAGGAAACAAATCAGAATTGTGAGAAAAAAAATCAGAATTGTGAGATTAAAAAATCAGAATTGTGAGAGAAAAAAATCTGAATTTCAGAAAACAAATCAGAATTGTGAGAAAAAATCAGAATTGCAAGAAAAAAATCAGAATTGTAAAATAAAAAAATCTGAATTACAGGAAACAAATCAGAATTGCGAGAAAAAATCAGAATTGCAAGAAAAAAAATCAGAATTGTGAGAGAAAAAAATCTGAATTACAGGAAACAAATCAGAATTGTGAGAAAAAATCAGAATTGCAAGAAAAAAATCAGAATTGTAAAATAAAAAAATCTGAATTACAGGAAACAAATCAGAATTGCGAGAAAAAATCAGAATTGCAAGAAAAAAAATCAGAATTGTGAGAAAAAAATCTGAATTTCAGGAAACAAATCAGAATTGTGAGAAAAAAATCAGAATTGCAAGAAAAAAAATCAGAATTGTGAGAAAAAAATCTGAATTACAGGAAACAAATCAGAATTGTGAGAAAAAATCAGAATTGCAAGAAAAAAAATCAGAATTGTGAGAAAAAAATCTGAATTTCAGGAAACAAATCAGAATTGTGAGAAAAAACAGAATTGCAAGAAAAAAAATCAGAATTGTGAGAAAAAAATCTGAATTACAGGAAACAAATCAGAATTGTGAGAAAAAAAATCAGAATTGTGAGATTAAAAAATCAGAATTGTGAGAGAAAAAAATCTGAATTTCAGAAAACAAATCAGAATTGTGAGAAAAAATCAGAATTGCAAGAAAAAAATCAGAATTGTGAGAAAAAAATCTGAATTACAGGAAACAAATCAGAATTGTGAGAAAAAACAGAATTGCAAGAAAAAAAATCAGAATTGTGAGAAAAAAATCTGAATTTCAGGAAACAAATCAGAATTGTGAGAAAAAAAATCAGAATTGTGAGATTAAAAAATCAGAATTAGAAGTAAACATTTTGGAAAACACGTCTAAATTGTAAGATACAAATTTGAAATTACAAGCCACAATTGTGAGAACAAAGTCAAAAATTTGAGAAATTTTCAATTAAGAGAAAAAGTAAAAATTGTGAAACAACATGTATTTTTAAAAGGTGGAATTGTGAGGAAAGAAAGACGCAGCTACCTTCTTAATTTGAGTTTTGTGACAGAAAGCACCTGTATAGACAGATAAACTCATCGTTGTCTGTATAATCAGACGTGTGTTTGTCTTCACCAGCAGCTCGTCTCTCGCGGGTCGCAATGGCGGAGGACGAGGGCCAGGGCGAGCATCTCTCCGCGGAGGACTACGCCGCCGAGGCCATGGCCGCCGACATGGACCCCTGGATCATCTTCGACGCCCGCAAAACGCCCCGAGCCGAGTTCGGCGGCTGGCTGGAGTCCTACAGGCCCTCGCAGGTGAGCCGCTACGGAGACGGGGAGGACGGAGGCGGGCCGGTGGGCTGGATCGCGGTGCGGGGGCCGCACTACTGGGAGAACACGGCGGACGTGGAGGGGCTCCAGGACAGCTGGGAGACGCTGCTGGACAGCGGGCGCGCCGTCACCTTCGGCACCATCAGGGAGCTGGCGCTCAATCACGGCGTGCTCTGCGGGAAGTGGCTGATGCATCTGGACACGGGCTTCAAGGTGGACCGCGCCTGGGAGTGCATCGCCAAAGCCGCGCTCGACGGAAAGATCGCCTCGGCCAAAGTGAGCCCCCGAGACCCGCGCTCCGACTCCAGGCACGTCATCTGCGTTTACAACCAGAACTTCACCGACGAGGAGCAGGTGATACGGCTGGACGCCGCCATCCGGGCCGCCGGGGTCAAGTGCGTCCTTTACTACAAACCCGACGTCTACACCTACCTGGGAATCTACCGGCACAACCGCTGGAAGATCTGCCCCACCATCTACGAGAGCATGTTCGACCTGGAGAGCGTTCCTCGCCGCTCGCACATCCTCAACAAGGTCACCAATCAGGAGGTTACGTGAAGCTCCTCCGCTTCCGTCCTGAACTCCAGTTTTCATTTGAGACTCCCACAAAGCACTTTTTGAAGAGATTTGTTTTTTGTAGATTCGTTCTGTTGCATTACCGACGTCAAGCGATGACACAGAACCGCATGCCCACGTGGGCTCGGAGATATTTGAGTTATTCTTTTAAAACATCTTTTGTATTTGAAGGTTGGTTTTGTTCATTTTGACAAATAAAGAATCAGAATCACAATTGCGAGATGTAAACTGGGAATAACAAGAACAAAAAACTGAATTACAAGAAAAAAAGTCAAAAAAAAAAAAAAAAAAAAATCAGAATTGGATAAAATCAGATAAAATCCAGAAAGTTAGAATTACAAGGAAAAAAATTACAAAAAAAAAATGTTGAATTGAGAAATGTAAACTCAAGAACAAGAAAAAAATCCAAATTACAAGAAAAAAAAAACAGAATTGTGAGACAAACTCAGAAAAAATCCAGAAACTTAGAATTACAAGAAAAAAAATCAGAATTGAGAGATGCAAACTCAGAATTACAAGAAAAAAATCCAAATTACAAGAAAAACATCTGAATTGTGAGATGTAAACTCAGAATTACAAGAATTTTTTTTTCTTGTTTTTGTTTTCGAGGCACTTTTTGAGATTTGTCCTGTTGCATTACCGACATCAAGCGATGACGCAGAAACCGCATGCCCACGTGGGCTCTGAGATATTTGAGTTGTTCTTTTAAAACATCTTTTGTATTTGAAGGTTGGTTTTGTTCATTTTGACAAATAAAGAATCAGAATCACAATTGCGAGATGTAAACTTGGAATAACAAGAAAAAAATCTGAATTACAAGAAAAATTGTGAGATGAAAAATCTGAGAAAAATCCAAAGTAAAAGAAAACAATCTGAATTTTGAGACAAAATCGAATTACAAGGAGAAAAAAAATTAAAGAAAAAAAATCAGAATTGAGAGACAAACTCAGAATTACAAGAAGAAAAAAAATAATAATTACAAGAAAATTATCATAATTGTGAAATGAAAAAATCTGAATAACAGGAAAAAAAAATCTGAATTCCGAGATGTAAACTCATAATAACAAGAAAAAAATGGAATTACAAGAAAACAATCTGAATTGCAAGACAAGTAAAAAAAAAAAATAATTACTAGAAAAAAAATCTCAGATAAAATCCAGAAAATTAGAATTACAAGGAAAAAATTTTGAATTGAGAGATGTAAACTCAAGAACAAGAAAAAAATCCAAGTTACAAGAAAAAAAAATCAGAATTGTGAGACAAACTCAGAAAAAAATCAGAATTGAGAGATGCAAACTCAGAATTACAAGAAAAAAAATCCAAATTACAAGAAAACAATCTGACTTTTGAGACAAACTCAAAAAATCCAGAAACTTAGAATTACAAGGAAAAAAATTACAAGAAAAATCCAAATTACAAGAAAAAAAATCTGAATTGTGAGATGTAAACTCAGAATAAGAAAACAATCCAAATTAAAGAAAACAATCTGAATTTTGTGACAAAATCAGAAAAAAATCCAGAAACTTAAAATTACAAGGAAAAAATTACAAAAAAATCCAAATTCCAAGAAAAAAATCAGAATTGAGAGATGTAAACTCAGAATAACAAGAAAAAAAACTGAATTACAAGAAAACAATCTGAATTGCAAGACAAGTAAAAAATAATAATTACAAGAAAAAAAATCCAAATTACAAGAAAAAAAACCTGAATTGTGAGATGTAAACTCAGAATAACAAGTGAACTCAGAATAAGGAAAGCATGTTCAACCTGGAGAGCGTTCCTCGCCGCTCGCACATCCTCAACAAGGTCACCAATCAGGAGGTTACGTGAAGCTCCTCCGCTTCCGTCCTGAACTCCAGTTTTCGTTTGAGACTCCCACAAAGCACTTTTTGAAGAGATTTGTTTTGAAGATTTGTTCTGTTGCATTACCGACGTCAAGCGATGACACAGAACCGCATGCCCATGTGGGCTCGGAGATATTTGAGTTATTCTTTTAAAACATCTTTTGTATTTGAAGGTTGGTTTTGTTCATTTTGACAAATAAAGAATCAGAATCACAATTGCGAGATGTAAACTGGGAATAACAAGAACAAAAAACTGAATTACAAGAAAAAAAGTCAAAAAAAAAAATCCGAATTGGATAAAATCAGATAAAATCCAGAAAGTTAGAATTACAAGGAAAAAAATTACAAAAAAAAAATGTTGAATTGAGAAATGTAAACTCAAGAACAAGAAAAAAATCCAAATTACAAGAAAAAAAAACAGAATTGTGAGACAAACTCAGAAAAAATCCAGAAACTTAGAATTACAAGAAAAAAATCAGAATTGAGAGATGCAAACTCAGAATTACAAGAAAAAAATCCAAATTACAAGAAAAACATCTGAATTGTGAGATGTAAACTCAGAATTACAAGAATTTTTTTTTCTTGTTTTTGTTTTCGAGGCACTTTTTGAGATTTGTCCTGTTGCATTACCGACATCAAGCGATGACGCAGAAACCGCATGCCCACGTGGGCTCTGAGATATTTGAGTTGTTCTTTTAAAACATCTTTTGTATTTGAAGGTTGGTTTTGTTCATTTTGACAAATAAAGAATCAGAATCACAATTGCGAGATGTAAACTTGGAATAACAAGAAAAAAATCTGAATTACGAGAAAACAATCTGAATTTTGAGCAAACTCAGAAAAAAATCCAGAAACTTAGAATTACAAGAAAAAAAATCAGAATTGTGAGATGTAAACTCAGGATAACAAGAAAACAATCCGAATTACAAGAAAAAAATTATAATTACAAGAAAAAAAAAAACAAATTACAAGAAAAAAAAAATCATATTTATGAGATGAAAAATCAGAATTGTGAGATGTAAACTCAGCATAACAAGATAAAAAATCTAAATTACAAGAGAAAAATCGGAATTAAAATAAAAAATCTGAATTTAAGGTGAAAAAATCTGAATTGCAAGAAAAAAATCTGAATTGCGAGATATAAACAAAATGATGAGGAAAAAGGTCAGAATTACAAGATATAAACTTTAAATTGCAAAAAATATTACTTGCTAGATGTAAACTCAGAATTACAAGAAAAAAAAACGTAGAATTGTGAGATATAAACAGAATTGCAGGAAATAAATCAGAACTGCAAGATATAAACAGAATTACGAGAAAACTCAGAAAGAAATTACAGAGTGAAAACTCAGAAATATGAGAAAAAAAACTGAATAAAGAGTCAAAATTCCCAGATGTAAACTCACAATAACAAGAAAAAAAATCAGAATTGCGTGAGAAAAGTCAGAATTGCGTTTTGTAAACTAAAAAAATACAGGAAAAGTCAACTGTAAGATGTAAACTGAAATGTAAAATATACACAATGATAAAAAAGTCATAACTGAAAGATGTAAAAGCATTTATTACAGCTCAAATAATAGTACAAAAGCATATTTGATTTGTACATCACTCAAATGGTGTCAGAACAGGAGGTTTAACTGCAGCAAGGCCACAAAACAGAGGAAATGTCTCAGTCTCTCTTTCCATGCAAGTTGAGCGATTAACGTTTGAGATGCAAATGTGCCTGCAGTAACATGACTGCCTACAAATACACAACATAATGAAGGATTATTGCAGTATAGCTGCAGAACGCAGTGGCTTTACTGGAGTACTAACTTGGTTACCACTGTCATGGACATACAGGTTGTTCCTCTTCAGATCAGAGAGTTCATGGCTATTTACAAGTCCTTTCAGATGCACGCTTCCCTTTTGCAAGCATGTGAATGCGGAGCGCAGCTGTCAGTGCTAGTTCCGGCACAAACCGTGCCAGATATTGTCAGATCAACTCATGCATAAAGTGTGTAATGGACCACCAGAATAAACAACAAACTACAGCCTCAACAACCCATTTATGCACTAGATAAACATCAACACTTAGGGCTAACCCTGGACATTTAAGATGCTTCTATTTCTAACCCATAGAGATATGTTTTATATTTCCACCAAATTCAGTTTTATTATTGCATAATTCCATTTTTTAATGGTTTTGTTCAATTTCAGTAATCAGAAAGTATGTCTAATTCATTCAAATCATCATGAAAGTTACTCAATTTACTCAATTTTGTTTTAACATTGAACAAAAATGACACTTTTTTTTCTTTATTTTATTTGACCGGTTCAATAAAATCTACAAAGTTATTAAAAAGCATGTCTAATTTATTGCATTTTTATAAGCTGCAATTTATAAAAACAAAAAGTAAAAAAAAAAAAGTTTTTTCATTGAAACTATAAAATACGTTTTATATTTCCACCAAATTTAGTTTTATTATTGCATAATTACATTTTTTAAAGTGAGTCAATTTATCAAAAATCTATTAACGTTGCATAAAAAGGGCACTTTTTTCTTTATTTCATTTGACTGGTTCAATAAAACCTATAAAGTCATTAAAAAGCATGTCAAATTTATTACATTTTTATAAGCCGCAATTTATAAAAACAAAAAGTAAAAAAAAAGATGGTAGTTTTTTCATAGAAACTTTGAAATACGTTTTATATTTCCACCAAATTCAGTTTTATTATTGCATAATTCCATTTTTTAATGGTTTCGTTCAATTTCAGTAATCACAAAGTATGTCTGATTCATTCAAATCATCATGAAAGTGACTTAATTTATCAAAAATCTATTAACGTTAAATAAAAAGGACACTTTTTTTTCTTTATTTTATTTGACTGGTTCAATAAAATCTATAAAGTCATTAAAAAGCATGTCTAATTTATTGCATTTTTATAAGTCGCAATTTATACAAACAAAAAGTAAAAAAAAAAAAAAAAACATGCAAGTTTTTCATAGAAACTATGAAATACGTTTTATATTTCCACCAAATTCAGTTGCATTATTGCATAATTTCATTTTTAATGGTTTCATTTGGTTCAATAAAATCTTACTATGAATAAAAGTAGTCATTAAAAAGCATGTCAAATTTATTACATTTTTATAAGCCGCAATTTATAAAAACAAGAAGTAAAAAAAAAGATGGGAGTTTTTTCATAGAAACTATGAAATATGTTTTATATTTTCACCAATTTCACCTTTATTATTGCATAATTTAATTTTTTAATGGTTTCATTCAATTTCAGTAATCAGAAAGTATGTCAAATTCATTTAAATCATCATGAAAGTGACTCAATTTATCAAAAATCTATTAACGTTGAATAAAAATGACACTTTTTTTCTTTATTTCATTTGACTGGTTCAATAAAATCTACAAAGTCATTAAAAATCACGTCTAATTTGTTTAATTTTTATAAGCCACAATTTATACAAAAAAATAAATAAATTAAAAAAAAAAAAAACTTTTTGGGCCCTAATTTTATTTTCCACAAACTGAGTGCATTTTATTGGTTGAATTATGTTTTTATAAATCAAAACCTAATTTTATGAATTCATAAAACATTAACAATTAAAGTAGTTTTTTACATTTACATTTTTTAATTGGGAAGAAAACCAGTTTTGCCTTTTTTGTTCAAATTTAACACAAATGTATTATAAATGAAGGCACAAAACATTTACCACATTTGTAATGTTTTATCCCTACATCTGATTACATTTTAAAAGATTAATTAGATTATAAAATAAATATGTAACAATTCCTTTCATTTTTTAGTCCGCATAATGGTTTACAAAATATTAAAAATGACAAAATACAATAACAAAAATATATTTAGTATGCAGTATTCATTTGAAAGTGTATGAATAAACTGTATTATTATTGAGAAGGACATTCCTTGCCCTTGATTCTCTGTAAGCACTAAAGCTCAGTGTTCTCAACAGTCATTGGTTGATGAGGCTGTGGGTTCTGCGCAGCGATTGGCCGAGCCGCTCATTAAGGCACTATGTGTGTTTTCAGAGACGGTTTATTCATCTGAAGTCTGGTTTAGCTGGTGAACCTGCTCCTAGCGCACAAGGTAAGATATGTGACAAGAGATAAACACTGTACATGAGATACACGTCTGATCAAAACCTCCACCCGCTAAAGCCATTAGAGTCCGAATTAAAGGAGTTCACTTTTCAGAACCAAAAATACAGATCATTTCATCCGAGATGTCCACGTCCTTCTTTCTTCTGTCGTGAAGAAATTGTTTTTTTGAGGAATCACAGCTTCAAATGATCCCAAATGCTGCTGTAAAAGATCCCAGCCGAGGAAGAAGGGTCTTATCTAGTGAAACGATCGCTTATTTTTATTTAGAAAAAAAAAATCTCAATTATTTATATCCCTTTTAACCGCAAACGCTCGTCTTGTCTTGCTCTGCCTGAACTGTTTTTTCTGGTTCAAGACAGTTAGGGTATGTCAGAAAAATCCCAGTTTCTCCCTCCTACATCGCCGTTTTACCTTTTTTATTAAGGGTTTTTGATCTTCTTTGCATGTTCACTTTGCAAACAGTGGGTTGGTACTTCTGCAGCCATGTAGGATGCTTTTGAAATTATTTTTTGAAGTTGAGGGAGAAAATAAGATGGGAGTTTTTTCATAGAAACTATGAAATGTGTTTTATATTTCCACCAAATTCAGTTTTTTTATTGCATAATTCCATTTTTTAATGGTTTCGTTCAATTTCTGTAACTAGAAAGCATGTCTACTTAATTCAAAGCATCATGAAAGTTACTCAATTTATCAAAAGTCTATTAACGTTGAACAAAAATACACTTTTTTTTCTTTATTCCATTTTACTGGTTCAATAAAATCTTGGTATGAATAAAAGTAGTCATTAAAAAGCATGTCTAATGTATTACATTTTTATAAGCCGCAATTTATTTTAAAAAGTAAAAGATGGACAGAAAACAGAAACTATGAAATATGTTTTATATTTCCACCAAATTCAGTTTTATTGCAAAATTATTTTTTTAATGGTTTCATTCAATTTAATTGACTTAATTCAAATCATCATGAAAGTTACACAAATGTAACAAAAATTACACTTTTTTGTCTTTATTCCATTTTACTGGTTCAATAAAATCTTAGTATGTAATAAAAGTAGCCATTAAAAAGCATGTCTAATTTATTGAATTTTTATAAGCCACAATTTGTAAAAATAAAAAATAACTAAAAAATTGGGGGCCCTGGTTATATTTCCCACAAATTGAGTGCATTTTAGTGGTTGAATTATGTTTTTATGAATCAAAACATGTCTAATTATTTGAATTCATAAAACATTTTAACAACTGAAGTAATTTCACATTACATTTTTTAATTTGGAAAAAATTTTTTTTTTTTTTTTTTTTTTTTTTCAATGTCTAATCTATTGAATTTTTATAAGCCAAAATTTATAAAAAAAAGTAAACAATTTTTTTTTTTTTTTTAAATAATAATTATATATATATATATATATATATATATATATATTGGGGGCCCTGGTTATATTTTCCTCAAATTGAGTGCATTTTATTGGTTGAATTATGTTTTTATAAATCTAAACGTCTAATTATTTGAATTCATAAAACATTTTAACAACTGAAGTAATTTTACATTATATTTTTTAATTTGGCAGAAAATTTGTTTTGACCATTTTTTCAATTTTTCAATGTCTAATTTATTGAATTTTCATAAGCCACAATTTCAAAAAAAAAAATAAAAAAAAAAAAAGTACAAAAAATTGGGAGTTTTTCGACATAAGCATTTGAGGTTAAAAATATATAAATTGTAATTAAAAAAACCCCCAAAACTATTGTTTCGCTACGTAAGACCCTTCTTCCTCGGCTGGGATTGTTTAGAAGCTGCATTTAAACTGCATTTTGGAAATTCAAACTCAGAGCACCATAGACTCCACTATATGGAGAACATTCCTGAAATGTTTTCCTCAAAAAAACAGTATCTCTACGACTGAAGAAAGAAAGACTTGAACTTTATGGATGACAAGGGGCTGAGTACAACTGTACATTTTTATTCTGGAAGTGACCTCCTCCTTTAATCTCAAATATACTGGGTTTGAAAGCAGAAGTGGGTTTAAATACATTTAGGCGGCAGGATCGTTCCTTCACCTCTGCGTTTCCAGTCCGTCGCGGCTCGCAGGCACGCTTTAGGTCGGGTGTCCGGATAAGAAGCCGACCTGGTTGCTGCTGGTGAAGATGGACATGAAGCGGTCGTCGTCGATGGAGTTCAGCACCTCCAGGTCATCGAGGACAGCGGAGGCGGGAGCCGGAGGAGCCGAGCTCTCCATCATGTTCTCGTTCTGGATGAGGCTGGCGATGCTGGGCGGGAAGGACATCCACGTGGAGCCGTTCCCCGCGTGATCCCCCGCCGCCTCCGGCGCCTCGCTCGCCGCGGAGCCGTGGCACGCCGGCTTCCCCATGCCGAGTCCCGAATCCGGGGGAAGGACGCTCTGGACCAGCAGGGCTTGGAAGTCGTCGATGTTGATGTTGTCGACGTCGGAGCCTTGCACTTCTGAGAAGCTGGGAAACTCGGGAAGTTCGTCGTCGGGGTCGACTCGGAACGGTCCGCCGGTGAACGTGTTATGCATGTCTTGGGAAACGCCGGTGGCGACGGCGCTCTGGACCGGCTCCGCGGCGACCGGCGCGCTCATGGGGTCCGGCGCCATGAAGTTGTTCAGCGTGAAGTCGTGCAGGTCGGACAGGTTGACGGTGGGGAAGTCCTGCGTGAGGCCGGCCGGAGCCGCGCTTTGACTCGCGAAGGCGTTCGCCGCCGGAGCTTTGGGCTCGGAGACCACCGTCAGACTCTGGAGGAACTTCCACGTGTCGCTGGTGGAGGTGGGCGGCTCCGGTTTGCGTGAACTCTGAGCGGGTGCGGCGAACAGCTGACCAGGAGCAGAGGGGAAGAACGAGGACGTCGGCGGCTTCACCAACGAACCTGCAGACGCAGACGCCGCTGAAACAAACAGAAAACAAATTATAACTAGATATAAAAGTTCCATCTTTTAGCATGTTTTTAACATGATTAGCAACTTGCTAGCATGTTTCTAGCATGTTTAACGCGTTATTAGCATGTTTCTAACATGATTAGCAAGTTGCTAACATGTTTCTAGCATGTTTAACGCGTTATTAGCATGTTTCTAGCATGATTAGCAAGTTGATGGCATTTTTCTAGCATGTTTAACGTGTTATTAGCATGTTTCTAACATGATTAACGTGTTATTAGCATGTATCTAGCATGATTAGCAAGTTGCTAGCATGTTTCTAACGTGATTAATGTGTTATTAGCATGTTTTTAGCATGATTAGCAAGTTGCTAACATGTTTCTAACATGATTAACGCATTATTAGCATGTTTCTAGCATGTTTCTAGCATGATTAGCAAGTTGCTAACAAGTTTGTAGCATGATTAACGCATTATTAGCATGTTTCTAGCATGATTAGCAAGTTGCTAGCATGTTTAACGCGTTATTAGCATGTTTCTAGCATGATTAGCAAGTTGATGGCATTTTTCTAGCATGTTTCTAACATGATTAACGTGTTATTAGCATGTTTCTAGCATGATTAGCAAGTTGCTAGCATGTTTCTAACGTGATTAATGTGTTATTAGCATGTTTTTAGCATGATTAGCAAGTTGCTAACATGTTTCTAACATGATTAACGCATTATTAGCATGTTTCTAGCATGTTTCTAGCATGATTAGCAAGTTGCTAACAAGTTTGTAGCATGATTAACGCGTTATTAGCATGTTTCTAGCATGATTAGCAAGTTGCTAGCATGTTTAACGCGTTATTAGCATGTTTCTAGCATGATTAGCAAGTTGATGGCATTTTTCTAGCATGTTTCTAACATGATTAACGTGTTATTAGCATGTTTCTAGCATGATTAGCAAGTTGCTAGCATGTTTCTAACGTGATTAATGTGTTATTAGCATGTTTTTAGCATGATTAGCAAGTTGCTAACATGTTTCTAACATGATTAACGCATTATTAGCATGTTTCTAGCATGTTTCTAGCATGATTAGCAAGTTGCTAACAAGTTTGTAGCATGATTAACGCGTTATTAGCATGTTTCTAGCATGATTAGCAAGTTGCTAGCATGTTTCTAGCATGTTTAACGTGTTATTAGCATGTTTCTAGCATGATTAATGTATTAGCATGTTTTTAGCATGATTAGCAAGTTGCTAACATGTTTCTAACATGATTAACGTGTTATTGGCATGTTTCTTGCATGCTTAACATGTTATTAGCATGTTACTAGCAAGATTAGCAAGTTACTATCATGTTGTTAGCATCATTAGCAAGTTGTTAGCATGTTACCATGTTTTTAGCATTAGCATGTTATTAGCAAGTTGCTAGCATGTTAGCTGCTAACATTTTTTTAGCATGATTAGCAAGTTGGTAACATGAAACTATTATAGTAAGTTACTAGCATGCTTTAACACAATTAGCAAGTTGCTAGCATGTTTCTATCATGATTAGCAACTTACTAGCATGATTCTAGCATTATTAGCATGTTACTAGCAAGTTGTTAGCATGTTTTTTTATCACGATTAGCAAGTTGCTAACATGTTTCTAGTATGATTAACAAGTTACTAGCATGTTTTTAGCACAATTAGCATGTTGCTAGCATGAATCTATTATGTATAGTATAAAGCATAGTTTATTAACAAAAACAAATGACACATTTGGCCTTAAATTAAGACACCTTACTAAAATAAATTAAAAACTAATTATTTTCTTGTTTTCAAAAAAAAGTTAAAATAAAATGAGTTTTTGCTTAGAATAAGCACAATAATCTGCCAATGGCGTAAGCAATTTTTTAAATTATTTTTATTCATTTATTTTTTTATATAACAGAAAACAATATTATTTTGCTTACTCAACTGACAGATTATTTCGCAAAAACACTTAATTTGGACTTGTTTTCAGAAAAAAAGAATTTTTACTTGTCTAGAAAATCCTTCTTGATTTAAGAATTTTTAGATATTCTGGCTGGAAACAAGACTAAAAATCTAAGTAAGAAAAGCATTTTTTGCAGTGTACTAATTAGCAAAACTTACTTTAGATGAACCAACATTTGTGTTTTTTCCTCATTGCTGAAGAGTGTTGAACTTTCTTTTCCTACAGTTCTACTGTACAGACGTCATTTTAATTTTCCTTCAGCCTTAGCCTTATTCACTTCATTTCATTTTGGTGTGAAAGGGCTTTTACATTTGCTAAGAATCAAACTTTTTTATATTAACAACAAACAAGCAAGCCCTGCCCAGATTTAAAAAGTAACGAAAAGTAAATGTAACACATCACTTTCCATAAAAAGTAACTAAGTAACGTAATTAGTTGCTTTTTTAGAGAGTAACGCAATATTGTAACGCATTACTTTCCATAAAAAGTAACTAAGTAACGTAATTAGTTACTTTTTTAGGGAGTAACGCAATATTGTAACGCATTACTTTCCATAAAAAGTAACTAAGTAACGTAATTAGTTGCTTTTTTAGGGAGTAACGCAACATTGTAACGCATTACTTTCCATAAAAAGTAACTAAGTAACGTAATTAGTTGCTTTTTTAGGGAGTAACGCAACATTGTAACGCATTACTTTCCATAAAAAGTAACTAAGTAACGTAATTAGTTACTTTTTTAGGGAGTAACGCATTACTTTTAAAAGTAACTTTCCCCAACATAACATTAACTCCTGATCATCCACATTAATCAGTTTAGATCTGGTTAACTAGTTACCTGGTGCGATGCTGCTGGGCACTGTGGGTTTAGACATGCCTAGTGTTCGTTTAGCGGTACTAAACGGCCGTCTGTCTGCAGGCATGGAGGGTCCTGCACCTGAAACGCATGCGTTAATAATTTAGTAACAAGCTAAAGTGCCATGATACGGCAGCAAACGCTCAGAATCGAGTCGGTGCACACACACACCTGCCATGATGCTGTTCAGTTTGAGGTTCTGCAGCATGCCTTCTGTTCTCTTGCGCTTCTCCATCAGCCTGTGCTCATCTGCTCATTGAACACACAACAAAAGACAGATGTAAATGAAGTGAGAATGTAACCGTCAAACCGAATGTGCAGAATGAACGCTAGTAGCCCAGTGATGGTCTCACCAGGGTCAGACGGCAGGTACTGGAAGTCCATGGGCTCGCTGACCTCGCGGTCAGAAGGTCTGCGCAGCTGCATTTTCACGCGCACCGGCTCCGTCAGGTTGGTGTCGCGGTACGGCGGCGTGCGAAACACGATGGCCACCTGCCGGTGAACGTCGGCCTGAGAGAACGAGCCCTTGCTTTCCCATGAGTCCTGGAAGAAACGCACCTCAATGTCCTCTAGAGGAGAGAAAGAGAGAGACCATTTGTGACCCTGGGGGCGTATTACAGAAGGTTTCTTATCTTAGGTCTTAACTTAAGATATGCTACGTTAAATTAGGATTTTTCGTAAATTCGTATTACAGAAGCAAATCTTAACTTGATTTGGGATTCTTATCCTATCTTACAAAATCGTATCTTATTTCTAGTTAGGAAATCCTAATTAACACATCAACAAGTTCGACGATCCACTCTCAGGTCTGTTACCAAGCAACCAACACTCGCGAGCTGCCGAGGAGGTAAACAAAATGGAAAAACAAAACCGGCGAGCTTTTAATTTCAGTGCCGGTGGAAAAATTAAAAAAGCTTGGTGAAAGTTCGGTGGAAAAGGCATAGGCAATAATATTTGGCAAGTTTTCACCGTCGCTCACTCACTACAGAGGGAGTGGCCAAGAGTTGCCGAAAATGTAAGAACAGAGATTAATGGCAGAAAGACTCTTGGAGGACCCTGAAGATGTGTTACATTTTGCTGACAAAACACTAATAATTAATTAGTAACCCTTGGAAACCTAATGCTAAAGCACTGATCGCCCTTGCCACTTTTGTTCGATTTTTAGACAAACCAGGTTGTGACATTTTTGCGATAGAAGCTACTTCACTTTGAAAATCGCCTTTTGCAAAAAAAACGTAAGGCATTAGTCACTTACGTTATAACTAGGGCTGTCAAACGATTAATCACGATTAATCGCATCCAAAATAAAAGTTTATGTATACATACTATATTTGTATATTTATTATGTACATATAAATATGCACACATACATGTATATATTAAAACAAAATATTTATATTTATATATATATATATATATATATATATATATATTTACACCTGTATACAATTTAGATTATAAATAAATATAAATATTTTAGATGTAAATCTAAAATATTTTTCCTTAATATATACATGAATGTGTTTGTATTTATATACACATAATAAATATACACAGTGCACAAATATATAGTATGTAAACAAACTTTTATTTTAGATGCGATTAATCGCGATTAATCATTTGACAGCCCTAGTTATAACGGTAATGCTCTGTGACGCTTTGTTGGTCTCTGTAATGCTGGTTGCAGTTCCTGTGCTAACTGCAAAAGCATGTGACGCGGCAGTCTGTAATTACTTATTAGTGTTTTGTCAGCAAAATGTAACATCTTCAGGGTCCTCCAAGAGTCTTTCTGCCATTAAGCATCTCCGTTCTTCATTTTCAAGTATTAATAAGTGTAATGCCATGTTGTAGTGCGATTGCAAGTGTTTTTCTTCCCTTAGCTTTTAAATAATTTTGAAGTTAGGACAGCTGTGGGGTTGTCCTAAAGTTAAGACAGTTTTTAGGATGTTTTGTCAAGTTAGGAAGTTTTTGTAATACTACCTTCCTATCTGTAGTTAAGATAAGATAACACACTTGGGAAATGCTGTTCTGTAATAGCTTTTGTCCGAAATGCAGTCTTAACTGAAATTACTATGGTTACCAAACAGATTTTAAAGTTAGGATTTTTCTGTAATACGCCCCCTTGGAGCACAAAACCAGTTATAAGTAGCACTAGCCAACAATACATTGCATGGGTCAAAAATATTGTAAAGATCATGTACCATGAAGATATTTTGTACATTTCCAACTTTAAATATATCAAAACTTAATTTTTGATTACTGGCATGCATTGCTAAGAACTTCATTTGGACAATTTAAAGGCGATTTTCTCAATATACAGATTCTAGATTTTCAAATAGTTGTATCTCTGTCAAATATTGTCCTATCCTAACAAACCATACATCAATGGAAAGCTTATTTTTTGATAATGCATAATTCTCAATTTTGAAAAACTGACCCTTATGACTGGTTTTGTGGTCCAGGGTCACATTTATGTTATTATCATTAACTAAAACTAAAATTAAAACCATAAAAAAGTCATTACTTAAAATAAATATTTATAATAATTTCAGCTAGTATTCAGCTTTTCATTAATACTCATTTACTTTTAGTTTAACTTTAAGAACTAAAATAACCAAAACTAAAATAAGAACTATATGTCCATATAAAAAAAATAGATAAAAATAATACAACACTTTTACAAAAATGTAAAAAAAAAAAAAAAAAAAAATTCTAAATATGAATATAAAATTGTAATAGTATACCAAAGAGCTTAAGTATTTGACTGATAATCATCAAATCAGTTATATTTCTATATGCTGCATTAACAGTATTAATTCAAAAAAAGAATTTAACAAATCAACATATCGCATAGAGGCTATAAAAACATACTCTTAACATGATTTTGATTTTCGACTAAATTGATTTTGTTGATGTGTAGTTTAGAATAAATTAAAAAAAAAAAAAAAAGTTGTTCCCTGATATTGATTAAATGTTAATCTAAAAAAAACATTTGTAGCAAAAGCCAAAAATACACTGTATGGGTCTAAATGATAGATTTTTATTTTATGCCAAAAATCATTAGGATATTAAGTAAAGATCATGCTCCATAAAGATATTTAGTAAATTTCCTACTGTAAACATATAAAACCTATTTTTTGATTAGTAATATCCATTGCTAAGAACTTCATTTGGACAATTTTAAAGGCAATTTTCTCAGTGTTTGGATTTTTTGCAGATTTTTCCCTCAGATTCCAGATTTTCAAATAGTTGTATCTCGGCCAAATTTTGGTCGAAATTTTAGTTATTCAGCTTTCAGATGATGTATAAATCTCAATTTTGAAAAACTGACCCTTATGACTGGTTTTGTGGTCCAGGGTCACGTATTAAAAAAAAATTAAAATACAAACTTACTAAAACTTTCAACATAGAATATAAAAGTAAAAACTAATTTAAGATGTGAGTAAGACTATAATGGTATCTCAATGATACAAAAATCCCACTGGCTTGTGGCTTGTGTGTATTTGGAGCGTGACACACACGTACCTTTCTGCACTTTATCACACAGCAGAAAGATCTCGTCTCCTCCTCGACAGCTGCCTGAGTTCCTGTTGACGCGGCAGATCTTGAGCTCAGCTGTGTTTGGAGCTCCTGAGGATGAGAGAGAAACGGTCAGAATGGTCACGCGTGTCAAACCACGGTTTCTGCAGGATTTTTAAGCTCAAATTTAAGACTTTTTAAGACCTGCACTAACAAAATTAATACCATATGAGAGGGGTAGGGCAATATCTACAGTTCCACATGAAACTGTAAAAAGCATAATTTACATTTCAGCCTTTAAACCATTTTTAAGAAAATGGATGAATCAAAAGTATTACTTTTCATATTGATTTAAACAATTATTATCAATAAATTATTATATCAATTAAATAACATAAATTAGGGGTGTGCAATATTGGCAAAAAAAAAATCTCTTGATATTTTACGATAATTAGATCATATTTTTTGGAGTGTGTTATTGTGCTGAAATCTTAAAGACTACAGTAGACAGCTGACTCATGAATTTCTGATAATCTTCATATTCTGTGGTCAGTTCAGCAGTGATAGAAATGAATCTTTTCCAATAAGTTGTAAGGGCTTTTTTCCTAAAAGTGTGCATCTGCGAGTCAAATTCTTGCATTTGGGCTGTGACCAAGCAAATAAACCCAGTAAAAACTAAATTTATCTTTGCAGTGCAGAGGAAACACAGGCGCTGCATCTGAAGTGGCATTTACACATCGTTTAATGAAGCTCAGAGGGACATGGAAAGCTTTAACCTGCAGCTACAAATGCACAAATAATGTTTTGATATTTTAAACATAAAACTTTAAAAAGTGATGTTTGAAAAAAAAAAAAGAGAAGACACTTTACACTAGAAATTAAAGAAGGCAGGTGGTGTCAGTAAGTTACTGTTAAGTGAGTCATTGCGACTGAACCGAATCATTTAAACGGTCGATTCATTAGGAACAAAACACCATCATGTTGCTCAGAGACACAAAACTGTGCTGTGAATGATTTTTGTTGGTGAAACAGAGCAAAAACAGGAAACATGAAGTTTATTAATATTAACTTGTTTATTAAACTGTTGTATAAAATCATGTTCATGTTAAAATCATGTTAAATAAATAAGTGTGTGGACTTGAGAACACATGCTTTCTGAGAACAGTTTGCTGATTTTCGGCAAACAGAAGAAAAAAAAGATTTATTGGTTTGAGTTTGAACGACAATTCAAAGGAGTACGTTACATCCTGCATAAATGTCCCTGTTTGTTTGGACAAAATGTTTAAAATATCTTATTTTTGTTTGAATGTGCATGTTTTTATTTATCGTTTTATTTAATTTAGCTATACTTTTGAGAAGTTTGCATTAACCCTTAAATGCATGAATGTTTGGCCAATCATTATTACTTCATTTTTGATTACTGGCATGCATTTGGACAATTTAAAGGTGATTTTATCAATATATCGATTTTTTGCACCCTCCAGATTTTCAAATAGGTGCATCTCTGCCAAATATTGTCCTATTCTAACAAACCATACATTTGAAAAATTGACCCTTATGATACACTTTTACAAAATATATATATACATTTCAGAAAACAGACATTTTTTTATATTTAGTTTGTGTGTGTGTGTGTGTGTGTTATGTTGTTTATAATGAATAGATTGAGGAATACTAAGTAAGCTGATGTCAAACTTGAAAAAATGAAGGAGGGAGAGGTTAGTGAATGACATCCCGAGGTATGCATTTAAGGGTTAATGCAAATGTTATTTAATTTTGTAAAATATTTATTTTGAAAGCATTTTTAGTTTTACAAATACACATTTCAGCATTATTACTAACCTCTGTGTGCATTCTCCTTAAAAACCCATCAAGTCGACTAACGATAACATTTATTATAATCGCAATCACAATATTGATCTCAAATGCTAAAAACATGCTAATAACATGCTAATCATGCTAGAAACATGCTAGCAACTTGCTAATAATGTTAACAACATGCTAGTGACATGCTAATCATGTTAGAATTATGCTAACAATTTGCTAATCATGCTAGCAACATGCTAATCATGCTGAAGTCATGCTAACAACATGCTAGTAAATTGGTAATCATGCTAGCAATATGCTAGTAACATGCTAATGATGCTAGAATCATGCTAGCAACATGATAATAATGCTAGAATTACGCTAGCAACTTGCTAATAATGTTAACATGTTAGTAACATGTTAATCATACTGCTAATAAATCGGTAATCATGTTAACAGGCTAGTGACATGCTAGCATGCTAATCATGTTAGAATTATGCTAGCAACTTGTTAATCATGCTAACAACATGCTAAAGTCATGCTAGCAACATGCTAGTCATGCTAACATGCTAGTAAATTGGTAATCATGCTAACAGCATGCTAGTAACATGCTAATAATGCTAGAAACGTGCTAAAACATGCTAATAACTTGCTAATTGTGCTAGCAACATGCTAGTGACATGCTAGCAACTTGCTAATAACATGCTAGAATTATGCCACCAACATGTTAGTAACATGTTAATCATGCTAAAGTCATGTTAGTGACATGCTAATCATGCTAACAACTTGCTAATAACATGCTAATCATGTCAGAATTATGTTAGCAACTTGCTAATCATGTTAGTCATGCTAGCAACATGCTAGTGGCGTTAACAACATGCTAGTAAACTCGTAATCATGCTAGCAACATGCTTGTGACATGCTTATCATGCTAGAAACTTGCTAATAACATGCTAATCATGCTAGAATTATGCTCAATAATCGCAATATGAACATTTTCTCAAATCGTGCAGCCCTAGTTTGAACTCTCAACAAAAACAACATGCTTGCACATTCATTCTCTGCCAGCAGGTGGTGCATTTGGTACTGTTTCGCTAGTAACGGCAGTACACAAAACAGCAGCACCGGACTTTGAACATGCAGCGCTCATGTTTATTCAATTAAATCATATAGCTTTTTGAAGTTTAATCATCACATTCAGCCATATCGCAATTCTGGCGTTTCCGTATCCAAATTTTAGACCTCTTGAAATCATAATTAAGACTTTCTTGCGCAATTTAAGACCCGTGGAAACCCTGTAAAGGCTCAGGCGTGTGCTCAGCGGTGTGACTCACGGTTATCGTAGATGGGCTGAGACACGGCAGGCTCCAGAGAATACAGCTCTCCGTTGGGCAGCGTGATGGACACCTGGAAGCACAGGCGCACCGCGTTCAGGTCGTACTCCTCCTCCCAGATCTTGGCTTCAGGAACTGCAAGCACACACACAGACACTCAATCACACACTACACAAGCTTTCACCTGCTCACCAAGAGCAAAAATACAGTAAAAACTGTGAAATATTATTGCAATGTAGAAATATGAATATCTGTTAAACTGTAATTAAGTTGGCTTGAGAAAGCCAATGTACTGATATTCTATTTAAACTACTACTTCTGAGACTAAAACTTCCAAGCGCTACTCCTCCTAGGGCTTTAACTCCACAAACTCCAAACTCAGATCAAAGCCCAGATCTTCAGACTGATCTGACTCCAGTTGCTGTCTCTTTTCTAACTGATCGACAATTTTCCTAAAAATAACCATTAAAACTGTGAAAAATCCCATAGACTTACATTGAGGGAATGTTCAAATGAGCCAAGACTATTCAAACTCACACTGACAAAACTCCCACAATCCCTTCAGACTCAATCAAGCTGCCCTTCTGTCTGTTATAATCCATTCACACTCATTCACACTAACTTGATCATCATGCTAACAATATACTAATACCATGCTAATCATGTTAACAATATGCTAATACCATGCTAATAATGTTAACAATATGCTAATAACATGCTAATCTTGCTAACAACATGCTAGTAACTTGCTAATCATGCTAGCAATATGCTAGTAACATGCTAATTATGCTAGAAACACTGTTAAAACATGTTAGTAACTTGCTAATCATGCTAAAAACATGCTAGCAACTTGCTAATAACAAATGCTAATCATGCTAGAGTCACATTAACAAATGCTAATCATGTTAGCAACATGCTAGTAACATGCTAATCGTGCTAGAAATGTGCTACAACATGCTAGTAACTTGCTAATTGTGCTAGCAACATGCTAGTGACATGTTAATCATGCTAGCAACTTGCTAATAACATGCTGGTAATGCTAAAATTATGCTACCAACTTGTTAATAATACTAACAACATGTTAGTAATATGCTAGTCATGCTAAAGTCATGCTAGTGACATGCTAGTCATGCTAACAACATGCTAATAAATTGGTAATCACGTCAACAACATGCTAGAAACACGCTAGAAACATGCTAGTAACTTAATCATGCTAAAAACATGCTAGCAACTTGCTAATAACATGCTAATCATGTTAGCAAATTACTAATCATGATAGCAACATGCCAGTAACATGCTAATCATGCTAGAAACGTGCTAAAACATGCTAGTAACTTGCTAATTGTGCTAGCAACATGCTAGTGACAGGCTAGAAACATGTTAGTAACTTGTTAATCGTGTTAAAAACATGCTAGCTACTTGCTAATAACATGCTAATCATGCTAGAATTATACTAGCAACTTGCTAATAATGCTATCAACATGCTAATGTCATGCTAGCAACATGCTAGCAACATGCTAATCATGCTAGAAACTTGCTTATAATACTAACAACCATCTATCTATCTATCTATCATACATTAAGCTTTTAAAACTTCTTAAACTTCATAAACTTTTTAAACTTTTACATTTTTAAACTTTATAAACTTTCTGGTCCGGCTTTCTCAAGCCCACTTAAAGTTTGTCTTGACAAATCTAGTTTATTTCTGTGATGCGCAGCTGTATTTTCAGCATCATTACTCCAGTCTTCAGTGTCACATGATCCTCCAGAATCATTCTAATATACTGATTTGCTGCTCAACAAACATTTCTGATTATTATCAGTGTTAAAAACAGTTGTGCAGCACAATGTTTTTATGGAAACTGTGACACACTGCTATTTAAAAGTCCGGGGTCAATAAGAAACGATAGCTATTATTCATTAAAAACTGACTGTTTCAGATAAACGCTGCTCTTTTGAACTTTCTATTCATCTGTGGATCCTGAAAAATAAAATGAATCACGGTTTCCACAGACCGCCTGTCTGCCCGGTCGTGTGTGTGTGCGTTTCTTACTATTAAAGGGGTTGTTCTGCGTTTGCAGGCGACAGGAAACTGCATCTCCCACATCCTTCTTCTTCACGCACTGAATACCCAGATTCTGGAAACTGAAAGAGAGAAATGAGTCGGCAGAGCGCTTGGCAAACGGATCAAAGCAGAGGCAGCGCTGAAGCCTGGAAACGGACGGCTTTCGGCCACAAGATGGAGCTTCCCACGAACGCGCATCTGCGAGCCCAAACAGGAAGCAGCGACTGTGATGTGATGTTTCCGAGGGCCAGATGCTAAATTTAGCACTGACCAAAAATAACATACATATGAGACTGACAGAGAACAAAAGCAGCAAAACGCCTCTAGTCTCCTCATTTTGATGCACACTGCTGCAATAGAGATTGAATTAATTAAAAGCAGTCTTTTTAATGCCATTGCATTCCAGAAAAACATCTCTTTCATCGTTATTTTGAGCGATTCTTCGGAATGAACATGTTGAATCAGTTCACAAGTCACACTAAACGATTCATTTGTGAATCAGACTGATCCTGCAGCTGTTCAACAACTGATGCAAAGATCCTAATGAACTGAAAGTCATTTTTAGCTCATTGTTGTCAGGTATGTGTGAATAAAACCGCTGTAAAAGCGTGAGCGGTGTGAAATGGTGATTTTATGTCAAGTAACAGAAATTAATGTCCATAATGTCTTCCCCACTGCTGCAGATTCTGAACAATGTGGGTTTTCTGTAGCCACAAATATAAACTCATTTAGTTTTCCATCATTTTGATTTTCTGATTGTTTGTACACTTCTATTGTACATTTTATTGTTACTATTTTAGTATAACAAAATGTAATGCTTTTATGTTGCATAAGCTTTGGTAATAAAATAAAAAGCTTACTTATTTGCAGATCAATACAAAAAGTGTCAGCACTAGTCTTTTTTTATTAGTGTATTTTCTGTTTTCATTTTAATGTTACTTTAATTTTTCTTTATTTTATGATGTGCTTTTACCATTTACATTTACTTCTTTTTAATATTACCACTGATGAACTATTTCATTTATTTTTATTTCAGTTTTAGCTTCAGTTGTTCCTAATTTTTGATTCTTTTTTTTTTTTTTTTTATCTAATACATTACACTATTTCAGCTTTATTTTAAATCAATAAACATGTTTTTCTTAGTTTTAGACTATTGGCTAGTCTGACTAGAATAAATAATAAACAACCAGTTTAATCAATATCAGTATTTTTTACTTTTAGTAAGTACACTACCAGTCAAAAGTTTTTGTACAGTAAGATTTCTCTTTGTCTCCTTTGCTCACCAAGCCTGCATTTATTTGACCCAAAATACAGCAAAAAAATGTTTTAGGTTTTAAAATAAAAAAAAAAGTTAAAAAAAGTGTAAATGTTTTCCATCAGAATATATTTTAAAAGGCTGATTTTTTTAGCATCATTACTCCAGTCACACAATCCTTTAGAAATTATTATAATATTCTGATTTGCTGCTCAAAAACATTGATTATTATTATTATTATTATTATTATATTATATTAAGAACAGTTAAACAGAGTTTCTTTGATGAACAGAAAGTTCAGAAGAACAGCATTTATCTGAAATAGATCTTTTGTAACAATATAAATGTCTTTATCATCACTTTTGATCAATTTAAAGCATCCTTGCTAAATAAATGTATTAATTTCTGTAATTTCTTTCCCTAAAAAAAAAAAAAAAAAAAAAAAAAAAAAACTATACTGACTCCAAGCTTTAAATGGTGTAGTGTATATTGTTCCAAAAACTTTTATTTCAGATAAATGCTGATCTTTCTAATCACCAAAGAATCCTGAAAAAAATGTAACCGTTTTAAATATAAAAAATAATCATAAAAAAATGTTAATGAACACCAAATCAACATATCAGAATGATTTCTGAAGGATCCTGTGAAACTGAAGACTGGAGTAATGATGCTAAAAATTCAGGTTTGATCCCAGGAATAAATTACATTTTAAAATATATTCAAATATAAAGCTGTTATTTTAAATAGTAAAAATATTTCACAATATTACTGCTTTTGCTGTACTTTGGATTAAATAAATGCAGGCTCGGTGAGCAGAAGAGGTCCAAAAGGTCCAAAAACTTTTAGTAATTAAGTAATTAAGCACTTATATTGGACTAATATTTTAATAAAGCTGAAGTATTTGATTTGTGTCGTTCATCTGGCAAACCTGCAGCTCATAACACACACACACACACACACACACACACACCTGTGTATCCGGCGCTCCTGTAAATCAGCCTCATAATATCCGTGTTTGCAGTCTTTGCCCACCAGCTCATGTGGGTGTGGTTTATACGGCTGGTTCTTGGTTACCAAGGAGATCCGCACTCTCAGCGGCCCACTGTAGTTGTGAACCTATGAAAAGAGCCGGACAGAGTCATGTGACCCATGCGGTGTAACGTATCAGGTACAACATGTTTTTCCTGACACCAAACGGAGAAGAATAGCATGGGGACTGCCTCTGATGGCAGCGCGATCTGCGGCTTCTCACCTTGATGGCGGGGTGTGTTTTTGTGGTGTCGTTGCTCTTCTCTCCTGGGATGCTGCCGGCGGATCGACCCTCGCATTTATAGCGGAAGCGCATCCCTCGTGCTTTGGGCTGCTCGATTATCTCCACATACGGAGGGCCTTTAGACAAACACACAGAAACACAGTTATAGTCAATGAGAGCTTATCCATGCAGGATCACAATGTTCATGTCTGGATATCTGTCTACAAATACATTATAGTTCCACGCACAAAAAATAAATAATAATTAGCTACGATTATGAGATTAAAGTCATAATATTTTGAGAATTAAGTTGACATTACGAAATTGAAATTTAAAATTTATTACGTTGAAATTTAAACTTTATTCTCATAATATTTAGTCTTTAATTCTTGTAATATTTAGTCCTTATTTTTGTAATATTTAGTGTTTATTCTCATAATATTTAGTTTTTATTCTCGTAATATTTAGTGTTTATTCTCGTAATATTTAGTGTTTATTCTTGTAATATGTAGTCTTTATTCTCGTAATATTTAGTCTTTATTCTCGTGTTATTTAGTCTTTATTCTCGTAATATTTCAACTTTATTCTCATAATATTTAGTCTTTATTCTCATAATATTTAGTCTTTATTCTCGTGTTATTTAATCTTTATTCTCGTAATATTTCAACTTTATTCTCATAATATTTAGTCTTTATTCTCGTGTTATTTAATCTTTATTCTCGTAATATTTCCAACATTATTCTCATAATATTTAGTCTTTATTCTTGTAATATTTCGTCTTTATTCTCGTGTTATTTAATCTTTATTCTCGTAATATTTCAACATTATTCTCATAATATTTAGTCTTTATTCTTGTAATATTTAGTCTTTAAAATGAATAAAATGTGAATATTATGAGAATAAAGTTGGTATATTACGAGAATAAAGACTAAATATTAGTAGAATAAAAACTAAATATTAGTAGAATAAAGACTAAATATTACGAGAATAAAGTAAAAATATTAGGAAAATAAAGACTAAATATTAGGAGAATAAACACTAAATATTAGAAGAATAAGACTAAATATTACGAGATTAAAGACTAAATATTATGAGAATAAAGTTGAAATATTACGAAAATAAAGTCAAAATATTTTGAGAATAAAGTCGAAACATTATGAGAAAAAAATGTAATATTAAGAGAGCAAATTTAATATTACAAGAATAAAGTCAAAATATAAAAAAAGCTGAAATATTATGAAAATAGTCAAAATATAAAAAAAGCTGAAATATTATTAAAAAAAAAAGTCAAAAATATTACAAGAATAAAGAATAAATATTACGAGAATAAAGACTAAATATCACGAGAATAAAGTTGAAATATTACGAGAATAAAGTCAAAATATTAAGAGGAAAAAAATGAAATATTAAGAGAAAAAAAAAATGTATATTACGAGAATAAAGTCAAAATATAAAAAAAGCTGAAGTATTACAAGAATAAATTTGAAATATTATGAGAATAAAGACAAAATATTATGAGAATAAAGAAAATATTACAAAAATAAAGTCGGAATACTAGACGAGAATATAATATTTTGACTTTATTCTCAAAATATTATGACTTCAATCTTGTAATCTTAGCCGTTTTATTTTTTATTGTGGCACTAAACGCTGTCATATCTGTCGGATCAAAAACAACACTGTAATTAATTTATAGCTCATGGACTAGTGTTCAAGGTCTGTAAGATTTTTAAATGTTTTTTAAAAGTCTCTTCTGTTCATCAAGGCTGGCTTTATTTGAACAAGAATACAGAAACAGATCAAAATGATTAAGAGTTTAAAACAGCTGTTTTAATATCTGTTGAATATCTGTTAAACTGTAATTGATTGCTGTGTGAATTTTCAGCATCATTACTCCAGTCTTCAGTTTCACATTTATGTTACACTTATGATTATTATCAATGTTGATTTTCTTGTGGAAACTGATACATTTTATTTTTAAGTATTCCCCGATGAACAGAAAGTTAAAAAATGTATCCGAAATAGAAATCTTTTGTAACATTATAAATATCTGAACAGTCTGTGAAAGTGCAGTGAGCTGTGCACAGCTTGGTCTATTATTATCGTAAAATATAATTTGAGCCTATAGTATCAGTTCTCAACGTAACTGTCTTTGTTTGACACAGTGACTACAGTCAATCCCAAATAAAGTCCCAGTGTAATGACGTGACAAATACAGTAGACTTCTCTTACCTTGGGACACTGGGGACAGTCCCCACGGGTGAAACACTCCTGAAAGAACAAAAAACTGAGATCAGTGACAAACACAGAGATAAACTCTCTCCAGAGACACCATACGAGTCAAACCAGCGAGTAACACACCTAAACAAGACAAAGCCTGAGTCCAAGTCCACAATCCATAATGCTTCCTCCTATAAAATAGTCAAAATACAGCCACATATTTGTTTAGAGCTGTTTTGGCTTGATCTGTGCAGATTTCTCTCTTGATTCAGACCAGACCATTATTTCTCTGGAGGAAGCGTTATTATGGATAATGGACTCAATGTGTTTGAGTTAAAATGTCTTCTCAAGATGTGAACTGATGGACTGGAGTGGTGTGGGTTACTTCTGGATGTTTTTATCGGCTGTTTGGACTCTCATTCTGACGGCACCCATTCACTACAGAGGATCCGTTGGTGAGACAGTGATGGAATGACACATTTATACAAATCTGATGAAGAAACAAACTCATCTACAGCTTGGATGAATATTAGTAGAATAAAGACTAAATATTAGGAAAATAAAGACTAAATATTAGGAGAATAAAGTTGGAATATTACGAGAATAAAGACTAAATATTATGAGAATAAAGTCGAAATATTATGTCAATAAAGACTAAATATTATGTGAATAAAGAGTAAATATTACAAGAATAAAGTTGGAATATTACGAGAATAAAGACTAAATATTAGGAGAATAAAGTTGGAATATTACGAGAATAAAGACTAAATATTAGGAGAATAATGTTGGAATATTACGAGAATAAAAACTAAATATTAGGAGAATAAAGTTGGAATATTACGAGAATAAAGACTAAATATTATGAGAATAAAGTCGAAATATTATGTGAATAAAGACTAAATATTATGTGAATAAAGAGTAAATATTACAAGAATAAAGTTGGAATATTACGAGAATAAAGACTAAATATTAGGAGAATAATGTTGGAATATTACAAGAATAAAGACTAAATATTAGTAAAATAAAGACTAAATATTAGGAGAATAAAGACTAAATATTAGGAGAATAAAGTTGGAATACTACGAGAATAAAGACTAAATATTATGTGAATAAAGATTAAATATTATGTGAATAAAGAGTAAATATTACGAGAATAAAATTTGACTATTATGAGAATAAAGTTGTTATATCACAATAATAAAGACTAAATATTATGTGAATAAAGACTAAATATTAGGAGAATAAAGTTGGAATATTACGAGTATAAAGTCGAAATATTATGTGAATAAAGACTAAATATTATGTGAATAAAGAGTAAACATTACGAGAATAAAATTGGACTATTATGAGAATAAAGTTGTTATATCACAATAATAAAGACTAAATATTATGTGAATAAAGACTAAATATTAGGAAAATAAAGACTAAATATTAGGAGAATAAAGTTGGAATATTACGAGAATAAAGACTAAATATTATGAGAATAAAGTCGAAATATTATGTGAATAAAGACTAAATATTATGTGAATAAAGAGTAAATATTACAAGAATAAAGTTGGAATATTACGAGAATAAAGACTAAATATTAGGAGAATAATGTTGGAATATTACAAGAATAAAGACTAAATATTAGTAAAATAAAGACTAAATATTAGGAGAATAAAGACTAAATATTCGGAGAATAAAGACTAAATATTACGAGAATAAAGTTGGAATATTACGAGAATAAAGACTAAATATTATGTGAATAAAGAGTAAATATTACGAGAATAAAATTTGACTATTATGAGAATAAAGTTGTTATATCACAATAATAAAGACTAAATATTATGTGAATAAAGACTAAATATTAGGAGAATAAAGTTGGAATATTACGAGTATAAAGTCGAAATATTATGTGAATAAAGAGTAAATATTATGTGAATAAAGAGTAAATATTACGAGAATAAAATTGGACTATTATGAGAATAAAGTTGTTATATCACAATAATAAAGACTAAATATTATGTGAATAAAGACTAAATATTAGGAAAATAAAGACTAAATATTATGAGAATAAAGTCGAAATATTATGTGAATAAAGACTAAATATTATGTGAATAAAGAGTAAATATTACAAGAATAAAGTTGGAATATTACGAGAATAAAGACTAAATATTAGGAGAATAATGTTGGAATATTACAAGAATAAAGACTAAATATTAGTAAAATAAAGACTAAATATTAGGAGAATAAATACTAAATATTCTGAGAATAAAGAGTAAATATTATGAGAATAAAGTCGAAATATTATGTGAATAAAGACTAAATATTATGTGAATAAAGAGTAAATATTACGAGAATAAAATTGGACTATTATGAGAATAAAGTTGTTATATCACAATAATAAAGACTAAATATTATGTGAATAAAGACTAAATATTAGGAGAATAAAGTTGGAATATTACGAGTATAAAGTCGAAATATTATGTGAATAAAGACTAAATATTATGTGAATAAAGAGTAAATATTACGCGAATAAAGTCGAAATATTATGGGAATAAAGACTAAATATTACGAGGGTCCATTGGTGAGTGATTGAATGACACATTTATACAAATCTGATGAACAAACAGATCAGTCAAACACTGCAGTGTTTCTGAAAACGTCATGTGTTCTACACTGTAAAAAAACTAAAAACTCAATTTGTTGAGTCAACTTAAAAAAATGTGTTACCCTGCTGCCTTTAAATTGTAAGTTCAGTCAACTCAAATAAATTGACTCAAGTTGAAATGTTAAGTGGCAACTTAGATATTCAAGTTCACTTAACTAAAAAATAGTTTGTTAAACGTAACAGCTGTGTTTGTTACTCGGCTGCCTTATAATTTGAAGTTGTCACTTAGTAAAACGTAACACTTGAGTTGACTGAACTTAAAATTCGAAGGCAGCCAGGTAACAAATTATTTTGACTCAACAAATATTTTTTACAGTGTATATTAGGAAGAACGGCGGTCCTAAAACAAAAATGGCCTTCATTTACTTAAAATAAAAAAGACTCATTCGCGAATCCTACCCTAAACTAGACGGACGGACAAAGAAGAAAATCCAGAAAGGGCGGGAGACGGCAAACACACTTTGACCCACTTAAACCTGGATGTGTCTCGTTATGACTAACCCGCCTGCTAGCTTAAGCGCACTTAACATCTCAGACCAGTATGTAAACACTGACCCTGGACAATGCACTTAACACCAAACTCTTCAGTAACGTCACGCGTTTTATAAAATACAAGAAGAAAGCAAAAACACAAGGAATTAAGTGGATAACAAAAGCTGAAAATATGTGAGCGATGACATCAGCTGAAAGAGAAAGTGAAATCACCGCTGAATCATCATGGGAATCTAAATCGACAATCATTTACTGTATGAAATCAGACTGATGAAGTGCTAAACAACATCGATCTGATGCTGAGACGACTGAGATTGAGGACAGCAGCAGAAACACACAAACAATACAGTCCTGCATCATCACTACATCTCTACTGTTTTACAGTAATGACAGAAGAAAACACGATAGTGAGGAGATAAAGCGCTCTTCATTCTGACACTAGTGAGAAAAGCGGATGAGAAGAGCTGTTGCCGTTTCCTGAGAACTGAACAGAGTTGGTCATGAGCTTGTAAAGTGTAAATAATCAACACCATTTTTGCCGTTTAACCTGTTTCACATTCAATTTACTTCATGCTTTCTGTCATCTGATTGATAGTTCAGAGCAAATGCCAGATTAACTGTAGTCATATTTCCAGATGAACAATTACTGGACCGAAGCAGCTTGGCTTTACTTGATTCTGCATGAATCATTTTTTAGTCTCAAATCTGATCATGAGTTATGTTTGTTTCCAGAAGCTTTACTTTCACTGTTCCTCAGTGGAGAAATGATCTTCCCAAGCCTCCAAAACATCTCACATCTCTTGATCAGTGTTGGGGAAAGTTACTTTTCAAAGTAATGCATTACAATATTGTGTTATTTCCTAAAAGAGTAACTAATTATGTTATTTAGTTACTTTTTATGGAAAGTAATGCGTTACATTACTTTTGCATTACTTTTTAAATCTGGGCAGGGCTTGCTTGTTTGTTTTTAATATAAAAACGTTTGATTCTTAGCAAATGTAAAATCCCTTTCACCAAAATGAAATGAAGTGAATAAACCTAAGGCTGAAGGAAAATTAAATTGACGTCTGTACAGTAGAACTGTAGGAAAAGAAAGTTCAACACTCTTCAGCAATGAGAAAAAAACACAAATGTTAGTTCATCTAAAGTAAGTTTTGCTGATTACTACACTGCAAAAATGCTTTTCTTACTTTGATTTTTTGTCTTGTTTCCAGCCAAAATATCTAAAAATTCTTAAATCAAGAAGGATTTTCTAGACAAGTAAAAATTATTGTTTGTTTTTCTGAAAACAAGTCCAAATTAAGTGTGTTTTTGCTTGAAACAAGCAAAACAATCCCCCAATGGGGTGAGCAAAATAATCTTGTTTTCTGTTTGAAATAACATTTTTTTGCTCACCCCACTGACAGATTATTTTGCTTGTTCTAAACTTAATTTTGACTTGTTTTTAACAGGAAAAGAATTATTTACTTGTCATTCTTGATTTAAGAATTGTTTGATATTTTGGCTGGAAACAAGATAAAAAATCTAAGTAAGAAAGTATTTTTGCAGTGTACGGTTGAATTGGATCAACAAAGGTCAGCAGCAAAGTCACTGGTTAATAAAAAGGGACTAAATACATAAAGGAAACAAAAAATAACCGGCATTACTTTTTTGAAAAAGGAACTCATATTTTCTTGTAAATGAAAAAGTAATGTGTTACTTTACTTGTTACTTGAAAAAAGTAATATTATTACGTAACTTGTGTTACTTGTAATGCGTTACCCCCAACACTGCTTTTGATAAACATTTATTTGTTCATTATTTGTTCATCTCTCAATAATCATTGTTTTTAAAATTGGGGTCCAGGGCCCCGCTAGGGGCCACAAGAGAGTGCTCGGGGTCTAAAACAAAAGTTCTGACTAAATAGATTACAGTAAATAAATACTGATAAGTCAATACAAAAGAGAACATGACACCAAAAATATTCAAGTAAATAATAAAATAGATTTAAATAGATTTAAATATGCAAATAAATAAGATATAGTTACATAATACAAAATCTGATTATAATAAATAATAAAAATATTTAAATAAATAAAAAGATAAAAATAATAAACAAAAATAAGACACGATCACATAATACATTATTTGATTATAATACATTTCAAACAAAATTCAATTTGAATAATAAACATTAAAATAAGTGAAAAGTACACATAAATAATACAAAATTGGATTTGAATTTAAAAACTAAAATAAAAAGTGACAAATAAAATAGTATATAAATTAAACATACAAATAAATAAAACTAAAATAATCTATAAAATGATCATAATAAAAAATATTAAATAAATAGACTGAAATAAGCAAAACTGTAATTAACTTTTTAAAAAATATGTAATATAGTTAACAGTACACAGTGCCATAGTGAGTAGAAAAAACTTAATGTAACAGCAACATAATATTTTCCAATGGTACATCAGATTAAATTATTATTATTAATATTATCAAATATACATAAAAATATTACTACTATCATTCATTGGGGTCCATGATCTGGAGAAAAAAAAAAAAAAAATAAAAATAAATTATATATATATATATATATATATATATATATATATATATTATAAACCAGTTTTGTATTATTTTATTTATGTGTACTTTTTCACTTATTTTAATTATTTATTTTATTTTATGTTATTTTATTTGAAATGTATTATAATCAAATAATGTATTATGTGATCGTGTCTTATTTATTTATTCATTCATTTTATCTTTGTATTTTTTTTTATATTTTGCATTTATTATAATGAGATTTTATATTATGTAACTATATCTTATTTATTTGCATATTTAAATCTATTTAAATACATTTTATTATTTACTATAATATTTTTAGGAAGGTTATTGAAAACAAGTGATTTATATGTGACCCTGGAGCACAAAACAGTCTTACATAGCAGAGGTATATTTGTAGCAATAGCCAAAAAAACATTGTACAGGTCAAAATGATAGATTTTTCTTTTATGCCAAAAATCATTAGGATATTAAGATCATGTTCCATGAACATATTTCGTTATTTTCTACCGTAAATATAACAAAACGTAATTTTTGATTAGTAATATGCATTGCTAAAATCTTCATTTGGACAACTTTAAAAGGCGATTTTCTCAGTATTTTGATTTATTTATTTATTTTGCACCCTCAGATTCTAGATTGTATCTCGGCCAAATATTTTCCTATCACAACAAACCATACAACAATGGAACACTTATTTATTCAGCTTTCATATATATAAATCTCCATTTAAAAAAAAAAAAAAAGTAACGTTACCCTTATGACTGTTTTGTGGTCCAGGGTCGCACATGTGCTGACGTAATAAACAAATATCCTAAAAGAAAGATTCATCCACTGCATTCTTTGCATTTGGGGAGCTCGGTTAAAGCAGGTTTAGTTTCACTATTATTTGTGAGGGGGTGATGATGTTTACTAGCCCATCCCTAAGGGTTAAACCCAACCAGCTGTAACCTACCCACCCACCCCCTAACCAACCCATCACACCACTAACCAGCGGAATTAACCATTACGACCTGACCTGAACCTCTTTTCCGCGTTTCACTTTATTCGTGAGGACTTTTCAAAAATCTGTCCCTCACAAACACACACACACACACACACACACTCACTCACACTCACACTCACACTCTCACACACACACACACACACACACACACACACACCTGTAAGTTAGGCCGTAATGCGTCAGCGCGCGTCAGAAATAAAGTGGACGCGCGTTGACGCGTCGCGATCACGGGCGTGTTTGATTCCCGTCACTCGGCGGACACCGTCCCGATCAACCGGAGACGTGCGGCGCAACGGAACGCCCGGTTCTCTCAGCCGAAACCGAGAGCAAAACTTTAGCTGAGGGGACTTTCCCTTCGGCGCGGACACAACAACAAACCGTTCCCGCCGTCCAGATGAATAAACGCGCCATTATAACGCTCGACTTACCGTCCATGTCGCGCGTCACTGCAGCTCTGGTCGCTCTCTGTCGCTTTTTTGACGTTTCCGGGCTGTAGTGAAGAATGAACGACACACCGCAACAACACTTTCCTTCCGCGCGCCTCCGCGAGCGAGAGAGCGAGCGCGCGCACGTGCGCGGAAATACCCGGATGACGTGCTGACATCTGCGACACAAAAACACAGGAGAAACTAGTCAAAACACACACAAATATGGCACTTCACTACGGGGAAACGTTAAAACGAACACACTAAAAGTACAAAAGCGAATAATTTCACAATAAAACACCGTTCAATCAATAATTTCTCTCAGGTGAAGATGTTTTGAGGGTCGAAGAGTCTCTCAGAGCACACACATCAATAAATCCATACAAAAGTATCTAAAAAAAAGTAAGTTATTAGTAGAAAACAAGTGGATGTGTGGCCATCCAAAATGTGTGGACAACAAAAGCAAATATTACTAAAAAACGAAAAAAAAAAAAAGTAAACTAAAATTTATTTAAATTCAGATGAACAGAATTTAACAACAGAGGGCGCACAAGCGCTGTTTATTATAAATGCTGAAAAAGCTAAATTGAACTGAAACTGAATAAAAAAAAATGAAATAGTATTTTAATCATTTTTAAATAAAAAAATAAACAGTGCAGCAAAAATTCATTATGCACAAAAAACATTGTGTAGGAAAATAAATACAATAAAAAAAAAATCAGTGCAGCAGAAGGTCTACTTTAAAATTATTAATATTATATGTGACCCCAGACCACAAAACCTGTCATAAGGGTCTTTTTATTTATTTATTTATTTATTTATTTATTTATTTTTTTTGTAAATTGAGATTTATACATCATCTGATTGGCCGAGATACAACTATTTGAAAATCTGAAATCTGAGGGTGCAAACAAATAAATAAATAAAAAATGTTGAGAAAATCTCCTTTAAAGTTGACCAAATAAAGTTCTTAGCAATGCATATTACTAATCAAAAATATTTTGATACTAATCAAATGTTTTGATATCTTTATGGTAGAAAATTTACAAAATATCTTTCCTTATAATATCCTAATGATTTTTGGCATAAAATAACATTTTTGTCAATTATTCAAAAAGAATTAAAGTCAATCATTTTGACCCATTAAATATATACCCCAGTGAGTTATGACTGGTTTTGTGCTCCAGCGTCACATATATACCTGAAAACAGGCCATTTCCACCACATAAAAATAAAAATCTACACTTTTCTAAAGCCATAATTATGATAAAACATTATGACAGTCATAATTATAGGATAAAAGTCAACATTACGACATGCTAAGTTGTAATCTAAATTATGTTATAGTCTTTATTGTTATTTTTCATTATATTTTTGTCATAATTTTGACTTTTCATGTCATAATTAATTTTATAAACATGGTTTGTTTTCCTTTATGTGGCAGAAATGGCCATCAGACTGACACATCATACTTTTAACTAGATAATTAAAGTGATCAGTGTTTTCTGGATGACGCGCTGACATCTGCAACACAAAAACACAGGAGAAACTAGTCAAAACACACACAAATATGACACTTCACAACAGGGAAACATTAAAACAAACAAACTAAAAGTACGAAAGTGAGTAATTTCACAAGAAAACACTGTTTAATCAATAATTTCTCTCAGGTGAAGATGTTTTGAGGGTCTCTCAGAGCACACAAATCAATAAATCCATACAAAAGCATCTAAAGTTATTAGTAGAAAACAAGTGGATGTGTGACCATGAATGAACGGATAACAAAAGCAAACATTTCTGAATAATAATGTACAACTTGTTCATAAAAAATGTAAACTAAAATATATTTAAATTCAGATGAACAGAATTTAACAACAGAGGGCGCACAAGATCTGTTTATTATAAATGCTGAAAAAGCTAAATTGAACTGAAACTGAATTAAAAAAAATCTAAAATAGTATTTGAATCATTTTTAAATAAACAAGTGGAAAATAAAAAAAATAAACAGTGCAGCAAAAATTAATTATGCACAAAAAAACATTGTGTAGGAAAATAAATACAATTTTAAAAAATCAGTGCAGCAGAAGGTCTACTTTAAAATTATTAATATTATATCTGACCCTGGACCACAAAACCTTTTTTTATTTTTAAACTGAGATTTATACATCATCTGATTGGCTGAGACACAACTATTTGAAAATCTGGAATTTGAGGGTGCAAAAAAATTAAAAATGTTGAGAAAATCTCCTTTAAAGTTGACCAAATTAAGTTGTTAGCGATGCATATTACTTATCAAAAATTAAGTTTTGATATATTTATGGTAGAAAATTTACAAAATATCTTTACTTATAATATCCTAATGATTTTTGGCATGAAATAATATTTTTGTCAATTATTCAAAAAGAATTAAAGTCAATCATTTTGACCCATGAAATATATACCCCAGTGACTTATGACTGGTTTTGTGCTCCAGCGTCACATATATACCTGAAAACAGGCCATTTCCACCACATAAAAATAAAAATCTACACTTTTCTAAAGCCATAATAATGATAAAACATTATGACAGTCATAACAATGAGATAAAAGTCAAAATTACGACATCACTGCAAAAAATGCTTTTCTATCTTAGATTTTTTGTCTTGTTTCCAGCCAAAATATCTACAAATTCTTAAATCAAGAATTATTTTCTAGACAAGTACACATTAATGTCTTGTTTTCAGAAAAAAGAAGTTCAAATTAAGTGAGTTTTTGCTTGAAACAAGCAAAATAATCTGCCAATGGGGTAAGCAAAATAATCTAGTTTTCGGTTTGAAATAAGATTATTTATAAGATTATTTTGCTTACCCCATTGGCAGATTATTTTGCTTGTTTCAAGCAAAACCTCACTTAATTTTGACTTCTTTTTTCTGAAAACAAGACAATAATTTTACTTGTCTAGAAAATCCTTCTTGATTTAAGAATTTTTAGATATTTTGTCTAGAAACTAGACAAAAAAAATCGCATAGCATTTTTTGCAGTGATGCTAAGTTGTAATCTAAATTATGTTATAGATTTATTATTATTTTTTCATTATATTTGTGTCATAATTTTGACTTTTCATCTCATAATTAATTTTATAAGCATGTTTTTTTTTCCTTTATATGGCAGAAATGGGCTTCCAGACTGCCAGTGTTTTCTGGTTCGTTTGAAATGTTGATGAAATACAGATAAAGCGTAGTATGTTTCCTGTAAATCTGCATTGATCAGTTGTTCATGGTTTGATTTGAGGTGTAATAATGGTTTGACCTGTAGGGGTCAGTCAGTTTGTGTTCATCTTGTTCTGCTGGACTATAATCCTGCTCTCTTGTGTTTCCAGGAAGAGGTTAGTAGGTTCCTCTTCCTTCCTGTCGGTTTATCAGTATTTATTCCCCCAGACTGTTTCCATGACACTGTCATCTGATTACACTAGGATTAGGACAGGAACCACTGTGAAACACTGTCAGACCAATGACAATGAAAACAGGCAAATGTTTTCAGGTTTTCCTCTGATGTTCTGAGTTTCATACACTGATGGTTAACTTTCTGTGTGTCATCTGTCAGGTGTGATGTTTAAAACATATTAACCATGCTGTTTTCATAATGTTTATATAGATGCTCACACGTTTTTTTAGATTTTTGCTGTTTATTAACAAAACTGAAAAAATAAACTTGCATCTATGCATAAAAATATCTCTATAGATTCAGACATCAGACACATATACAGTATTTTACAATGAAATCACAGTCATCTATTACTGCACCGCATTACTTCAACAAATCATACAGAAAATTAAAAAATGTTAAAAATTATTTTTTGTTCTACCTCAAGCTCACACTTCTACGATTTGATGAGACGTCTCACACTTTTCCTGAAACAATTTCCATGACTTTTCCAGACGTTCATGAACACCATTCACAGAAAACACTTGGCAACTTCCATTCGGATATTATGAACCAATGCATTGCATTAGGGGTAATGCATTACAAGTAACGCAAGTTACAAAATAATATTACTTTTTTCAAGTATCTAGTAAAGTAACACATTACTTTTTCATTTCCAAGAAAATATCTGAGTTGCTTTTGATTTTTCTGCTGACCTTTGTTGATCCAATTCACTGCAAAAAATACTTTTCTTACTTAAATTTTTTGTCTTGTTTCCAGCCAAAATATCAAAAAATTCTTAAATCAAGAAAGATTTTCTAGACAAGTAAATAATTATTTTCTTGTTTTCAGAAAAAAAACAAGTCTTTTTTTAAACAAAGTGTTTTTGCTTAGAACAAACAAACAAAAAAGTAACGTAACACACTACTTTCCATAAAAAGTAACTAAGTAACGTAATTAGTTACTTTTTAGGGAGCAACGCAACATTGTAACGCATTACTTTCCATAAAAAGTAACTAAGTAACGTAATTAGTTACTTTTTTAGGGAGTAACGCAATATTGTAACACATTACTTTAAAATTAACTTTCCCCAACACGCCTCACACTTTTTCACAATATCCATGACTTTTCCAGATGTTCATGAACACCATTCACAGAAAATACTTGGCAACTTCCATTCAGACATCAGGAACCAATGCATTGCATTAGGGGTAATGCATTACAAGTAACGCAAGTTACGTAATAATATTACTTTTTTCAAGTATCTAGTAAAGTAACACATTACTTTTTAATTTCCAAGAAAATATCTGAGTTGCTTTTGATTTTTCTGCTGACCTTCTTTGATCCAATTCAAGCGTACACTGCATGTAATATATTTTTTGTCTTGTTTCCAGCCAAAATATCAAAAAATTCTTAAATCAAGAAAGATTTTCTAGACAAATAAATCATTATTTTCTTGTTTTCAGAAAAAAAAAACAAGTCTAAATTAAGTGTTTTTGCTTAGAACAAGCAAAATAATCTGCCAATGGGGTAAGAAAAAAAAAAATCTTATTTCAAACAGAAAACAAGATTATTTTGCTTACCCCATTGGGAGATTATTTTGCTTGTTTCAAGCAAAAACACACTTAATTTTGACTTGTTTTCAGAAAAAATACAATAATTTTTGCTTGTCTAGAAAATTCTAGATTTAAGAATTTTTAGATATTTTGGCTGGAAACAAGACAAAAAATCTAAGTAAGACAAGCATTTTTTGCAGTGTACTAATAAGCAAAACTTACTTTATATTAACTAACATTTGTGCTTTTTCTCTCATTGCTGAAGAGTGTTGAACTTTCTTTTTTCTTATATTAAAACAAACAAGCAAGCCCTGCCCAGATTTAAAAAGTAACACAAAAGTAATATAACGCATTACTTTCCACAAAAAGTAATTAGTTACTTTTTTAGGGAGTAACGCAATATTGTAATGCATTACATTAAAATTAACTTTCCCCAACACGTCTCACACTTTTTCACAATTTCCATGACTTTTCCAGACGTTCATGAACACCATTCACAGAAGATACTTGGCAACTTCCATTCGGATATTAGGAACCAAAGCTCAAAATGAAGAGATATAAACAAATATAGTTATTAGTATTAGTGCATAAAGGCCAATATCTAGTCCACAACATCAAATCAGAAACTAATAGTAGTAAAAAACAAGAATAACTGTGTCCTTTTAATGATTTCACCAGGCAATCACAGTAATGAAGAGCTTAGATATTTCCATTTTTTCTCGTCTCGTCTGCTGTTGGATGAGGAGAGGTGACAGTAGATGTCGAATGATCATCAGGATGACGGCGTTATCGAACCGACAGCATCATCACAAACTCTGGAAGAACACAGACGGCAATTCACATCACAGACTAACAACATCAGATCACTCCTGCGCTCTTAAAAATGAAGCTTCCAGAAGAGTGTTTTGGCAGTGATGCCTTAGAAGAAACATTTTTGGTTCCCCAAAGAACCTTTCGCACTGCAAAAAATGCTTGGTTTGATTTGGTTCATTTATTTTTATAGAACCTTTTTACAACCAAGGTTAATAAATAACATAACAAGGACAGACTCAAAACAGTATACAATTAGAATATTTAAAAGAAAATAGAAAAAAATATATATATACGTTTCAAAACTCTGATTGATTAAAAGCAACTGATAACAAATATCTTTTTAATGAAAAAAAAAATGTTTATCTTACTTAGATAATTTGGCTGGAAACAAGACAAAAAATCCAAGAATTTTTAAATCAAGAAGGATTTACTAGACAAGTAAAAATTATTGTCTTGTTTTCAGAAAAAAGAAGTAAAAATTAAGTGAGTTTTTGCTTGAAACAACCAAAATAATCTGCCAATGGGGTAAGTTTTCTGCTTGAAAGAAGATTATTTTGCTCACCCCATTTGCAGATTATTTAGTTGATTTAAGCAAAAATTCACTTTTTTTTTTTTTTTTTTTTCTGAAAACAAGACAATAATTTTTACTTGTCTAGAAAAAAATCCTTCTTAATTTAAGAATTTTTAGATATTTTAACCGGAAAAAAATCTAAGTAAGAAAAGCATTTTTTTTTTTTGCAGTGCAGTGAACAGCTCTTAAAAGAACCATTTTTAAAATCTGAAGAACCTTTTTTGACAATAAAGAACCTATTCTGCATTTGAAAGGTTCCATAGATGTTCAAGGTTCTTCAAGAAACCATTGATTCCAGTAAAAAAACTTAATTTTTAAGAGTGTGCTTTACACTGCAAAAAATGCTTTACTTATTTTTTGTCTTGTTTCCAGCCAAAATATCTAAAAATTCTTAAATCAAGAAGGATTTTCTAGACAAGTAAAAATTATTGTTATGTTTAAAAAAAAAAAAAAAAAAAAAGTTAAAGAGTTGTTGCAAAATAAAACAAATTGAGTTGTTTTATTTTGCTTACCCGATTGGCAGATTATTTTGCTTGTTCTAAGCAAAAACTCACTTAATTTTGACTTCTTTTTTCTGAAAACAAGGCAATCATTTTTGCTTGTCTAGAAAATCCTTCTTGATTTAAGAATTTTTTTTATATTTTGACTGGAAACAAGACAAAAAATCTAAGTAAGAAAAGCATTTTTTGCAGTGTACATCTCACAATGCTTCCATTTCAGCATATTATATTATATTATATTATACCCTGGACCACAAAACCAGTCTTAAGTAGTACGGGTTTATTTGTAGCAATAGCCAAAAATACATTGTATGGGTCAAATGCCTAAAAACATTAGGATATTAAGTACAGATCACGTTCCATGAACATATTTTGTAAATTTCCTACTAAATATATCAAAACTTAATTTTTGATTAGTAATATGCATTGCTAAGAACTTAATTTGCCCAACTTTAAAGGGGATTTTCTCAATATTTAGATTTTTTTGCACCCTCAGATTTTCAAATAGTTGCATCTCGGGCAACAAACCATACATCAATGAAAAGCTTATTTATTTATCATTCAGATGATGCATAAATGTCAATTTTGAAAAATGCACACTTATGACTGGTTTTGTGGTCCAGGGTCACAAATTGCAGTTCAATCAAATCTCTCACCGTCGAAATCCACCGTTCCGTCTCCGTTCAGGTCCAGCTCCTTCAGGATCTCCTCCAGCTCTCCTTTCTTGAGTTTCTCACCTAACAGCGTCTTCAAAGCCTCTTTCATCTCATCCAGAGAGATCTTCCCATCGCCATCAGCATCAAACTGAACACACACAGCTCAATTAAACTTACAGCTGAATAAGTTACAAAACTAACAGATATCGTCAAACATATGTTCAGATATGCAAATGAGGCATTATCTAATTAAACATGCAGTATTTCACATACATTTCCAGAGCATTTAATTCAGAACATTGGCTTAAATTCTTGATTTTGTTGATATAATAGAGCTTGTTTTATAAATCAGCATCAATGATATGAAAAAAAAAAAAAAAAAAAAAAAAAAAATCCTCTGGGAAAACACTCAGTGAGGGTCAATGAGATTTTGTTTACATGCTTTTGAAAAAAAAAAAAAAAAAAATTGGTAACACTTTACAATAACTTTAATTAGTTTAACATTAGTTAATGTATTAACTAACATGAACTAACCATTAATAGTAATACATTTGTTACTGTATTTGCTAATCTTCATTAACATCAGTTCATTGTTTATTCATGTTAGTTCACAGTGCATTAACAAATGTTAACAAGATTTGAATCATGTATTAGTAGTTGTTAAAATTAACATTAACGAAAATTTAAAAATGCTGTATAAGTGTAGTTCATTAATAGTTAATGTTAACTAATGAACCTTATTGTAAAGTGCTACCAAAAATTCTTCTGCTGAGCAAGACTGCATTACTTTGATTAAAAATACAGTAAAAATAGTGAAATATTATTATAATTTAAAACAGCTGTTTTCCAAGTGAATATCTGTTAAACTGGAATTTATTTCTGTAATCAAAGCTGTAATTTTAGCATCATTACTCCAGTCTTCAGTGTCACATGATCCTTCAGAAATCATTCTAATACACTGATTTGCTGCTCAACAAACATTTCTGATCATTATCATTTGTGCTGCACAATATTTTTGTGGAAACATTTAATTTTTCAGGATTCACAGGTGAATAAAAAGCTAAAAAGAACTGCATTTATATGAAATAAAAATATTTTGTGACATTATAAATGTTTTTCCGGCACTTTTGATCAATTTAATGCGTTCTTGATAAATAAAAGTATTTAAAAACCTTTATTATATTGTAAACTGTATATGAAGTGACTGATGAGTGTTTGTGGTTGTGATTGTACCTGACAGAAGGAGCTTTTGAGCTCTTTGAGTCCCAGCATATCCGCCGTCTCCACCATCATCCTGGGGCCCATCAGCTCACAGAAATCATCGAAATCCATCAGACCTCCAACTAAACACAGAAACAGCAGGTGACTTGTAGTTTTGTAGTACTTGTGTGGATATCACTGAATTGCAAGTGCATTGTTTTTGTGAACATCACGAGATTAGATCTAAATCTTACAAATGCAGCAGGCTAAATAACATATTTCTTTACTGATTTCTGTTGTTAAGCTACTGTTGTGCTTGTATGTGATCATATTTATATAATGTTACATAATTGAGCAATACAAAAGAAAGAGAGCAGTTTTCATAAATATGTGCACAATTGCAAATGTTATTTTTATACTAGCATTCAATAAATAAAGAAGTAATATTAAGTTATTATATTTTATACTGAATTTTAAATACAACTTTTATTTCTGCAATGAATATAGTTTCAAAGAAATCCATATCGGAACATATAAGCTGCTTTGAACGAATCTTTTGAATAAATGCTGTTATAATTGGACCAATTCAGGTGCTACCCTGCAGTGCAAAGATTAATGTTGCTGTTACTTAATTTAATTATATAACAATTTGACAAAAATGAAGATAATGTAAAGCAATTTGGGGAAACTAATTAGTATGTAGTTAAAAAAAATATATATATATACAAATTTTTAATAACTTTTAAAATGTAATTTATTGCTGTTATCAAAGCATCATAACTCCAGTCATACAATCCTTCAGAAATCATTCTAATATGCTGATTTAGAGCTCATTATTATTAAATACTTAATTTGTATTACTGAATAATTTTGAATTATTTTAAATTGTAATAAAATTGTACAGTATTAATGTCTTACTGTATTTCTATTGAATAAATGCTGTTTTGGTGAGCAAAGGAAACATTCAAAAACACTAAAAAATCTTGATTATTTGACACCCAGTGTATATCTTGGGTTTTTACAATTTTCTACATTTTAAATTTTGAATGTTTTGCTTTTTTTCTTACAGCAAAATAATAAAGTAATATGTTATGTTATATGTCTTATGATAAAACAGACAGTAAGTGTTGAATAAAGTTGTTTTTAGCTTGTACATGCATGTGTTTGCAAATTTAAAAGGAAAACTCCTATAAAATAAAAATTATAAGATTCACCACTGCAATGACTTTTTAGTATTTTTTCAAGATATTTCACAGTAAATGTGGATCTTGCTAATTAATTTGAGGAGTGCTGGTTGGTCTTGGTCTTGTCTTGGTCTCAAACCCTTAAAGCCTTGGTCTTGTTTTGGTCTCAAACCCTTAAAGTCTTGGTCTTGTCTTGTTCTCAAACCCTTAAAGTCTTGGTCTTGTCTTGTTCTCAAACCCTTAAAGTATTGGTCTTGTCTTGGTCTCAAACCCTTAAAGACTTGGTCTTGTCTTGGTCTCAAACCCTTAAAGTCTTGGTCTTGTCTTGGTCTCAAAACCTTAAAGTCTTGGTCTTGTCTTGGTCTCAAACCCCCCTTAAAGTATTGGTCTTGTCTTGGTCTCAAACCCTTAAAGTATTGGTCTTGTCTTGGTCTTAAACCCTTAAAGTCTTGGTCTTGTCTTGGTCTCAAACCCTTAAAGTCTTAGTCTTGTTTTGGTCTCAAACCCTTAAAGTATTGGTCTTGTCTTGGTCTTAAACCCTTAAAGTCTCTGTCTTGTCTTGGTCTCAAACCCTTAAAGTCTTGGTCTCAATCCCTTAAAGTCTTGGTCTTGTCTTTGTCTCAAACCCTTAAAGTCTTGGTCTCAATCCCTTAAAGTCTTGGTCTTGTCTTGGTCTCAAACCCTTAAAGTCTTGGTCTCAATCCCTTAAAGTCTTGGTCTTGTCTTGGTCTCAAACCCTTAAAGTCTTGGTCTCAATCCCTTAAAGTCTTGGTCTTGTCTTGGTCTCAAACCCTTAAAGTCTTGGTCTTGTCTTAGTCTCAAACCCTTAAAGTATTGGTCTTGTCTTAGTCTCAAACCCTTAAAGTCTTGGTCTCAAACACTTCAAGTCTTGGTCTTGTCTTGGTCTCAAACCCCCCTTAAAGTCTTGGTCTTGTCTTGGTCTCAAACCCTTAAAGTCTTGGTCTCAATCCCTTAAAGTCTTGGTCTTGTCTTGGTCTCAAACCCCCCTTAAAGTCTTGGTCTTGTCTTGGTCTCAAACCCCCCTTAAAGTATTGGTCTTGTCTTGGTCTTAAACCCTTAAAGTCTTGGTCTTGTCTTGGTCTCAAGCCCTTAAAGTATTCGTCTTGTCTTGGTCTTAAACCCTTAAAGTCTCGGTCTTGTCTTGGTCTCAAACCCTTAAAGTATTGGTCTTGTCTTGGTCTTAAACCCTTAAAGTCTCGGTCTTGTCTTGGTCTCAAACCCTTAAAGTCTTGGTCTCAATCCCTTAAAGTCTTGGTCTTGTCTTGGTCTCAAACCCTTAAAGTCTTGGTCTCAGTCCCTTAAAGTCTTGGTCTTGTCTTGGTCTCAAACCCTTAAAGTATTGGTCTTGTCTTAGTCTCAAACCCTTAAAGTCTTGGTCTCAAACACTTAAAGTCTTGGTCTTGTCTTGGTCTCAAACCCTTAAAGTCTTGGTCTTGTCTTAGTCTCAAACCCTTAAAGTATTGGTCTTGTCTTAGTCTCAAACTCTTAAAGTCTTGGTCTCAAACCCTTAAAGTCTTGGTCTTGTCTTGGTCTCAAACCCTTAAAGTAATGGTCTTGTCTTAGTCTCAAACCCTTAAAGTCTTGGTCTCAAACACTTAAAGTCTTGGTCTTGTCTTGGTCTCAAACCCTTAAAGTCTTGGTCTTGTCTTGGTCTCAAACCCTTAAAGTATTGGTCTTGTCTTAGTCTCAAACCCTTAAAGTCTTGGTCTCAAACCCTTAAAGTCTTGGTCTTGTCTTGGTCTCAAACCCTTAAAGTATTGGTCTTGTCTTAGTCTCAAACCCTTAAAGTCTTGGTCTCAAACACTTAAAGTCTTGGTCTTGTCTTGGTCTCAAACCCTTAAAGTCTTGGTCTTGTCTTGGTCTCAAACCCTTAAAGTATTGGTCTTGTCTTAGTCTCAAACCCTTAAAGTCTTGGTCTCAAACACTTAAAGTCTTGGTCTTGTCTTGGTCTCAAACCCTTAAAGTATTGGTCTTGTCTTAGTCTCAAACCCTTAAAGTCTTGGTCTCAAACACTTAAAGTCTTGGTCTTGTCTTGGTCTCAAACCCTTAAAGTATTGGTCTTGTCTTAGTCTCAAACCCTTAAAGTCTTGGTCTCAAACACTTAAAGTCTTGGTCTTGTCTTGGTCTCAACACACTCTGGTCTCGGTCTCGGTTTAGGTGGTCTTGACTACCACACTAGTGACTTGACACACTGATATATGATGTATCTTGTTTATTATATTAGTGTGTCCAGATACTGACGTCTCATCTTGATCTGTTGGATGATCTCCAGCAGCTCCATCTCTGTGGGCATGTAGCCCATGGTCCGCATGCACTCGGCCAGATCCTTATAGTTCAGATAGCCATCCTGATCGTAATCGAACTCCTTGAAGGCCTCGGCCAGCTCTGGAACACCGGCAGTCATGTGCTGTTATTGAATTGGGATGTGATGTGATGATCTGAGATGTGATCAGATCAGAGATGTGATACTCACCATCCAGCTCCGGCTGAGACAGCTCTCGCTCCTGAAAAACAGAAAATACAGAGAGATCAAGTTAGCTCATCATGCTTGTATCATAAAAGCTGAGGATCTGATGAAGGAAAGGAAAGAATCAAGCACTCATTTGATTAGAGGCTTAGAATCAATCAGGACACATTCAGATTAAAGCTTCCAGACTCAATCCAAGTTTGCATTGTGTGTTTTGGGTCACAGAACAATCACATCATTACTGTTTACTTTTGTGCATCTCTTTCATATTCTCACTGGATCAGCACAGATGTTTTACAGCAAACATGATCCAACTTTAATCTGTTTGTGAAATTATGTAGACTGTAGAGCAAAAAAACTCTAAAATATTTCCTTGAAGGATCCCAGAGAAGAGGCTAACCTTTATCTTCATGTTGTGATTTGCAAACTATTAAATACACAGATTTTGAAAATGTTAAATAATCTTATGATTTTTTTCCCTCTGTTTTTTTATCTTTATTGTATTCTCTCCTTTTTTCACAGCATCATTTTTTACTGTTTCATTTTTCCTCTTCTCCCCCCATTTTTTATTGTATATTTGAACTCCTTTCATACTGAAATTTGCAAATGACCAAATTAATAAAACTGCAAATTAAAAACATTTAAAATATATAAATATATATTGAAACCGCTCTGGAACCGCTCCGATTGATTCAGTTCAAGCGATTCACTAGCAAAAAACAGATAAAAAGAGCCATTCATTTTCGAATTTCGACATCACTTGTAATGATTTTAAAAAGCTTTTTGAATCTCCAAACCATTGCGTCGCAAAATGGTTCACTGTTTTGAAGCGCCCCAATCGGATCGGGTTCACGAATCAACTTCGGAACGATTTTGCGAATCATTTCGCAAATAGAATGAATGATCTAAAATGATGATCTGCGAATCATCTTTCAGATCAGGACGACGAAGTGTGGAATGCGAATCATTTTCTTTTTTCATGCTTGCAAATCATGCGATTCAGATCGAAACTTCAAAGCGAGCTCATGAATCATTTGATTCAGATCGAAACTTCAAAGCGAGCTCATGAATCATTTGATTCAGATCGGAACTTCCGAGCGAGTTAGCGAATCATTTCGCGAATTGAATGCACTCGCGAATCATTCAGATCGGAACTATGACAAAGTGCAGAATGCAATCTTTTTTTTTCATGTTTGCAATTCATGTGATTCAGATCGAAACGTCAAAGCGGGTTCATGAATCATTTGATTCAGATCGGAACCTCGAAGCGCGGAGCTTCGAGCTTTGATTCAGTTTGGGACTTTGTAGCGGGTTCACAAATCTTTCGTTTTAGATCGGGACTTTGGTGAGGTTTATTTTTTATTTTGTATTACAAAGTGAGGCCAAAAGACAAAACATTATACCATTAAGGCGATACAGTTCTAAAAAAAAAAAGGAAAAAAGAAAAAAGAAAGAAAGCATACACAAATACAAATACATAATGGTTTTATTATAATATTTGTTTTACTACAAATAGGCTGTCATGGTTAAACTATGGTTAGTGTAGCAAAACCGTGGTTTACTTGCTGTAATTTGTAAAATATAAAATTATTAGAACTGCAAATTAACAATGTTTTTATTAATCTCATAAAAAAAGTTTCCTATTCATTTTTTTTTTTTTTTTAGATTTTCATTGTCCATTTTTATATAATTTAACTCTTTACATACTGTAATTTTCAAAGCATTATTTTTTTTTCCACCAGCTTTACTCAGCTGCTTTACTCAGGTTAACTCTGATATTTATAATAATAGATTGTTAAATTTGCAAATGACCTGAAGGTGACCTCTAAAGGTCAAACTGAGTATAAAATGTGCTGACTTCATATTAGGTTTGCAATTTTCATGCTTTATGTTTGTTTATCAAAAGGTATTAACATCAAAAATAATTGCAGAGTTCAGATGCAAAAGCCACTAAATCCATCTGACATCTTTCTTTAAAAAATGCATTTTCATCAGGCTCCGATGTATAGGTTTTTATGTAAGTTCTGGTGCTTCTGATTGGGCTGAGGATGATATTTTAGCAAGTTTGAAGTAAAAGTTTTTGATGGATGTATAATATGTGTCCAGAGCATTCACTCAGTATCATTATCTCATTTTTGACAAAGATGGCTTTTAGCTGGTTTTGCATCTGAACTCTTCAATTAATAACATTCAAATGTAAATACTGGAATGATCATATAACAGACACATAAAAGTAAACATGTTAAAAGCATCATCAGACTGTGTGTCCAGTGCTGTGTGTGACAAACACATGTGTGTAGAGCATGAGTGGAGTCATGAATCAAACACCAGCACTGTCCTTCAGTCCTGCTCCATCTCCTTAAGCCTCGTTAACCCTCATTAGAGCAAACGAAGAGTGACACTGAACCGCGTCGTGTGCTATTATTACAGTCTGAGTGCGATTACAGGGTTAATGAGTGTTTAACGGACGGACCGCACACATCCCGCTCACAAAACACAGGAGTCAACGAATGCATAAGGATTCACGGCGTTCTGTTTGATTTAACCATGAGAGCATTCAAACTGGTGTCATTTCTGCAGAATCTCATGCATATCTATCTGTATTAAACATGTAAATGGTGAACTCAGATACATTGACATGGTTCATATGCATTTATTCTATAATATTACATGCACTGTGCAATGAATCTCACTCAGGCATTCATGCATTTAAACAAGGAAACTCTAGATACGTCTCTAGGTTTGACGTCAGTGATGCTGCTGACGTCTGTAGGTTGTTGTATGTTTAGTGAGCATCATGAAGGGGAGATTATCAGTCAATAATGGCTTTTATTTAGGTCTGTTGATCACTCACAGCTATTAAATGATTTCACAAGTGGCACTTTATGGCATTTTCTTCCTTTTCGGAGCTTGTCAGATGATCAGATGTGATCATAATCAATGTTGGGGAAAGTTACTTTTCAAAGTAATGCGTTACAATATCGTGTTACTCCCTAAAAAAGTCACTAATTACGTTACTTAGTTACTTTTTACGGAAAGTAATGTGTTACAATATTGCATTACTCCCTAAAAATGTCACTAATTACGTTACTTAGTTACTTTTTATGGAAAGTAATGCGTTACAATATTGCGTCACTCCCTAAAAAGCGACTAATTACGTTACTTAGTTACTTTTTATGGAAAGTAATGCGTTACAATATTGCGTTACTCCCTAAAAAGTGACTAATTACGTTACTTAGTTACTTTTTATGGAAAGTAATGTGTTACAATATTGCGTCACTCCCTAAAAATGTCACTAATTACGTTACTTAGTTACTTTTTACGGAAAGTAATGCGTTACAATATTGCGTTACTCCCTAAAAAGTGACTAATTACGTTACTTAGTTACTTTTTACGGAAAGTAATGCGTTACAATATTGTGTTACTCCCTAAAAAGCGACTAATTACGTTACTTAGTTACTTTTTATGGAAAGTAATGCGTTACAATATTGCGTTACTCCCTAAAAAGCGACTAATTACGTTACTTAGTTACTTTTTACGGAAAGTAATGCGTTACATTACTTTTGTGCTACTTTTGCGTTACTTTTTAAACCTGGGCAGGGCTTGCTTGTTTATATTTAATATAAAAAAGTTTGATTCTTAGCAAAAGTAAAATGAAATGAAGTGAATAAGGCTAAGGCTAAAGGAAAATTAAATTGACGTCTGTACAGTAGAACTGTAGGAAAAGAAAGTTCAACACACTTCAACAATGAGGGAAAAAAAGCACAAATTTTAGTTAATATAAAGTAAGTTTTGCTTATTAGTACACTGCAAAAAAAAAAAAGAAAAGAAAAAAATGCTTTTCTTACTTAGATTTTTTTGTCTTGTTTCCAGCCAAAATATAAAAAAATTCTTAAGGATTTTCTAGATAAGTAATAATTATTGTCTTGTTTTTTTGTTTGTTTTTTGTAAATAATCTCCTAATGGGGTTAGCAAAATAATCTTGTTTTCTGTTTGAAATAATATTTTTTTTTTGCTTACCCCATTGGCAGATTATTGCTTGTTCTAAACAAAAACTCACTTAATTTTGACTTGATTTTTTCTGAAAACAAGAAAATAATTATTTACTTGTCTAGAAAATCCTTCTTGATTTAAGATTTTTTTAAATATTTTGTCTGGAAACAAGACAAAAATGTAAGTAAGTTTTTTTGCAGTGTATGGTTGAATTGGATCAAAGGTCCAAGTCACTGGTTAATAAAATGGGATTAAATACATAAAGGAAACAAAAAGTAACTGGCGTCACTTTTTTGAAAAAGTAACTCAGATTTTTCTTGGAAATGAAAAAGTAATGCGTTACTTTACTAGTTACTTGAAAAAAGTAATATCTTGCATTGTAATACCCCCAACACTGGCCATTAGAACAAGCAGAATGAAAAAAACTCTGAAGAAAGGGGATGAGCACAAAATGCCTGTGCAGAATTGTCATTTTTGCATGATTAAAGAGCGCTTAAGATCATAGTAAGACCGAGTGTGAGATACCTGTCCAAAGACACTGCTCAGCAGGTTAGTGTACACCTTGTTCATGGCGTCCTCGTTTGATTTCTTGCCTTTCTTCTTCTTGGCGGCGTCTGCGCATGCCGTCTTGCGGAGGGCGGATTTGGGGCCGGAGCCATCAGCGGATTGACTGGATGTGGTTTGATGAAGGAGAAAATGAGAAGAAAAGCTCATTAATAGAAATATTTGCAGGTTAGGGCATTCTGGATTATTAACAAGTTTTTTTTTTTTTTTTCATTCAGAATATGGCTGCAAACATTCCCTCACCTCTCTGTAGGTGGAGTTCTGTCTGCTTTCTGTGCCATTCTTCAGCTGTTAACAAGAGACAATCAGAGCATCAGTGTAAATGTGATTATTATGGGAACGTTTTTTGTCTAAATGGCTCCATAAAGAGCCTTTAACATCTGAAGAATCTTTCTGTTTCACAAAAGGTTCTTTGTGATAAAAGAAGGTTCTTTAGATTATAAAATGGTATGAAAGAGATGGTGCTTTAACCCCCTAATTGTCACCCATCCCACCTGTGGGACACCTAGTTTCTTCACCATTTTACAACTAAATTCTATAGTAATCATGACAAACTATATATCGTTGGAAAGGTCTAAGACTCCTAAATAGATATTTTACTATTTTTTTGTGTTACAAATTATGTAGGACTTGTGATAGATTAATTTCTGACAAGAGTGCACCTCAAAAATCTACTTCATAACAGGAGTTCAGACCTTTGTCACAAAAAGACTTTCTTCGTTGCATTTTTCCATATCTTGCTTTAGAAATCATATTTAGAAATTATAGATCACTTGAAAACTTAAAATCTCAAAATTCATCCTTTGAAACCCATTTTAAAATCAGACATCGCACTATGATGAAACATGTACATCAAAATCATATTACAAAATGTTTTTGTTCATGAATTATAAAAAAAAAAAAAGTTTAAATACTGCATTTACACATATTTGTTCATAAATGGGAGTGACAGTGAAAGGGTTAAAGAAACTTTGACTGAATGGTTCTTTGTGGAACCAAAAATGGTTCTTCTATGGCATCGCTGTGAAGAACCTTTTGAAGCACCTTTATTTTTAAAAGTGTAATTCACAGCAGATCCGTTCAACAAATAACATACAAATACACTATATATATTTTAATCGATGGTTTACTAAACTACTCCCATTTTATTTCAGATGTCAAACTGCCTTCTCTCTATAAATGAACCACACTGTAAAAAACAAAAAACACAATTTGTTGAGTCAGCTTAAAATAATTTGTTACCTTACTGCCTTAAAATTTGAAGTTCAGTCTTCAGTTCAGTGACTAAACTAAAAAAAAGTGTTTGCTAAACTTAACAGCTGTGTTTGTTACTGCCTTAAAATGTTAAGTTGAATCAACCTAAATATCTAAATTGTCACATTTTAAATTGATAAAACTTTTTTTGAGTTGACCAAACTTAACATTTTAAGGCAGCAGGGTAACAAATTATTTTAAGTTAACTCAATAAATAGTTTTTTACAGTGCATACGGTGCAGCAAAACAATATATATTTTCAAATATATTTCAAAATATGCAACAAAGTTGAAAAATCTATATTTTGCTAAAATAGCTATCAAAATACACTTACATAAATATATTTTAATAATATATATTCTTGGCCATTTTCTAAAATATATATTTAAAAGTTATCCATATTTTGCTATCGAATAAAACACATTCCCATTTCTGACATTTGATAGAAAACTAAAAGTAGGTTACTAAAAGATTGGAAATTGTCATTTTCTTGTATGTGAAATACATTTAAAAAATATTTTATTATATGAAGGTTGAAGCTGAATATATATTTAAATGTTTCAAAAATGTATTTAATTAAGACTTTCATATTTTACAACATATATTTAAAATATATTTTGTCTAGGAATTTTTTTTTATATTTTTTAAAAATATATATATAATTTTTTTTTTTCCGTTTATACACTGCACAAAAATGCTTTGCTTACTTAGATTTTTTTGTCTTGTTTCCAGCTAAAATATCTAAAAATTATTGCATCAAGAAGGATTTTCTAGACAAGTAAAAATTATTGTCTTGTTTTTAAACAAAAAATGTTAAAATTAAGTGAGTTTCTGCTTGAAATAAGATTATTTTGCTCACCCTGTTGGCAGATTATTTTTCTTGTTTTAAGCAAAAACGCACTTCATTTTGACTTCTTTATTCTGAAAACAAGACAACAATTTTTATTTGGCTAAAAAAATCATTCTTGATTTAAGAATTTCCAGATATTTTGGCTGGAAACCAGACAAAAAATCTAAGTAAGAAAAGGATTTTTTGCAGTGTATTCTATATGTGACCCTGGACCACAAAACCAGTCTTAAGTCGCTGGGAAATATTTCTAGCAATAGCCAAAAATACATGGTATGGGTCAAAATTATCAAAAAAATTTTTTTGCCAAAAATCATTCGGATATTAAGTAAAGATCATGTTCCATTAAGATATTTTGTAAATTTCGTACTGTAAATGTATAAAAACTTAATTTTTGATACGTAATATGCATTGCTAAGAACTTCATTTGGACAACTTTAAAGGCAATTTTCTCAGTATTTTTATTTTTTTGCATCCTCAGATTGCAGATTTCAAATAGTTGTATCTCGGCCAAATATTGTCCGATCTCAACAAACCATACATCTATTGAAAGCTTATTTATTCAACTTTCAGAATATAAATAAACCTCATTTTTGAAAAATTTACACTTAAGACTGGTTTCGTCGTCCGGGGTCACATATTTGAAGATCTCCAATGCAACCAAAAATGACTGAATAAAATCATCCTTAACTCTAGAGATTCAGCCTGAAACCACATCAAATCTCAAACTACACACTCAAACCTATTTCAGCTGAACGCAAACCTCTAGTTTACTGTGAAATCCCCAAAGAAACTGGTTCTTCAGATGTGATCTTACCGTTGGCAGACGCAGGAACAGACTCAAAATGAAGTTTCTCCAGCAGAGATGCTGAGGATCTGAAAGTCCTGCTGAATCTGTGCTTCAGTCTCTGCGTCAGAAGATCTTAAAGGTGATTAAATGGATAAACGTGTCCAGATTAAAACAGGAAACGTGGGTGCAGACAAAGAAAACACCAGAGGAACAAGGACTTTGACACAAGGTCTTTAGCTGGAGACTAATTTAAATTGTTAACCAGTATTTTTCTCTAAGATGGTTATAATGTGTGCTTGAGTGATTATATATATATATATATATATATATATATATATATATTCTCAGGTATTTATTAATACTAAAAGAAACAGGAGGTATTAAAGTGCAACTGTGATCTCTACATTCATCATTTTAGCTGAACATCATGGACATAAAATCAAAGTAGGAAAACAATATCACAAGTTACGTACGATTACTATTTTCAAGTAACTAGTAAAGTTACAATATGCATTATATTCCTCAACATGAATAAAAACAGTGAAATGCAAACCTGCAATAATTAAATATGTTACATTTACATTTTGTTATTTAACAGACACAAATGAGGATAACAGAAGCAATAAAAATCAACAAAAGGACAATAATGTAAGTGCTGTGACAGGCCTTTATTTATTTAATCACATTTTATTAACCAACGTCTTTGCTGCTGAACTTTGATGATCCAATTCAGTCGCATAAATGACTTTAGATAAACAATCATGCTTCATTTCTTTTTTAACTGAAGAGTGTTTAACTTTCTCCAGATGTTAATTTACTTTTCCTTCTGCCTGAGGTTTAGTCATTTTGGTGTGAAAGATCTTTTACATTTGCCAAAAATATAACTATTTTATATTAATAAATACTGCTGGGCAACAATTAATCGTGATTAATCGCATCTAAAATAAAAGTTGTGTACATAATAGATTTACATGCATTTACATGCATATTATTTATATTATATATAAATATATTTAATATATAAACATACACTGCAAAAAAAAAAAAAAAAAAAGGCTTATCTTACTTAGTATTTTTGTCTTGTTTCTAGTCAAAATATCTATAAACTCTTAAATTAAGATGCATTTACTTGTTTGCGGGGGCAAAAACTAAAAGTGCAGTTTGCTTAAAATAAGTAAAATTATCTGCCAGATATTCTTGATTTAAGAATATTTTACTTAGTCCACTTGCAGATAATTTTACTTGTTTTCAGGGGGGAAAAAAACAAAACAAATTAAGAGCATTTTGCTTAAAAACAAGACTAAATATCTTATGCCATTTTGCTTATCCAGTAAATGCATCATAATTTATAAAGTTTTAGATATTTTGACTAAAAATAACAGAAAAATACTAAATAAGATAAGCCTTTTTTGCAGTGTATCGTGATATTCTTAAATATATACATGCATGTGTGTATACAAACAAACAAGCCTTTAATGCAACGCATTACTTTCCATAAAAAGTAACTAAGTACCATAATTAGTTACTTTTTTATTGTAAATATTATTGTAAATATTGTAATGCATGATTTTTAAAATGTACACAGATCCTGACACTCGTCACTTTTGATGAAGTGTCTAATTAGGACAAAATTATGTCTTCTTTGTCTTGTTTTGGTGTTTTAGGTTGTGAATAAACTGCTCTAGCAGTTACAATAGGTCTATTGATCAAACTCAAAAAACAAAAAAAAAAAAAAAACAGAGCTGTGATTCCTGTTATCAATGGATTGAATGTTTCCTGACCTGTCAGTAGATGGCGCTCTATTCCTGTGCCATTCTATAAGAAGTTATAAATAGTTCAATAAAAAAAAAAAGTTTGCAAATGTGAAATTGAATTTATACGGGTTTATAATTTTTTGATTTTATACAAAAGTTAATATTAAGTGACTTACATTTTAGGAACACTGTTGCCTGATTGTTCTCTATATCCTCAATTAAAATACAGAAAACAAAGCCACAGCTGAGTGAATGAAGCTGCGCTTTTGAACGAATTTATTTGTGAATTATTCAGACACAAAGACTTTGACTTACTGCCACCTACAGGCGGTTTATTTTTTTAAGTATAAACCGAGTCATTTAAATGATTAATGTTTCATTCAAAACTTTATATTTAAAACAATGCCATAACATTGTTATTATGAAATACATTATGATTCTAATATTAAAAATTCTGTAAATATTCCATAATGTCATATTTTTGAGCTCTGTGCCATGAAAAGATGAATTCTTGATAACTTATTCAGCCTGATTTTATCTTATTATTTTAATTGAAGTTATTGTTTAATAAAAAAAAAAAAATGATAAAAGTCGATAAATCTTTTTTTTTATTTTTTTGGCACAAAAGATGACATACATTTAAGAAAATTAGAAAAATGTCATTACAAAGGTAAACAAAAAAAAAGTAATCACCTTATAATGGGATTTTTTTGTAAAGTAAGAGCAGAAAAGAAATGTAAGCGTAGAGTCCTTAAGAATGTAATGTTACCTTTTAAAAACTAGGTGCAAACGTTTTTGTAAAGTGTAAGCTATTAAATATAATCTACAAATCATCCAATACTGTAGCAGTAAATGAGAAGTGTTTTGAGGGCTTAGCTAGACTTTTAGACTTTTTTTTAATTAAACGCAGGGGGTCATTAATGATGCTCACATGCAAATTCACACACAACTTATCTTTAATTTGGCCAGAATTGCAGGTGTCTGTCTTAATATACAATAAGTAAAAAAAAAAAAAACCCTGATAAATGTTATTATAGATTATAAAGGGTTTTATAATTAAATACATTCCCATCCAACCGATAGTACCCCCAGTGAATTTTGGCCATTTCCACCACAGTCTGTAACTGAGCTCAAACTGTTCACTTAAACAGAAGAAAACAAAATGCTAAACTTCCAAAGCTGACCGACGTGTGTTTTATTGAGGGTCAATAAACTGCGGTTAAAGTGAAAATAAAACAGGAGGAAGAACAGGAGCGGCTCGATTCCATTTTCATCATTTGAATGTTTTAACGGACAAGTGAGTTTGTTTCCTAATTGAATACAGCGGTTTGATCGTTTATGTCTCTCGTATTATTTATTCTGGAAGAAAATCTCCCTTAGAGCTTGTTTTATTCGAGTCTGTATTTCCACAGACATGTTGTCGATTATCATCGCTTTACTGGTGAATCTCCTCATAGAGACTTCTGGTAAGAAAACCACAAACACCACAAGCAATCCATTTAAAATGAATATTACTGCACTCGATGAATAGGCCACAGAATGTGGAAGGAGGTTTAAGCTAATCTAAGACAAAGGTATCTCTAACTCTACTATACAATAGCTACTTTCTAAAGTCTAAAGTCCAAAAGTAATATTAAAGATACTACTATATAAATAAAGATAATATTAAAGATAATGTTGTAGACAGGTATATTTTTGCTGTGGTCTGTAACTCAGAAGTGTGGGCTATCAATAGCAGGTGGTATTTTGTACAAATAAAGACTTCAGTAACTTTGAACATAAGTTGCACATTAGTTACTTTCGAAGCTAGATTTTTTCATGTTACTCTCGTTTTTATTAAATATACATGACTATGACCTTGTAAATATGTAACTGCAAACATATTTTGTCCTTTATCTTTGCAAAAAATAAAAATAAATAAAATTACATTTTCGTTTTAAATGCAAGTTTCATCAAATGTTTCAAAACCCAGCTGTCCCAAAACCCAGTTTAAAATGTATTTATTCAATTTATTTTTATAAAACATTTTTTAACAGAATGAATATGAAAATTAAATTAAATTAACATAAATTTTCAACATAATGTAACAGGAGGCCTATTCAGGTTTCCATCCAGTTGTTTGTATGCATAAATTCAAAATGTGCATAAAAACATCTGGAAACACTGCAAATTCATAGGTGGAGGTGGAAAAGCTAAGGTACGGCTAAAACCTAAATATGACTAGGAAAATCTGATGTAGCAGCTGTAATGAGACTTCTTCATCTGACTAAATCAGACCTCTGTCTGCCTTTCTGATTCTCACTCTTGGTGTATTTCTTTGGTATAAAACCACATAAACATGTTTTAATAAATGATGCCAGACACAGAAACTCACCAAATTAGCATGCAGCGGGATAAAATAAACTTTTTATTAAGAAACTACTTTCATCCCTACAGGAACTCCTGATATTCAAACCCGATTTACTTTTGTATTGAAAAACTCTGAAAAGGCAAACTTCAGGATGTGTCACAGCACTAAATAACCTGTAGATTATTCATTACTGTGGCACATGAAACGAGAAACACAACTAATTTGAAAAAATTACCGCTTCCGTAATTTACTTATTATACTCAAAAACTGCTTTCTGGACCTAACCGCGGAAACAAATGAAATCATGTGATATTTCTCAGCTCCATCAAGGGTTGTGTGCTGAATGCGCTGTCATAGCTTGAAAAGCAAATGTAGTCAGGGCTCTGAGAAAATCACTTTGTTACTTTTGTCCTCGCTCTCCCCTAAATAAAGACTAATGCATAGTATATTCAATTCTCTGTTCTCAGTGTCTTTCTCTGTAGTGGTTCCTCGTGATCCTGTAGTGGCTCATGTGGGATCCACAGTGATTTTGCCCTGCCGGATATCTCCTCCTGAGAACGCTGAAGCTCTGGAGATCCGCTGGTATCGTCAGGATAAGTTCAACAACCCAGTTCTCCTCTATAATCATGGGAAGCTCCAGGACACCCAGGAGGAATCATACAGGAACCGAACCTCGTTTACTCTGTGGTCAGATCAGTCTGGTGGACTGCAGGATGGAGACGTCTCTCTTCGGCTGGAGAAGCTAAGAGTTCAAGATGAAGGTTCATTTCACTGTTATGTGAGTGGAGACACAGCATACGACGGCCGAGAAGTGGTTCTCAAAATCATGGGTGAGTCAAAACATAATCTGCAACAAATTCTCTACAAAGTCTTTTGCAGTCATACAGTAGCTTTTTCTAAAAAACTGGTATTAAACTTATTTTAGAAAAACATCATGAAGCCAAGCCTGGTGTACATTTACATTTACATTTAGTCATTTGGCAGACGTTTTTATCCAAAGCGACTTACAATAGAAGCAATCAGAGCAACAAGAGAGCGACAGTGTATAAGTGCTGTGGCAAATTTCAGTTAGATAAACACGATAAGTCTTGCAAGGTTTTTTTTATTTTTTTATATAAATATAGAAAACTGAAAAGAGTAGGAAAGAGCTAGTGTCAATTGGTCAAGTTCTGCCGAAAAAGATGGGTTTTCAGACGTTTTTTTGAAGATGGCCAATGACTCAGCTGATCGAATTGAGATGGGTAGGTCATTCCACCAGCTGGGAACAGTCCACAAAAAGGTACGTGAAAGTGATTTTGAGCCTCTTTGGGATGGCACCACAAGGCGTCGTTCATTTGCAGAACGCAAGCTTCTGGAGGAGACATAAGGTTGGATTAGACAGTTTAGGTATTCTGGTGCAGTGCCAGCGGTTGTCTTGTAGGCAAGCACCAGTACCTTGAATTTGATGCGAGCAGCTACTGGCAGCCAATGCAGTCTGATGAAGAGAGGTGTGACATGGGCTTTCTTCGGCTCATTAAAGACCACTCTTGCTGCTGCATTCTGAATCATCTGCAAAGGCTTGGAAGTGCATGCAGGAAGGCCTGCCAGGAGTGCATTACAATAGTCCAGTCTGGAGAGGACAAGAGCTTGGACAAGAAGTTGTGTAGCCTGCTCTGATAGGAAGGATCTGATCTTCCTAATGGTGTAAACATACATGAACTGAGCAGGAGCACTATGAATGGCATTTCTTGCTGACTTGTGTTGATTTTTTTTTAACATATTATTGATTGCTATATTTTGCTCCAGAGTTTAAAATAATCTGGATTTTCTTTCTCAGATCCATCAGATTCACTGGATCTATGGAAGACTCGGTTCTTCAGTGTTCTCAGTGTTCTCATTTGTTTGATTCTGGGTTTGGTTGGACTGATCCTCTACAAGTACAGAGGCAAATTAACAGGTGCAATCTAGTAGAAAGATTTTAAAGATATGTTTTTTAGCAGGTTTTGTTTTATTAATGTCATATGTTTATGACTGGAAAGAAACCAGCTAAAGAAAGTAAGTAACATGAACTTAATTTAACATCTGAACAGAGTCATGATTTATTGTGGTTTACAAAGTCTAGACTTATTTGTGAAGCAGATTAATAATCGAACCTTCCACTGATGTTTTCTCTCATTTTAGATTGTGAGGGGGGACCTACGGAGAAAGAGACAAATAAAGGTATTTGTTGTTTGTTCAGTGCTGTATATGAACTATTGAGGTCTGTACTGTCATCATCAGCAGTTATATTTTGACAGAACTCAATTTGTTTTATTGCTTATAATGTGTTTCTTTGTTCTTCACTATTTGTATTTTTGAAGCTATTGATTTAGGTGAAAAATACTTGACTACCCAACACTCTTCTAATTTATTATTAATGTTTTTAAATTATGTTAAGCAGAACTTTTCTTATTATTTTTCATAATTAAATATTATACATAGTATAATAGAGACTCTGTCTCTGTGCCTTAAAAAGTAAAGTGTAATTCATTGCAGTTTACATCATCTGGAGAATTTGTGTAGCAATAATAAAAATGTTCCATTGAAATTCTCTCATTTCAGATTTTAAGGAGGGAACTACGAAGAAACTGACAAAAGGAGGTATTTGAAGATGTTGTTTGTTTTTTGCTGTATATGAACTACTGAGATCTGTGTTGTTGTCAGCAATAATCAAAAAGCATTTTTGTCATGATTTATTTAACATCTGAACAGATGTTTTAATAATGTCATGTGTTGATATTTTTTGATCTATTCAGCAGGGAAAAAAACAGCTGAAGAAAGTAAGTAATATGAACTTCATCTAACATCTGAATAGAGTCATGATTTATTGTGGTTTACAAAGTCTAGACTTATTTATATAATAATTGACCTTCCACTGATGTTTTCTTTCATTTTAGATTGTGAGGAGGAAACTTCAGAGAAACCCACAAAAGAAGGTATTTGAAGATGTTTTATTGCTAATGTGTTTTTTTTTGTATTTCACTAGTATTTGTATTATTAAAGCTATTGATTTAGGTGAAACATTTTTGACTACCAACATGCCAACACTCTTCTACTTTATGGTTTTAAATGATGTTAAGCAGAACTTTTATTTTTATTTTTCATAATTAAATATTATACATAGTATTTAATGAGAGAGTCTGTCTGTAACGGGACTCAATGAGACAGCGTAGATAGATCCAAATGCAAGCTTTATTATACAGATCGTGGTCAAGACAGGCAGGGTCAGACACCAACAGACAGCAATATCCGAGGGTTAAAATCCAAGAGAGCAGTCCAAAGTAACAAAATAAACAGGGCAATGAAACTAGGCAAAAACTATGGCAAGGAAAACAATGACAATGGCAGATAACTACAATGAAACAAGGCAAAGAAAACAGGAAAAATGCTTGGTAGAGTCCGCAACAGCAAAACAATAATTCACAAAGTCCTGTTTGGCATGTCCCTCTTTATATGGCTGCCAAACACTAAGCAACCATAGAAGAAGCAGAGGGAGCAGTAACAGTAGGTACTATGGTAAGGGCTCCCTCTGCTGGCGTGGCGTTACACTGTTTCTGTGCCTTAAAGAGTTTCATTGTGAGGAGGGAACTATGGACAAACATCATACTGTTCATAAGAACAGTAATTATTAAATGAATATCTAAATGTATGTTGTAGTAAAAGCAAACATAAATATAACAGGTTTGGTGGAAAATAGAATGAACATAATAAAGAAACAGTACAGGACTGAAAAAATACACTAGATTCACAGATTAATGTCATTTTGGTGCTTTGTTTAATTTAATTGTCAACTATTCTATACTGTCCTCAAGTACAACTGTCTGTTTTTTCAAACTTTAATGACTTGTTTTTTTATTTTAGTTGTGGGAGACGATGTAAATATAGAAGAACTGAGGAAATATGCAGGTATGACATCATCTCAGTAATATATGCACACAGATGTTTAAATGAATACATGTATGTATAAATATGAACTAATAATTGCTGCTTTATTTTTTCCCTCTCAGTTGAGTTCACTATTGATCGTCGGCATGTACATCCAAATCTGAGAGTTTCTCTGGACAATAAATCCATTAAGGACAATGTAGGATATAAATACACTGGAGAGGCATTTCCTAACAAATTATGTGCATTTGGAGCCCAAAAATATTCTTCTGGTCGTCACTATTGGGAGGTAGAGCTGGTACAAAAAAAAGTACCAAAAAACTACTGGTTAATTGGTGTGATGAAAGATGAAAACATTGGTGTAAAAAAACATGCTTTAACTCCATCAAATGGATACTGGTTCCTGTGTTCAGAGGGAGAAAATGGCATTTACAGCAACACTGATCCATCAACTAAACTCTCACTGACACTGAGACCTGAACGACTGGGAGTTCTGTTAGATTGTGATGATGGTCAGCTGTCATTTTACAACGTCAAAGAGAGAAAACATCTCCTGACCATCAGCAGCAGATTCTCTGGATCAGTTGTTCCTCTGTTCAATCCTGGTGTTGGTGATCTGAGTATGCTTAGAATAATGAATTGTCCAAAACCTGTGAATCCAGAAACTGAAAAATCAGCTGAATCCAGTCAGCCTTTACTGACTTAAAGTGTGTCTATACCAGATAAGAGTGGTAAAAGCAAATAGAAACCATTATAATGATAGTTAATACTGTCAACACTGGATGTGTTGCATCCTGTGTTGTCTGTGTTGTTAGAAAACTGGACTTGGTAATATTTTTTTGTAAAACATATTGTAACTTATACTAAAGTACACTTTGATTGATTTGATGTTTTTTTGTTATTTTAATAAAAGACACAATAAATAAATCAAATTCTGTGAACAGATTTTCTTTCTAATTGAAAGTCCTGAACTCACTTCATTCATCCACTAAAAACGACCAAAACACAAGTTTATTCAAACAAACTGAGACTTCAGACATGAAGAAGAAAAGTGATGTTAGTGAAGAGAAAAGATCCTGCAGATACAGACACTTCATCTAAACTTGATTTGATTTATACATGACTTGTGTGCACCAATACTTTTTGAGTCCACTGTTGTAAACTTTCCAATGAATTTAAATGCTTTGTATCACTATCTTTCTCTAACAATCTCAGTTGTGGTACCTCATATTCAGACAGCAGGTCCAGTGGGGTTCACAGTCTCTCTTCACCCAATGGCACTCTTCAGTCAAACTCAGGAGTTATTGAGCAGAATGTCCAGAGAGCTCTTTCCCCAATGGAGACTGGAACAGTTGAGCTGCAAAAGAGATAAAAAGGATCATATCAGTAATATGTGTTCTAAGTGTTCTGAAGCCATATGATAGTTTTGTGTGAGGAATAGTGACCAACAGACCTCAGTACAAACTCCAAACACACCAGCAGATATAATTCTGAGAGAGATTGATTCACAGTCAGAGATACACACCACTGAAATAGAGAACATTGGACTTTTGCATAAAATATAAAATGCTTAGAATAGACATACAAGTTAATGGTCTATTTTTTTTCCCATTAAAACTGGTCATAACTTTTGAAGTCTGTTATGTTGTCTGTTAACTACTAGTTAGTTAGACTAGTTCTTAAGTCACTATTTTAACAGGTTAAGTTTATGTATCGGACCCCAGGTAAACAAGACACTTGTCTTGTTTTGATATATGTGACCCAGAACCACAAAGTTTAATAAATAAGCTTTCCATTGATGTATGGTTTGTTAGTATAGGACAATATTTGGCAGAGATGCAACTATTTGAAAATCTGCAATCTAAAAATGCAATAAATCAAAATATTAAGAAAATTGTCTTTAAAGTTGTCCAAAAGAAGTTCTTTGCAATGCATATTGCTAATCAAAAATTAAGTTCTGAAAGAAAAAAGAAGAAAAAAGAAAGAAAAGAAGAAAAAAGAAAGACATGTGTACTCGGAATTTGTGCTCTGCATTTAACCCATCCAAGTGCACACACACAGTAGTGAACACACACACAGTGAACAATATGGGCAGCCATATTGCTATCGCTGCGGCGCCCGGGGAGCAGTTTGGGGGTTCGGTGCCTTGCTCAAGGGTCTCACCTCAGTCGTGGTATTGAGGGTGGAGAGAGCGCTGATTAATCACTCACCCCACCGACAATCCCTGCCGGGGATTACATTCAGTTGTTCAGTTGTATTGTTTATATTCAACTCTATATTTGTGTTGAAAGCATCTAACGGCTCAAATTCATCTAAACAGACAAGTCTTTGTCTCCGGTGAGTTTGTTTCCTCATTTTATTAATAATCTGTTTCACATACCAAACAAGTGTCTCTGGAAGAAATGTGTTGTCTATCTTTTCCACAGGTATGTTGTCGATTATTGTCACTTTACTGGTGAATCTCCTCATAGAGACTTCCAGTAAGAACACCACAAACACATTTCATTCAGTTTTACAGCTCAAATATTCAATATACAAGGCCTGATTAGATCAATAAATGTTAATATTACAGAGCAATGCATGTGATCAATTCAAATCAGATATTATTCCACTAGATTAACACAGATTGTGGAAGGGGGTTAATAGGCTAATCAGTCTTTTCTTTAATTCTAGGGCAATGCACGTGTCTAAAGTGCAAAAAAACAACACTGATTTACTGTTTACAATCCCCACCTGTATTTACATTTACATTTAGGCATTTGGCAGACGCTTTTATCCAAAGCGACATACACTTTTTGTCCCAAGTGAACATACACCCGGAGCAGTTTTGGGGGTTCGGTGCCTTGCTCAAGGGTCTCACCTCAGTCGTGGTATTGAGGGTGAAGAGAGCGCTGATTAATCACTCACCCCACCGACAATCCCTGCCGGACCTGGGACTCGAACCTGCAACCTTTCGGTTACAAGTCCGACTCCCTAACCATTAGGCCACGGCTGCCCCATTTCTAATATTTCTAATATGTGCAGATTTCATTGAGCGTGTCTTTCTGCGTCTGTCAGTGTCTTTCTCTGTAGTGGTTCCTGTTGATCCTGTAGTGGCTCATGTGGGATCCACAGTGATTCTGTCCTGCTGGATCTCTCCTCCTGAGAACGCTGAAGAAATGGAGATCCGCTGGTACCGTCAGGATCAGTTCAACAGCCCTGTTCTCCTCTATAATCAAGGGAAGACCCAGGACATCCAGGAATGTTTCAGGAGCCGAACCTCTTTGTCTCGTCGTTCAGATCAGTCTGGTGGACTGAAGGATGGAGACGTCTCTCTACGGCTGGAGAAGATCACATTTCAGGATGAAGGTCTATTTCAATGTTATGTGAGTGGAGACACATCATATGACAGCAAAATAGTAGATCTCAAAATCACTGGTGAGTCAAAAACTACATTTCATTACATGATACGCAACATAATAAGTCATCTGTAGTCATACAGTAGCTTTTTGACTGGCACTGTAGTTATTTTAGGCATTTCATTGATTTTTTTTTTTTTTTTTGTTACTTAATATTATTGATTGCTATATTTTGCTCCAGGGTTTAAAATAATCTGTATTTTCTTTCACAGATCCATCAGATTCAGTAGGTCTATGGAAGACTCGGTTCTTCAGTGTTCTCAGTGTTCTCATTTGTTTGATTCTGGGTTTGGTTGGGCTGATTCTCTACAAGTACAGAGGCAAATTAACAGGTGCAATCTAGTAGAAAGATTTTAAGGATGTGGTTTTTACAGGTTTTGTTTTATTAATGTCATATGTTGATATTTTTGATCTGTTCAGCAAGGAAGAAACCAGCTAAAGAAAGTAAGTAACATTTAACATCTGAACAGAGTCATGATTTATTGTGGTTTACAAAGTCTAGACTTACTTTAAGCAGATTAATAAGCAGAATTAACCTTCCACTGATGTTTTCTCTCATTTTAGATTGTGAGGAGGAAACTATGGAGAAACTGACAAAAGAAGGTATTTGTTGTTTGTTCAGTGCTGTATATGAACTACTGAGATCTGTGCTGTCATCAGCAATTATCAAACAGCATTAATGTTGAGAAAACACTGTTCACTGCTCTTGTCTGACAAACTCCAGCAGTTATATTTTGTCAGAACTCAGTTCTGTCAGTTTTATTGCTATACTATTTGTATTTTTGAAGCTATTTAGTTTGGTGAAAAATACTTGACTACCCAACACTGTTCTGCTTTATTATTAATGTTTTTAAATGATGTTAAGCATAACTTTTCTTATTATTTTTCATAATTAAATATTACACATAGTATTTAATCAGAGAGTCTGTCTCTGTGCCTTAAAGGGTAAAGTGTAATTTAATGTGGTTTGTGAAGCAGATCATTATATCTTCCATTGAAATTCTCTCATTTCAGATTGTGAGGAGGGAACTACAAAAGAAGGTATCTGAAGATATTGTTTGTTCTGTGTTATATGTTAATAAGAACAGTAATTATTAAATAAACATCTAAACGTATGTTGTAGATCTACACACGCCAACAAAAATACCCTAGATTCACAGATTAATGCCATTTTGGTGCTTTGTTTAATTTAATTGTCATATAAAGTCAAACTCCTCTATATTGTCCTCAAGTACAACTGTTTTTTTCAAAACTTTAAATGACTTGTTTTTTTATTTTAGTTGTGGGAGATGATGTAAATATAGAAGAACTGAGGAAATATGCAGGTATGACATCATCTCAGTAATATATGCCCACAGATGTTTAAATGAATGCATGTATGAATAAATAAATATGATCTCACACGAGTTTAGGAGAACTAATGATTGCCGTTTTATTTTTTTTCCTCATAGTTGACTTCACTATTGATCGTCGGCATATATATCCAAATCTAATAATTTCTCAGGACAGTAAATCCATTAAGGACAATTCAGGATATAAATACACTGAAGAGGCATTTCCTTACAAATTATGTGCATTTGGAGCCCAAAAATATTCTTCTGGTCGTCACTATTGGGAGGTAGGGCTGGCACAAAAAAAATTACCAAAAAACTACTGGTTAATTGGTGTGATGAAGGATGAAAACCAAAAACAACCAAAAAACAAACCTGTTTTAACTCCATCAAATGGATTCTGGTTCCTGTGTTCAGAGGGAGAAAATGGCATTTACAGCAACACTGATCCACTAGCTAAACTCTCACTGACACTGAGACCTGAACGACTGGGAGTTCTGTTAGATTGTGATGATGGTCTGCTGTCATTTTACAACGTCAAAGAGAGAAAACATCTCCTGACCATCAGCAGCAGATTCTCTGGATCAGTCGTTCCTCTGTTCAATCCTGGTGTTAGAGATCTGAGTCCACTTACAATCCTGGATTGTCCAAAACCTGTGAATCCAGAAACTGAAGAATCAGCTGAATCCAGTCAGCCTTTACTGACTATTAGTTAAAAGTCTATACCAGATGAGAGTGACACAGTGAAACCATTATAATGACAGTTGATAGTTGATACTGACAGTATCGACTATCACTGTTAGAAAACTAGACTTGGTCATATATTTTGTAAAACTTATTGTAACTGATATTGAAGTATACTTTGATTGATTGATTTGATTGATGTTTTTTTGTTGTTGTTATTTCAATAAAAGACACATTAAATAAATCAAATATCTTTCTAAATGAAAGTCCTGAACTCACTTCATTCATCCACTAAAAACACAAAAAAAGCGGATTCAAACAAACTGAGGCTTCAAACGTGAAGAAGAAAAGTGACGCTAGTGAAGAGAAAGATCCTGCAGATTCAGACACTTCATCTAAACTTGATTTGATTTATACATGACTTGTGTGCACCAATACTTTTGAGTCCACTGTTGTAAACCAATGAATGTAAAATGCTTTGTATTACTGTCTTTCTCTAACAATTTCAGTTGTGGTACCTCATATTCAGACAGCAGGTCTGGTCGGGTTCACAGTCTCTCTTCACCCGTATAACACTCTTTCTTCAGTCAAACACAGGAGTTATTAAGCAGAATGTCCAGAGACTGGAACAGTTGAGCTGCAAAAGAGATAAAGAGGATCATATCAGTAATCTACATCACTAGTGTGCTTTTTCAGCCTGGTCTCATTGTTTATACGTAGGTATTTTTATGTAACGTTTAGAGACCCAAAACGTACATTTTTGTACGTTTTTATCAATGCAAAACGTACAATTTAGACGTATTTCAACGTTTAAAACGTACGAAAAGCTACGTATTTTTAGCTAAAAAACGTTAAATACTTACGTATCTTTTATTTAATTAAGATATTCGTATAAATGACTTTTTATCATTTTATTAATAAGCGACCTACCCCGAAACCTACCCAATTTTATAGAAAATATTTATTTTAATCATTTTATTAATACGCGATTTAGATTTTTAGCTCCCCGAACCTACCTCCAAACCTTAACCTACCAATTTTATAGCAATATAAAAGGGTATAAAACGTAACTGACCAAAATATGCAAGGAAATTACCATTTTAGTAACAATATAGCATAAAAAAAAAACATTTTTATAGTCACTGATCCCACTCCTACCTCTAAATCTAACGTTAACCATAACGCTCTCTGTACACCAATAAAGAAAAACATGAGAGACAGAAAAGTGCAATTACAATAGTTTATTTATTGCAAAAATGTCAACAGCCGTACCAAAAGTTATCCAAATGACGACGCGTTTGCAGCCGCAGTCCTCTCTGGTGGATTACAGTAGGTTTGTTTGAGGTGAAGAGCAGAATTTAAACTGTTAATCGCTAAAATGTTATCCAGATTATTATCCTGACCGCTCCGTGAAGGCGCCCGCGCATCATTCAAACCAGATTCAAACACAGCTCACCAGAAGCACGGCATGACGTAATCTGTGACGAAGGCAGACGAGAACCAATGAGCGTTCGATTTTCCTGCTGTAAAACCTGCCGTTTCTAAATGCGGCAATATTTGAATTTTAAAATGCTCTTCAGCGCGGGTTTATTTCAGTTGCTATTTGGACTCGCTGCTCGGGATGGAGATGAAGATCGCCGGATAAAGGCTTGAATTTGGGTCTGTTCCTCGCAGTCGTATGGATTCCGAAGATCTGGATTACAGCGCACAAATAAAATTGTGTTATTTTATAATTATTATGCGTGTTCGGTGTGTATTTTATGGTTCTATTGTTAGTCACAGTAACTTATGTAGGAGAAGACGCCTTTTGTGTCGTGCCACGGAAACGTTACATTCATGAATCGTTAAAATGTTGCAGAAACTTATTTTAAGTGTAGTCTTGTTTAACATTGTGTAGACCTATTCTTGGAAACGAGCTGGCAGTGGAAATCATATTAAGTAAACGATTAAACTATTTAATAATGCAATTGAAAACATAAGGCCATTGGTATGACAACTAAAACAAGAATAATAATTAAATTAATGGCGCGATTTAAATATTCATAATGATAAACGTCAATTTTGTACGTTAAATACGTAAAAACACGTAGGTATTTGTACGTTTAGATGCTGTAAATACGTCAGTATTGTACGTTTTAGTGTCTTGAAAAACGTAAGTAAATGTACGTTTTGTAGAACCACATTTTACGTAAAATACATACGAATTATCATGAGATCACGTTGGCTTTTTCCAAGTGTTCTGAAGCCATATGATAGTTTTGTGTGAGGAATAGAGACAAACACGCCTCAGTACAAACTCCAAACACACCAGCAGATATAATTCTGAAGGTGATGTTTTTGAGCATGGGGCAACTTTTTGGGGCAGCCGTGGCCTAATGGTTAGGGAGTCGGACTTGTGACTGAAAAGGTTGCAGGTTCGAGTCCCAGGTCCGGCAGGGATTGTCGGTGGGGTGAGTGATTAATCAGCGCTCTCTCCACCCTCAATACCACGACTGAGGTGAGACCCTTGAGCAAGGCACCGAACCCCCAAAACTGCTCCCCGGGCGCCGCAGGGATAGCAATATGGCTGCCCACTGCTCCGGGTGTATGTTCACGGTGTGTGTGTGTTCACTACTGTGTGTGTGCACTTGGATGGGTTAAATGCAGAGCACAAATTCCAAGTATGGGTCACCATACTTGGCCACACGTCACGTCACTTTCACTTTTCACTTTCACTTTTCACTTTTTTGAGCAATGTTGCTGGGCATTGTTTCCGACAATGGGCAACCAGGTGAGACATAGAGCCTATGACCAATCTAAAGTATTGTTTGTGTATCTGGCCCCCAGGTGAACAACAAAATGTCATGACACTAGACACTTGTCACTTGATATACTGATTTATTAATCAGAAATAATTTGAGAATATCAACCATCATATAGAGGATTGTCTACTGATGTGGTAACATTTTCTAAAACTTATCACTGTACCACAAAAACAAGATTTTATTTTTCCATCCATTCTCCACACCGCTTGGTTTTCAGTCTAGGGTTTTCAAAATATGAAATTTATTTTAGACATTACAAATGAATAAGCAATTAGTTGAATTAGTTGAACCTCTAGTTTGTTCAGTAAACAAAAGCAGAAGCCTCTTGGATAATCACAAATGCACATTTACTTTCAAATGTATTTTTATTGTAAGTAATTCATCAATAAAGACATCGATGAATGAATGTTAGTCAGTCATCCAGTAAGACGAACATTTTTGCGCAGCATAGAAAGGTAGAAATAAGCCCATAAAATTTATGATTTTTTGTGAGCTACAGTAGACCTGCTGATTTTGTGTGTTTTATTGAGGGTCATTATACTGCGGTTAAAGTGAAAATAAAACAGAAGGAAGAACAGGAGAGCGTTTCATCGTTTGCGTCTAACAGCTCAAATTCATCTAAACTAACCAGATTACAGAGTACTGCGACAGTACAATCGATTATGTCTGTGATATAACTTATTCTCAAAGAATCTCCCTCAGGATTTTTTTTATTATTTGACTCTGTCTGTATTTTCACAGGCATGTTGACTATTATCATCGCTTTACTGGTGAATCTCCTCATAAAGACTTCTGGTAAGAACATGGTCATTGATTGTAAAAGCTGGTTGTGAAAACACCTTAAAAGATACCAAAAAGAAGTATACTTGATGTTTATTTCATTAAGTATACTTAAGTAAAGTTTAAGTATATTTTTGAGTATACTTTGTGTATTAAGTATACCAATATCAGTGTACTAGTAGTATACATTTAAGTGTACTATTTCAATATATTCAAGTATATAAAAGTATACTTTAAGTATAACAGTAGTCAACTTTAAGTACACAACTAGTTTACATCTGTTTCGGTTTGTACCGCAAGAGTGTAAGTCAAAGTGAACTTATAGGTATACTAATAGTTTACTAATTAAATATTTTGTATGCATTCTTACTACACTTTGAAGCATAGCCTCAGTAAACTCCTAGTTTAGTAGATTTACAACAAAATTATTAGCCCCCCTCCATGAAAATTTGCATTTTTTATAATTCCCAAGGTGATGTTTAACAGAGCAAGAGAATGTTTTCACATTATTTTCTATTATTTTTTCTTTTAGTGAAAGTCTGATTTCGTATAGTTGCTTGAATAAAATAATAAAAAAATAAAAATAAAAAAGACTGCTAAAGTAGCAGCCCCCTTTTAGCCCCCTTAAGAAATTATTAGTTTGATTAGCTTTAGAACAAACCACTGTTGTCCAATGACTTAATGATTAACCTAATAATGAACCTAGTTAAGCCTTTAAATTGCTCTTTAAGCTGAGGATTAGTATCTTGCGAAACAACTAGTAAAATAATATGCGCTGTCATCATGGCAAAGACAAAAGAAATTAGTTTGGACTTGAGAGAAAGAATTGTTAATGCTCATAAAGATGGAGAAGGATACACACGTTTATCAAAGCGCTTTCAAGTGTCAAGAACTGCAGTGAGATGCATTATCAAGAAGTTTAAAGAGACCAACACAGTGGAGAACAAGACGGGCAGAGGCAGGAAGCCAAAGATTTCAAAAACATTGGAAAGAAAACTAGTGAGAGAGGTTTCTAAAGACCCAAGAACAACTGCCAAGACACTAGTGAATGACCTAGCCAAGACTGGAATTGATGTCTCAACGAAGACAGTCACTAGAGCCCTGCACAGGAATAAACTGCGAGGTTGCCGACCAAGAAAGACTCCACCTCTGAAGAAGAGACGCCTCCAAGCTAGATGAAGTTTGCTAAGGACAACCTGAGGGAATGTGATGCATCCTTTGGTCAGATGAAACAAAACTAGAGCTTTTTGGCCATAGAGATGTTGCCTATGTTTGGAGAAAGAAGGGAGAGGCATTCAACCCCAAGAACAGCGTTCCCACAGTGAAACATGGTGGTGGGAGTTTAATGCTGTGGGGATGTTTCAGTGCATTTGGAACTGGGAAGCATAAAAAAGGAAGACTATAAGAAGATTTTGAAAGACAACCTCAGACAGTCTGCAAGAAAACGGTTTGGGTCAACATTTTGTCTTTCGGCATGAAAACCAGAACAAAAATCTAAGCAGGAAATTGTATGCTCTCATGTGAAATTCCTGATTGTTTGAATTCCTATTAAATTGACTGCATTTCACCCATGTAAAATTCACCGAACACTTAATTAAATGTATATTTATTTTACATAATGAATTAAACGTATATGAAATAAATACAGATTACAGACCAATGTTTCACTGAGCGTGTTTATCTGTGTCTGTCAGTGTCGTTCACTTTAGTGGTTCCTGCTGATCCTGTAGTGGCTCATGTGGGATCCACAGTGATTCTGCCCTGCTGGATCTCTCCTCCTGAAAACGCTGAAGCTCTGGAGATCCGCTGGTACCGTCAGGATCAGTTCAGCAACCCTGTTCTCCTCTATAATTATGGGAAGATCCAGGACACCCAGGAGGAACCATACAAGAACCGAAGTTCATTTACTCAGTGGTCAGATCAGTCTGGTGGGCTGAAGGATGGAGACATCTGTCTTCGGCTGGAGAAGCTCACACTTCAGGATGAAGGTCCATTTCACTGTTATGTGAGTGGAGACACAGCATATGACAGCAAAGCAGTAGATCTCAAAATTATTGGTGAGTCAAAAACTACAATTCACATTTTTATGGATCTACACCAGGAATAGCTCATCTGTAGAAATGACTCCCCCTTTAAACTTACTATTTAAAATTAATAAGTATGCTATATATTTTATTTTCATTTTTCAGATTCATCAGGTCCATGGAAGGGTCTTTTCTTCACCGTTCTCATTGTTCTCCTTTGTTTGATTCTTGGTTTGGTTTGGTTGATGCGCTACAGATACAGATACAAACTAACAGGTACAATCTGGTTGAAAGTTTTAACAGATTTAAGCAGGTTTTTGTTTCATGCATCTCACATTTTGATATTTTTGATCTGTTTTGCAGGAAAGAAAACAGCAGGTGAAAGTAAGCAACATGCATCACTTCATTTATAACCTGAGCAGTAATGAATCAAATAAATCCTTTCAGACACAGTGTTACTGAAAGAAAATAACTAATTTCTCAACTCTAATTTGGCATTAGAGTTTCAAACAAAAATCAGGTGCTTAGTTACCAGTTAGACTGTTCAGACTCATAATTTACTTGAAAAGAGACATGTCCATTGTGTAACTGAATCATCTACACCAGTGGTTCCCAACCACGATCCTGGAGGCACACCAACACTGCATGTTTTCCATGTCTCCTTAATCAAACACACCTGATTCAGATCATCAACTCATTAGTAAAGAATACAAGAGCTCAAATAGGCGTTTCAGACAAAGGAGAAATGCAAAATGTGCAGTGTTGGTGTGCCTCCAGGATCGTGGTTGGGAACCACTGATCTACACACACCATTGTGCTTGGACCCTGACAATCACCTCAAGTTGAACTGCATTGTTTCAGGTTCTGTGTAGTTGCCTACAAAGCTTCAGTGACAGAACTTTAAAATAACAAACAGGGAAAACGATAAGGCATGACCATTGCACCTAGCAAACAAACTCCATGATTCTTATTTTTATTTAATTTTTTTCTTCATTTGAATGGCTTGTGAAAGGTTCTTTTAAAAGACAAACTCAAATTTACTTTAATCTGGGAAAAGATATTGCCCATATTTGATGGTCGAGAACAGTCCAATCACACAAGGCCAAAATATATAAAAACAATATTGATTGGCATTATATCAGCTATGCATCAAATTACAAAAAACGAATTAACGCTAATTCAAGGGTGTTTCTAATGCAGCATCTATGGGAGAGATGTTTCTGATATCGTCAGACATCGTTGACATCATTCCCTCTTCTGATTGTCGTTTTCAGTCTCTCTCAATTTTTTTCCTCTTTTTGAAAGTCATGAAACCACTTTCGTGGAGTTTTTCTTTTGCTATTTGGAATGCAAAAATCGTATTTGTGGTACTCTGCCATTCACTGCTCTCGAAGTTAACCCAATTATGACGACTTCCGCTGATGAGAAACCCGGACATGTCAAAAAAGGTCAATTAACATCCATTTGTCCAGCGCCCTGCTCACACAAACAGACGGGAAACAGTTTTGATATTTTTATTTTTTTTTTTTAATAGGTGCTAACATGACTACCAGTCAAAGAGTATGACTAAATAATGCAATTTCCTGATAATTTTGCAATATTCATTAAACTTATTTTTAACATTTTGAAGTGGTCTTCTTCCTTGGCTAACTTCGTGGGGCAGCGCCCCCAGCGCACCCTTTTGACCAGCCGGCATTATCATTTCAAAATTATCATAATGCACAGAGTCATCTGCTTTGACATTCCTATTATCACATAATTAATAATTTGCCTTCCGTAACATTTCTGTTCTATATTGATACCGATGGTTTACTTTGTTTAGTTACAGCTGTAGGTTTTTTCCTCCTCAAAATATTTGTTTGCTGATTTTAGATGAGGAAGAGGAAGATATAGGAGAACTGAGGAAATATGCAGGTATTGCTCAGTTGTATATATTTATATAAACTGTCTACACATACATGTAATGCAATTATGTCATATTCATGAGGATTACTCATTGTTGCTTTTTTTTTTTTTTCCTTACAGTTGAGATCACTATTGACAGTGAGCATTCAAATCCAGATCTGATGGTCACTAAGAACTGTAAAATGGTGAAGGCCAGTCCAGTATATCATCACACTGGAGAGGCATTTCCATATGAATTATATGCATCTGGAGCCCAAAGATTCGCCTCTGGTCGTCACTATTGGGAGGTAGAGCTGGCACGAGAAAATACAGCTCCTAAAGACTACTGGTTAATTGGTGTGATGAGAGATGGAAATTTTTTGTTTAAAGACAGATCTGCTTTCATTCCATCAAGAGGTTACTGGTTCTTGTGTTCAGATGGTCCTCATGGCTTTCACATCAACACTGATCCACCAGTTAAACTCCCACTGACACCGAGACCTGAACAACTGGGAGTTCTGTTAGATTATGATGATGGTCTGCTGTCATTTTACAACGTCAAAGAGAGTAAACATCTCCTGACCATCAGCAGCAGATTCTCTGGATCAGTGGTTCCTCTGTTCAATCCTGGTGTTGGTGATCAGAGTCCACTTGAAATCCTGGATTGTCCAAAACCTGCAAAATCAGCTGTAGAGCCCAGTACACCTTTACTGAGTAATAACAGCTCAGACACCTGACTGACCAATGCAGTGTTTAAACAGAAGCATCCATTTATACAAAAAAATAAAATAAATAAAAACTCTGAAAACACCTTTCTCTCTTATGCCCTGAGCCTCTACAATAGGGTCAAAAACAAGACAACTGACAGAAAACAGAAGCATCATAAAACATAAACAAACAGCTGGTAATAATATTGACGGGGAGTGTCTTATGCAGCTCATTTGCATTTAAAGTGATACACAGCAAAACATCTCTTTTGTAGACATGCCCCAAAAATGACATTTTCCAGATGGTATAATAAATGATCTGTGGGGTATTTTGAGCTATGGCAAAGGGGTGATGTGTATTATGAATATTGGTGCCTCTAATGATAAATTGCCTGTGATGTTCCTCATCTGTAAGTCACCTTAAATGAATAAGTCTAAATGCTCAGCCTGACAGGACAAAACAAACAGGGCTAAAAGACAGCATAAAGAGTATTGTATTTCTTATTATTCTGTATATTGAGCAACATGATGTGTAAAATGTTTGATCAAAAAAATCTGCAAAAGTGCTTCAGCCAAATACTTTTGATATTTTAATGGCTGATGATTGGACTTTGGGTTTTTTATAAAACTGATTATAATTGCACATTGATGTTTTTCTGTTGATTTAATAAAAGAATAAATGATCTGAAAAGCAAGAGTCTGATTGCCGAGACTGTTTCCACAAAACTGTCACATATTCACTGTTTGGACATTTTGCGTTGTTTTTTTTTTGTTTGTTTTTTTTTACCATTAGTTGTTGTGGTTGGTAATTTAATTATTGATTGGGTCCCAACTGTGGACATGGCTCATTATCACCTCTATTTAAGTTCTGTTCAGTTTGAGTTCAGTTGTCGGGTCTTTAGACTGTTTCTCTTTGTCTTGTGGATTATTGTGTTCACACACACATGACAAAAACAAGATGCCCAAAGTAAATAAAAACAAGAGAAAAACATATGAACTGCGTCAACAAAAATTGTAAATAAAATGGCAAGAAGTGCAGAAGGAGATGTTCAGCAGAATGTCCAGACAGCTCTTTTTAAAAATGGGAGAGGGACTGTTAATATGATATGACTTTGAATATAGGCCTACTTGAATACAGGGCGCGATTTGTAAAAAAAAGCAGAGGGGGGATGCTTTTGAAAACAAACGTTAGTCATGTCATGAAATGTGATCACAATTTCATAAAAACATTAGTTAGTCCTATTAATTGTAACGATTTCATTTCAAACAACGAATAAATTATATAAAGCGAGCAAAGATCAACCACTGCGTCGCAAAATGATTCACTGTTTCGAAGCGCACCAATCAGATCGCGAATCATTTGATTCAGAACTGGATACCAAAGCGCGTATCGCGAATCATGTGATTCAGAACTGGACTTTAAAGCGCGTATCGCGAATCATTTGACTCAAAAAGGGACTTCAAAGCGCGTATGGCGAATCATTTGGTTCAGAGCCGGATTTTAAAGTGAGTATCGCGAATCATTTGATTCAGAGCCGGACTTTAAAGTGAGTATCGCGAATCATTTGATTCAGAACGGGATACCAAAGGGCGTATGGCGAATCATGTGATTCAGAACCGTACTTTAAAGAGCGTATCGCGAATCATTTGACTCAAAAAGGGACAAGCGCGTATGGCGAATCATTTGGTTCAGAGCCGGACTTTAAAGCGCGTATCGCGAATCATGTGATTCAGAACCGTACTTTAAAGAGCGTATCGCGAATCATTTGACTCAAAAGGGGACAAGCGCGTATGGCGAATCATTTGGTTCAGAGCCGGACTTTAAAGTGCGTATCGCGAATCATTTGATTCAGAACCGGACTTTAAAGTGCGTATCGCGAATCATTTGACTCAAAAAGGGACAAGCGCGTATGGCGAATCATTTGATTCAGAACCGGACTTTAAAGCGCGTATCGCGAATCATTTGACTCAAAAGGGGACAAGCGCGTATAGCGAATCATTTGATTCAGAACCGGACTTTAAAGCGCGTATCGCGAATCATTTGACTCAAAAGGGGACAAGTGCGTATGGCGAATCATTTGGTTCAGAGCCGGACTTTAAAGAGCGTATCGCGAATCATTTTACTCAAAAATGGACTTCAAAGCGCGTATGGCGAATCATTTGATTCAGAACCGGACTTTAAAGCGCGTATCGCGAATCATTTGATTCAGAACCGGACTTTAAAGCGCGTATCGCGAATCATTTGATTCAGAACCGGACTTTAAAGCGCGTATCGCGAATCATTTGCGGGATGTATTTAATCACCACCGGGATAATAATTCAGCAGAGGCAGGGATGCACAGACCCGGGGGGGGGGATGGGGATTTTAAGAATTTCAGAATAAGAATATAAGTGAACACAGTTATTATTGAAAACTTCCCTGGCTCAAATTTTTGATTTTGCTAATATTTCTTCTAAGGATAGATAGACGTATAGTGATGAAAGCCAAAATATTGGCACATAATGCAACAAAGATTGCTAAAGTCAACAGAGCTGAACATTTCCATTTTGACCTCCCTTTACAAAATAGTGGATTACTCTGTAAATATTCATCCATGACATAAAAAATTTTGGCTTCACTTTCCTTATACATGTCTGTCTTTCTTCTGAATAAATATTAGCCAAATCAAAAATGGCCCACATAGCGACAAGTGTGGATTTTCCATTGCATTCAGTCGGCTCAGAGAAAACAGACAAGCACAGACAAATGCATCATCATCTGATGACATCCGTCTTATTGATGCATCATCTGAAGGTATTTTTAGAAAGTAAAATTAAAACAGGAAAATCAGAAGCATGTTTGGATTCTCAATGATTTTTATCTATTTTATAGTTTATATTTGAAGATATTTCTGCATTTTTATATTTTCAGAACCATCATTTAGTATAATTTATCATTACCTGTAATGCTCATGAGGACAAATTTAACACACACACACACACACACACACTGGTGTAATGATTTTTACTGTACAAACTGTACACCATCACACAAAAAATTCAGCATTTTTTCATTTTAATATGTGCGATCTTAAATATGAGGACTCAAGAAACTTCATCATAAACCACATTTATGTTGTCATATCAGTTTACTACCCATGTCATCATACAAATGTGTGTCCTGATAAATCATAAACAAGCGGTTACAGTACATGTGTTAAGTTAGTCTGCTAAACCCTTTCCAGAGAACGCCTTAAAAATAAATAAAATAAAATAAAATTAGAATTAAAGGATTGTTCGATGAACTCTTTATATATATTTTTTATTTAAAAACAATATATATAAATATATTTTTTACTTGTTTGCTTGCAAATTTAACCTACATTATAATTTTTATTCAGCAGTACCTGTTCAAAAATTAGTTTCGAATTTTAAAGCAAAACTTGTACTTAGTTATTTCATTCGGGCTGGTGTAAACCCCAACCCATGCGATGAAACATTTTTCCAAAGTCTTGGCAAAAAATAAACTAGAAATATTTCATTTGCTTTAAAAAGATTCCATCTGTGCTTTTAACGTCTCAGCGTTTATCGCAGCACAGATGCAACTTATGCATGCCACTTAAAACAAGGTCTCAGCAATGACCTTATTTAGATTAAGTTGTACCTTTTAGAAAATTAACTTATTTCATTTCGAAGCATGCTTAAAAGGCTAAATAAAGTGCCCACATCTCAGCATATTACTAGAGTGAGTCTGCACATATCTAACATCCTGCATATGGTACTTTTCTGGACCGGCTTTTATCAGCATGATCAATTTCATGGTAAAATATACCCTTCTCTGAAAATAAACTATTGGTTTTAATGTAGAAAGTTGCCATATGTTGATGTCTGTCTGTCTGCTGATCACATGAACAGTCTTTGAAGAGAGAGTTGATGACTCTAGCAGGAGCCTGCACTTTGTCCTCATAACACTCTGTTTAATTTAAAAAGTTTAAACAACAACTTGTCCCGGCATAAAGCAGCTATAGGTACAAGAAAAGACTTTGTTCTTTGGATACCAGCCAACTTTCAGAATTGTAAACTATGTTTGAATACAAAATACCTACACTGTTAAAACCTAGTATACAGTTGTGCTACACACCCCTTGCAGAATCTGCAAAATGTTAATTATTTTAGCAAAATAAGAGGGATCATACAAAATGCATGCTGTTTTTTTATTTAGTACTGACCTGAATAAGATATTTTACATAAAAGACATTCACATATAGTCCACAAGAGAAAACAATAGCTGAATTTATAAAAATGACCCTGTTCAAAAGTTTACACCCCCTTGATTCTTAATACTGTGTTGTTCCTGAATGACCCACAGCTGTGTTTTTTTGTTTAGTGATAGTTGTTCATGAGTCCCTTGTTTGTCCTGAACAGTTAAACTGTCTGCTGTTCATCAGAAAAATGTAAATCCTTCAGCTCCCATAAATTCTTTGGTTTTCCAGCATTTTTGTGTATTTGAACCCTTTCCAGCAATGACTGTATGATTTTGAGATCCATCTTTTCACACTGAGGACAACTGAGAGACTCATATGCAACTATTACAGAAGGTTCAAACACTCACTGATGCTCCAGAAGGACAAAACATACATTGAAGAGCATTAAATTTGAAGATCATGGTAAATGTAACTAATTTTGTCTTCTTGAAAACATGTAAGTATCTTCTGTAGCTTCTGAAGGGCAGTGCTAAATGAAAGAAAAATATGATATTATGGCAAAATGAGCAAAATGTACACATTTCCATTCTGTTCAAAAGCTCTTAATGTATCTTTTTTCCTTCTGGAGCATCAGTGAGTGTTTGAACCTTCTGTAATAGTTGCATATGAGTCTCTCAGTTGTCCTCAGTGTGAAAAGATGGATCTCAAAATCATACAGTCATTGTTGGAAAGGGTTCAAATACACATAAATGCTGGAAAACCAAAGGATTTTTCTGAAGAACAGCAGACAGTTTAACTGTTCAGGACAAACAAGGGACTCATGAACAACTATCACTAAACAAAAAATACAGCTGTGGGTCATTCAGGAAACAACACAGTATTAAGAATCAAGGGGATGTAAACCTTTGAACAGCGTCATTTTTATCAATTCAACTATTGTTTTCTCTTGTGGACTATATGTAAACATCTTTTATGTAAAATATAGCTAGCAGACTTATTTTTCTGTAAATTGCATAAAACTGATAAAAAATGTTTTAAAAATACCATTCACTTAAGCATACCATAGCAGTGATTCATATTTCAGCCACAGAAATTAGATAACTTATTTTTAATTTAATACAGTTATTGCTATTATTGGTCGCACCACATGATGAGCGGTCGCTCCAAATGACACAAAGGCCTTATCTCATTAAAAATCTATTTAAAGCAACATGTATTGAACTGAGGTGCTACAGCGATCTGTCACATTAAAGAGTCACAAACAGTATTTGTTGTTTTAATTTCTTTAAAAAATGCCAAAATTTTAATTTAAGACTTTAATAACCTGACCTGTCTTTGTCCTCACGTTTTTAGTGTCTTTTTTGCCCGTGATGTATTTTTTACTGCATGAGAACATGATGTATGGCATAAAAGTGCCATGGTTTGTCGGACATAGCAACAGTAACCAAGGGGGCGGGTCTTTGCGAAGGGTCAATTTAAAGTAGTGGAAGGTTGCTGGCTCAGGTTCTGAGATGAAATCATAAACATGTTTCTTACATTAGAAAATTACATCTGGAGTTGCTGCCATTACATATGCTGCCTATGGCCAGTGTTTATTTTACTTTCCTTGGCAGTGGAATCTGATAAAATAGATTCAAATATTTATTCATGAATTTATAATAAATTACTAATAAATGCATAATTATCAAACTGAAATTGCATGCACTAAATTATTCTTTTTTTGCATTTTTTTTTCTCACATTGTACAAAGATTAACATAAACTTTGGTCTTAAATGACCAAACTTGCATAAAAAAAATCTATTCCAAATGACACTAAAATGAAGTATTTTATGTATATAAAACACTAATTGAATATAAAAGTCAATCTGGGACATATATCTGTAATGGAAAACATTCTGCAGTGGTCGCACCACATGACATCTAGTCACACCACATGATATTTCAAATTTAGTCAAAATTTACAAGCACAGAACTGGCCACCTAAATAAAACAAGCTAGCTTCCCATGAAAGGTCACTATGAAATTTATAATGAAAATAAATACTTGTAGAAATAACTTAATTTTCTTTGTTGTTTTGAGGTCATACCACATGATATCCAAATTTGGTACCTACAGGCCAGTCATTAAAAAGGATTTTTTTATTTTTTTTTTTTCAAAGAGAGTACAATGCTTGATGCATTTTTGGGTCCTTGGCAAATTGGTATATGATGAAAAGTCCTATCTTTGAATGAATGTCAATACAAAAGTCCCACCATTATAGTTTCTTGAAAGTCGCACCACATGAAATTTCATAAAATTGAGATTATCGGACAAAGTTTGTTTGAATGTTATGATGGAAATATAAATGCAAATGCTTTGCAATTTTATACAGGATTACAATACACTTTGGAAAACATGCCAACTACTGCAAAAAATGTATCTGAATAAATTTGGGGTCATTTTAATTATGTTTCCAAAACAAAAGTTATGGCCGGACAGTCGCACCACATGATGTTTTGACCCTTTGAATAACAGAAAAATTATAAATAACTGTTTTTTGAGTTAAAGTTGGTACATATGTGGCAGAGATGCTTCTTATACAGGTCCTTCTCAAAAAATTAGCATATTGTGATAAAGTTCATTATTTTCTGTAATGTACTGATAAACATTAGACTTTCATATATTTTAGATTCATTACACACAACTGAAGTAGTTCAAGCCTTTTTTTTGTTTTAATATTGATGATTTTGGCATACAGCTCATGAAAACCCAAAATTTCTATCTCAAAAAATTAGCATATCATGAAAAGGTTCTCTAAACGAGCTATTAACCTAATCATCTGAATCAACTAATTAACTCTAAACACCTGCAAAAGATTCCTGAGGCTTTTAAAAACTCCCAGCCTGGTTCATTACTCAAAACCGCAATCATTGGTAAGACTGCCGACCTGACCGCTGTCCAGAAGGCCATCATTGACACCCTCAAGCGAGAGGTCTGTGGGAAGGAAAAAGTGTGGCAGAAAACGCTGCACAACGAGAAGAGGTGACCGGACCCTGAGGAAGATTGTGGAGAAGGACCGATTCCAGACCTTGGGGGACCTGCGGAAGCAGTGGACTGAGTCTGGAGTAGAAACATCCAGAGCCACCGTGTACAGGCGTGTGCAGGAAATGGGCTACAGGTGCCGCATTCCCCAGGTCAAGCCACTTTTGAACCAGAAACGGCGGCAGAAGCGCCTGACCTGGGCTACAGAGAAGCAGCACTGGACTGTTGCTCAGTGGTCCAAAGTACTTTTTTCGGATGAAAGCGAATTTTGCATGTCATTCGGAAATCAAGGTGCCAGAGTCTGGAGGAAGACTGGGGAGAGGGAAATGCCAAAATGCCTGAAGTCCAGTGTCAAGTACCCACAGTCAGTGATGGTCTGGGGTGCCATGTCAGCTGCTGGTGTTGGTCCACTGTGTTTTATCAATGCAGCTAGCTATCAGGAGATTTTGGAGCACTTCATGCTTCCATCTGCTGAAAAGCTTTATGGAGATGAAGATTTCATTTTTCAGCACGACCTGGCACCTGCTCACAGTGCCAAAACCACTGGTAAATGGTTTACTGACCATGGTATTACTGTGCTCAATTGGCCTGCCAACTCTCCTGACCTGAACCCCATAGAGAATCTGTGGGATATTGTGAAGAGAAAGTTGAGAGACGCAAGACCCAACACTCTGGATGAGCTTAAGGCCGCTATCGAAGCATCCTGGGCCTCCATAACACCTCAGCAGTGCCACAGGCTGATTGCCTCCATGCCACGCCGCATTGAAGCAGTCATTTCTGCAAAAGGATTCCCGACCAAGTATTGAGTGCATAACTGAACGTAATTATTTGAAGGTTGACTTTTTTTGTATTAAAAACACTTTTCTTTTATTGGTCGGATGAAATATGCTAATTTTTTGAGATAGGAATTTTGGGTTTTCATGAGCTGTATGCCAAAATCATCAATATTAAAACAATAAAAGGCTTGAACTACTTCAGTTGTGTGTAATGAATCTAAAATATATGAAAGTCTAATGTTTATCAGTACATTACAGAAAATAATGAACTTTATCACAATATGCTAATTTTTTGAGAAGGACCTGTATATGGCATCTTATGTATATATATATATATTAGGGCTGTCAAATGATTAATCGCGATTAATCGCATCCAAAATAAAAGTTTATGTTTACATACAATATGTGTGTTTACTTTGTATATTTATTATGTATATATAAATACACACACATGCATGTATATATTAAAACTAAATATTTATATGTAGATATATTTATACCAGTATACATTTTAGATTATAAATAAATATAAATATTTAATATATAAATCTGAAATATTTTTCCTTAATATATACATGCATGTGTTTGTATTTATATATAGATAATAAATATACACAGTACACAAATATATAGTATGTAAACATAAACTTTTATTTTGGATGCGATTAATCATGATTAATCGTTTGACCGCACTAATATATATATATATATATATATATATAAATTTAACCCAATTTTAATGGATAAAATGCAGTCTGAAAGAAAATGTAGGCGTCACGTCATTGACCCATGTATATACACATGCACATACATGTAATGCAATTTTGTCATATTCATGAGGATTAATAATTGTTGCTCATGTATTTTTTCCTCACAGTTGTGATCACTATTGACTGTGAGCAATTACATCTAGATCTGACAGTCTCTAAGGACTGTAAAATGATGAGGGACAAAGCAAAAAGAATATCATCACACTGGAGAGGGATTTCCACATGAATTATGTACTGAATAATAACAGTTCAGACGCCTGACTGACCAATGCAGTGTTTAAACAGAAGCATCCATTTCTACAAAAACCTCTGCACATATCTTTCTCTCTTATGCCCTGAGCCTACACATCAGAGTTGATCAGAGCGGAAACAAACACAAGACGACTGAAAGAGGACAGAAACATCATAAAACACAAATAAATGGCTGGTAATATTGACGGGGAGTGTCTTATGCAGGTCATTTGCATTTAAAGTGATATACACCAAAACAGCTCTTTTGTAGACATGCTCCAAAAATGACATTTTCCAGATGTTATAATAAATGATCTGTGGGGTATTTTGAGATGAAACTTCACAGACACATTCTGCGGACAACCAAGACTAATATTACATCTTGTAAAAAGGGGCATAATTAAACTTGGTGATGTGTATTATGAATATTAGCACCTCTAATGATAAATTACTTTTGATGTTCCTCATTTGTAAATCACTTTAAATAAAAACCTCTAATGAACAAGTGTAAATGCTCAACCTCATAGGACAAAACAAACAGGACTTCATCAGGATGTCCCACAATATAATGTTACAGTTGTATTTCTTATTATTCTGTATATTGATGGAGCAACATAATGTGTCAAATGTTTGATTAAAAATCTGTAAAAGTGCTTCAGCCAAATACTTTTGATATGTTTAATGGATGATTGTTATACTTTATAAAACACATAGACTGCATCAAAAAAGAGAGATGATTTCTTGTAAATAAAATGGTGAAAAGTGCAGAAGGAGACATTTCCAAAATAGAGACTGCAACTGTTATGATATAATATTACAGTTTTATTGTGTTTTAATATGATATAAAGCACTATGAAAGTATCCTAACAGTAGTGCACACAACTTCTGTGCTTTATTCTAAGTGTTTTGATTTCTGAAGTCTATAGTAATGACAGTTGATCAGCTTGACAAAATAGACTAGCATTTTCAATGCAGAATCCAAACACAAGATAAGAAATAAGTGTGAAATAGGCCTACCTGCCCAAAGAAGCTGCTCAGCAGGTTGATCTACACCTTCTTCAAGACGTTCTCATTTGATTCTAATATAACAATTAAAGAATAAGAATATAAGTGAAGAATATAAGTGAAACTTCTTAGTTATTAATGGACTAAATATGTCCTGACCTGCCTGTAGGTGGCACTCTCTCTCTGTTCCAATCTGTATCTGGAAATAAAAGATGATCAGTGTTGTGAATATCAACATAAATGTGACACAATACATTTGTAAATAGTTAACATACTATGACACAGGCACAAACATGAAAGTTTATATATATATATATATATATATATAAAATGGGTGACGTTTACCAAACTATTTTCCATAATATGCCACTATTTTTGGTCTTTTGCTAGATAAATAACCCACAATTTGATTTCAGACTCAGAAGATGCAATTTATTATATATATTATGTAAGAAATGTATAAATTTATTATAAATGCCTTCTTAACCCTATTAGAGGATCCGATCAAATAAGGACAAACTAAATGCAAACCCATGTGTGAAAATACCCAAATATGCTCATTAACAAACACTTTTTTTTCTCTTGGTATATTTTTAATCAATATAGTAAATATAACAGGAGAAAATAGGGAAAAATCTCATACACGCTACATGCCAAAACAACAAGTGTGGATTTTCCACTATACGCTTATCCATTTAATATTTTGGCTATAAAGTTGATTTATCTCACTATTATAACACACTTCAACTGATATAACCTTCATTATTTAAATGCCATGTTACACTAACGCCAGTCACGTAATTCTGCAAAATCTAGTTTATGATTATGAAAAATAAAATATTTAGGCAAAACATGAAAGGACTAGCATGGACCAAACGGTATTCAACAATAATGTGTTTTTTGGGAGTTTAAGTTCAAGAGCTGACAAGGCCAAAATAACAAATAAAAATGTTCTTGTTTTAGAACTCTACCTGACCTAAAGAAAAGAAAAGAAAAGAAAAGAAAAGAAAAGAAAAGAAAAGAAAAGAAAAGAAAAATTACAATTCACTGCCCTAACTTCCTAACACCAAAACGGAACACAAAAGGATTCACAAACAAAAAATGGCGTCAGACTCCCTACTATTTACAATTTAGTATTTACAAAAGTATTTACAGAGGCAAGCAAAAACTAAATTTAAGGGACAATCCAAAAATCAGTGTCAAACAGGCAAATAGGTCAAATAAACCAGTATATATTTGACACAACACTTACAGCCACCCACAAAACAAACAAAGCAAACAGTACTCACAATCTCACAACTCTCTTAATACAATTTCTTACATAAACTCTGCACCGTGCAAAACAAACTGCTCAGACCACAAAGTGGCAAACAATTGCAGCTGAGGAAGTGATGTTGTGACTTTTAAAATTCTGTAGACCAATCAGGAGACAACAGGACAATCAGCCTGCAGGAGCCAATCGGATGGTTTTCCTTAGGGAGAGCAGAAACACAGACACAGCCCCAACACACAGGAGAGACAACAGAACAATCCTAATGCAGAGTTTATTAAAGGGTAATCCAAAGCTGTAGTCCAATAAACAGGCAAGAGGTCTTTAAAACACGCACGCAGGGGACTCAAGCAAACAGGGAAATCCAGAAACAGGCAGTGGTCAAAAAGAACAGAAAGGCAACAGAACGCTCAGAAATGCAGCAGTGTCCGCAGCAAGGCTTTGCAAAGACACAAGTTATAAATAATTGTGGGAGATGGAGTCCAGGGTGGAATTGCAATGGATGGAGTAGAGAGGATGCCCCCTGGTGGATGTCTAGGGCACTTCAGCTGGTAGTCATCAAACATTTTAGCTCAATATTTATTTTAACACAAAATTGTAAAGTTTTACTTTTAAAAAGTCAAACCTAAAAATAATATGCAGGGAGGGCTGCTTTTAGCCTGTAAAAATGAAGCTTTTTAAAGGAGACTTTTCTGCTCATCAAGGCTGTGTTTATTTGATTAAAAATACAGAAAAAAAACTGTAATATTGTGAAATGTTAATGCAATTTAAAATAGTTGGTTTCTATTTTAATATACTTTAAAATATAATTTATTCCTGTGATGTAAAGCTGAAGTTTCAGCATCATTACTCCAGTCTTCAGTGTCACATGATCCTTCAGAAATCATTCTGATGTACTGATTTATTATCAGTTTTGGAAACAGTTGTGCTGCTATATATTTTTTTGGAACCTGTGATGAATAAAACGTTAAACGAACAGCATTTATTTCAAATAGAAAACTTTTGTAACAATAAGCACCTCGTTCAAAGTTTGGGGTCAGTACTTTTTTTTCTTTCTTTCTCTCTTTGAAAGAAATTAATACTTTTATTCAGCAAGGATGTGTTAAATTGATCAAAAGTGATAGTAAAGACTTATATTGTTAGAAAATATTTCTATTTTGAATAAATGCTGTTCTTTTTACTTTTTTATTCATCAAAGAATCCTGAAAAAAAAAGTATCACAGGTTCTGTGATACACTGAATACTGGAGGAATGATGCTGAAAATTCAGCTTTACATCATAGGAATAAATTATATTTTAAAGTATATTAAAATAGAAACCAACTATTTTAAATTGCATTAACATTTCACAATATTACAGTTTTTTTTCTATATTTTTAATCAAATAAAAACAGCCTTGATGAGCAGAAAAGTCTCCTTTAAAAAGCACTAAAAATCTTACTGATCCCAAACTTTTGAGCGGCAGTGTAGTTTCTGGAGATCTGCTGTCCGACCTAAATGTAAACACAAGCTCTGAAATCTGTGTACATTTAACAGCTGATTCAATCGCACACCTACTGTATATAGACCTACTGTTTTTTTTTTTATTGAAGGTCATCAAACTGTGGTTATATTCCTGGATTGTCCAGAAGCTGTAGAGTCCAGTCAACCTTTACTGCGTAATAACAGCTCAGACGCCTGACTGACCAATGCAGTGTTTAATCAGAAGCATCCACTTATACAAAAACCTCTGCAAATACCTTTCTCTTTTATGCCAGAGCCTCTACACATCAGACTTTATCATAGTGGAAAAACAAACACAAGACGACTGAAGGAAAACAGAAATCCCATAAAACTCAAATGTCTAGGAATAAAAACAGGGAGTGTCTCAAACAGCGTTCTAGATTGATCAAACATCTGCCACCAAAAGAATACAAGTCAATGAAATTTAAGTTCTGCTGAATGAGGAAAATATTGAGTCACGATGATTTTCCATTCTGGCTTTATTTTTGTTAATATAAATAATGATACAGTGCAATATGTCGTGTTGCCGGGTTTTATTTTCCAAATTGTAAGACCTGGCAAGGACCAGATACATACATATACATACAGTGGATCTAAGAGAAGAAAAATGGCCAAAAGTGGAGGGTATACGCAGGTATACGGCGTATACCCACTTCTTTATCAGGCGGCTTTGTGTATATTCAATACCCTCCGATGCCCATCATTCAGTAGTGTCCTGCATTAGCCAAAATCATGAGACATATGTGAATAAATGCAGTTATTCACTAAAAACACTCAGTAAAGACAGTGATAATGTGGCACCGGCTTGCTTTGAAATATGTTTGTTCATAGGAGAGCATGTCAAGGGAGGCGCGCCAGTGGGAAAAGTACTAATTATTACCGATTACTGATTTGAATCAGTTTGTAATAATGAAAACAATACCGCACAAACAAAAGAATCAAGTTTCTACGACCAGAAAACCGATAAACCCTGTAAACTTCTCTGTCAAAGCAGGGCCGTCGCCAGAAAATCTTCAATGGGAGCATTTCGTTTTCATAGGGGGGCACAATTATGAGCAGCTATAAAATTATAGTACTTATTTATTTATACAAATGATAAAACAAATCAGAATTTGTAATGCCATTCCTTATAAATAACATAAGTCTAACCAAAAATAATTTAAGAAACAGACAAATTACAAAATAAAACGCAAATTATAATGGTATTTGTTATAAACAACATACAAAAGTCTAACCAACACGACTTTAAAGAGAAACTAAAATGCACTGATACATCTCTCATTCGGGACGAATACAAATATCCGACGCAATCGCTTAGAATTTTTTTTTTCCTTATAGTAAACAACTTAAAATACTACGTCATTTTTGGTCATAAACATAAGTATAAGACATTATTCTGATCTATAAAAGGTTAAGAGCGCGCAGTTGAAACACGGTCATGTTTTCTTATTTTCAGAGTCTGCTGTTTGAGGTTTGAGAACGCAGATCTGGGAGTTAATTATAACACTTTGACGAGACTTTGCTCAAGCATTTTAGAATTAAAAAAAAAAGCATTTCAGATGCTGTGCAAAGAGATCGGTTTGTTGGTTAGTCCAGATATGCTGTCCCATCGCAAAGTCACATGTATTTTTTTATGCGCATTAAGGCGTTTCCATTGTAGTTTATGCGCACCTTTTCTTACCGGATAAGATTTTAACGTAGTTGAGCGCATACATTTTTTACGCGCATTTTTAGAATTATTGCACATCTTGCATTTTCTTATGCAATATTCCAAAATGTGCATAAAAACAGCTATGGAAACACTGCGTTATTAGCTTCATATTGCAGAGGTCTTTTGAGCTAAATGATTTGCTTGGCAATATTTATTGCTAGATCAGAACAAATTATTGTTTTTCGTTCAAAACGAATTTTTTTTCCGAAGGGGGATGAGGGGGAGGAGGAAGAAGCGTATACACAAACACACACACACACACACACACACACACACACGCACACACGTGTCTGTTTATTGAGGGATCTTTAGACTGGCTTTATATTTAGAAAGCGAAACTAAAACAGGAGGAAAATCGGGAACACGTTTGGATTCTCCCTATGTTTTGTCTATTTGATCGTTTATATTTTTCTCCATTATTGTCTTGAACGCGTCAAACCGCTCAAATTCATCTAAACCAGATTAATGTGATTAAACGGACGAGTCTCCGGTGAGTTCGTTTCCTCATTGAATACAACAGTCTGATCAATAATTGTATAATCTATTCTATAAAAAAATATCCTTCAAAATTGTTTTATTTGAGTCTGTATATATTCCACAGGCATGTTGTCGATTACTATCGCTTTACTGGTGAATCTCCTCATAGAGACTTCTGGTAAGAAAACAAACACCAGTCAGTTTTAAGGCTTAGATATTCCACACAGACCTGATGAGTTCAGCAAAAGTTCAAATTCATCGAGTAATTCATATATGTGAACACTTTCTGTTGGATATTACGGCACTGGGTTACATAGGAAGGTGATTTAAGGTGACACTGACCACAAGGTCATAATATAACAAGCAGATTGCTATCTCTGCCAGATAATACACTGTAAAAGTCAGAATGCCCAACTAAATGTATATACATTTGTTTTAGTTTTAAGTAGGGCACAATGACCAGTTCAGAGACATTTAAAGTGAGAATTGCAGCATGCCTTGCTGATTTCTTACCCTATAGATGTAATGAACGTCATATACATTACTGACATTTCACTGAAATAAATGTCTATAGTTAATAGTGTAGCAATGTATGAAGCACAGAGTCATTTCATATTTAGGGGTACATTTCATGTCAGCCAAAAAGTCTGGAAATCATTATTGTTTTTGATAAATAAGCTAGGTGGTCAAATAATACAGGTCCTTCTCAAAAAATTAGCATATTGTGATAAAGTTAATTATTTTCTGTAATGTACTGATAAACATTAGACTTTCATATATTTTAGATTCATTACACACAACTGAAGTAGTTCAAGCCTTTTATTGTTTTAATATTGATGATTTTGGCATACAGCTCATGAAAACCCAAAATTCCTATCTCAAAAAATTAGCATATTTCATCCGACCAATAAAAGAAAAGTGTTTTTAATACAAAAAAAGTCAACCTTCAAATAATTATGTTCAGTTATGCACTCAATACTTGGTCGGGAATCCTTTTGCAGAAATGACTGCTTCAATGCGGCGTGGCATGGAGGCAATCAGCCTGTGGCACTGCTGAGGTGTTATGGAGGCCCAGGATGCTTCGATAGCGGCCTTAAGCTCATCCAGAGTGTTGGGTCTTGCGTCTCTCAACTTTCTCTTCACAATATCCCACAGATTCTCTATGGGGTTCAGGTCAGGAGAGTTGGCAGGCCAATTGAGCACAGTAATACCATGGTCAGTAAACCATTTACCAGTGGTTTTGGCACTGTGAGCAGGTGCCAGGTCGTGCTGAAAAATGAAATCTTCATCTCCGTAAAGCTTTTCAGCAGATGGAAGCATGAAGTGCTCCAAAATCTCCTGATAGCTAGCTGCATTGACCCTGCCCTTGATAAAACACAGTGGACCAACACCAGCAGCTGACATGGCACCCCAGACCATCACTGACTGTGGGTACTTGACACTGGACTTCAGGCATTTTGGCATTTCCCTCTCCCCAGTCTTCCTCCAGACTCTGGCACCTTGATTTCCGAATGACGTGCAAAATTTGCTTTCATCCGAAAAAAGTACTTTGGACCACTGAGCAACAGTCCAGTGCTGCTTCTCTGTAGCCCAGGTCAGGCGCTTCTGCCGCCGTTTCTGGTTCAAAAGTGGCTTGACCTGGGGAATGCGGCACCTGTAGCCCATTTCCTGCACACGCCTGTACACGGTGGCTCTGGATGTTTCTACTCCAGACTCAGTCCACTGCTTCCGCAGGTCCCCCAAGGTCTGGAATCGGTCCTTCTCCACAATCTTCCTCAGGGTCCGGTCACCTCTTCTCGTTGTGCGGCGTTTTCTGCCACACTTTTTCCTTCCCACAGACCTCTTGCTTGAGGGTGTCAATGATGGCCTTCTGGACAGCGGTCGGGTCGGCAGTCTTACCCATGATTGCGGTTTTGAGTAATGAACCAGGCTGGGAGTTTTTAAAAGCCTCAGGAATCTTTTGCAGGTGTTTAGAGTTAATTAGTTGATTCAGATGATTAGGTTAATAGCTCGTTTAGAGAACCTTTTCATGATATGCTAATTTTTTGAGATAGGAATTTTGGGTTTTCATGAGCTGTATGCCAAAATCATCAATATTAAAACAAAAAAAAAAGGCTTGAACTACTTCAGTTGTGTGTAATGAATCTAAAATATATGAAAGTCTAATGTTTATCAGTACATTACAGAAAATAATGAACTTTATCACAATATGCTAATTTTTTGAGAAGGACCTGTATACAGATATATGTATTTTAGAGCTAACCTGAAGAGAAAAAACCTAAGATTTACCAATTTAAACAGCACAAAAACAGCAAATTCCAGAATAGAATATCATTTTTGAAGTGAAGTGAAAAGTTAATGAAAATTTTGTGAAATTGATAATAGAGTCCATGGACATGCCATGTACCCCTAATTACTTAATGACTCTTAAGCGTGTCAATCAGTGCTGCGAATCCATAAATTCCATGCATTTTAATTTGGATTAAAATTACATTTCAGATTCAGATTTCCCATTTAAAAAATTCTGCTCGCAAAAATTCACATATTAAGTATATTAAATAAATACATAAATGATTCAGTAACTAATGCATAGTCTATTTAATTCATGTATAGAATATTTACTTTGTTCTCAGCTTCATTCTCTGTAGTGGTTCCTGCTGATCCTGTAGTGGCTCATGTGGGATCCACAGTGATTCTGTCCTGCTGGATCTCTCCTCCTGAGAACGCTGAAGAAATGGAGATCCGCTGGTACCGTCAGGATCAGTTCAACAGCCCTGTTCTCCTCTATAATCAAGGGAAGACCCAGGACATCCAGGAATGTTTCAGGAACCGAACCTCTTTGTCTCCTCGTTCAGATCAGTCTGGTGGACTGAAGGATGGAGACGTCTCTCTTCGGCTGGAGAAACTCACATTTCAGGATGAAGGTCCATTTCACTGTTATGTGAGTGGAGACACATCATATGACAGCAAAATAGTAGATCTCAAAATCACTGGTGAGTCAAAAACAATTCATTGTTTTAATGGATTTCTTCACCTCATTAAAGGAATAGCTCTTCTGTAGAAATGACTCTCCATTATGTTGCTCTTAACTCATGATTTTTTTCCTCTGGTGTTTATCAGATTCAGTAATGGGCTGTTGAGCTGCAAGAAAATGAAATAAAACAGTAGTCCAGAATATTCTCAAGTCTTTGTCATTCAGTAGTTTTTTGTGAAAAACAGACAGACATTGGGCTTATTTTAGAAAAACTGTAACATCATGAAGCTAACCCTGGTGTGAACATGAGCACTAATGCTGACTTTCATTGTTGCTGTTGTTTTTTTTTTAGCTTTATTATTGTCATTTCTATATTTTTTTCTATATATTTTATTCTGATTAGCAAATTTCCTTTCAGAGAGGAGTTCTTTTTCAGATCAGTCAGATTCATCAGGTCCATGGAAGGCTCTTTTCCTCACCTTTCTCATCTGTGCTCTTCTGGGTTTGGTTTTGTTTATCCTCTACAAATACAGAGAAAGAATGAAAGGTACAATATGCTTAAAATTTTAAAGATTTGACTTTTGAGAGGTTTTAATTTCATGCATCTCATGTGTTGATATTTATGATCTGTTCTGCAGGGAGGAAATCAGCTAAAGAAAGTAAGTAACATTAAATTTATTTATTGAACCTTTTCAGACAGCTTTACTGGAAGAAAATGCCTGTTTCTGGACTTTCTGATACAGCTAAAGAAGTTTGTTTTATGCTAGTCAATGCATGAGAGGGTTAAAATGTTTATTATGGTTTTCAGAGTTTGTAGTATTTGTGAAGCAAACTGATAATTAAAGTTTGCACTGAAATTTTATTCTCATTTTAGATTGTGAGGAGGAAACTATGGAGAAACTGACAAAAAGAGGTATTTAAAGACGTTTGTCCTTTGCTATGTTTTATAAGAACTGTAACTGCTGAAATGATTCACTAATGATTACATAAATATCTACATGTATGTTATAACAGACAATAACATGAATATGACAGGTTTGGTGAGTCTGAGTGGAAATAGATGAAAATATCCACTAACACACATTAAATAAACCAGCATTGTCATTTCACAACAACAGTTATAGCCAAATATTTATAAACCAGTCTGTTTCAGAGATCTAAAAGCATCAGTAAAATGCTTCTGTTTTGTATTTATACAGTTTATCATGTCATTTATCATATTTCATAAGTTATTTAATCAGAATAAAGAGCTTCTTGTGTGACACTCCCGCACTGTCAAGCAATTATTCACTTATTACTTTCTTTGACAGACTCAATTCTGTTGCATATTGATACTATAGATGTTCTCATTTATAGCTGTAGTTGAGTCACTAATTATATATTTTATATTTTAGTTGTAAGAGAAATAAATATAGAAGAACTGAGGAAACATGGAGGTAAAACATCATCTCATATAGCTTTCATCATTTCATTTATATATGCTTATATTTCACAATACATGTGTAAATATCATTTTATGTATGTGATGATTCATTGCTTTATGTATTTTTGTCCTCACAGTTGAGATCACTATTGACAGTGAGCATTCACATCCAGATCTGAGGGTTTCTAAAGACTGTAAAATCATGAGAGACAGTCCAGATTATAATCACACTGGAGATGGATTTCCATATGAATTATATGCATCTGGAGCCCAAAGATTCACCTCTGGTCGTCACTATTGGGAGGTAGAGCTGGCAAAGGAAAATACACCTCCTAAAGACTACTGGTTAATTGGTGTGATGAAAGATGGAAATTTTGTGTCAAGAGACAGATCTGCTTTAACTGCATCAAACGGTTACTGGTTCTTGTGTTCAGATGGTCCTCATGGCTTTCACATCAACACTGATCCACCAGTTAAACTCTCACTGACACCGAGACCTGAACAACTGGGAGTTCTGTTAGATTATGATGATGGTCTGCTGTCATTTTACAACGTCAAAGAGAATAAACATCTCCTGACCATCAGCAGCAGATTCTCTGGATCAGTGGTTCCTCTGTTCAGTCCTGGTGTTGGGGATCTGAGTGCACTTAAAATTCTGGATTGTCCAAAACCTGTAGAATCATCTGAAGACTCCAGTGGTAATCCAAAACCTGATGAATTAACTGTAGAGTCCAGTCAACCTTTACTGAGTAATAACAGCTCAGACGCCTGACTGACCAGTGTGTTTAAAACAGACATAAAGAAGGATGCATGTCCACAAAAACTCTAATCTTCATCTGATTTCAAGGTCATGTGTTTGGTTCCGGTTTATTTGCATGTCATATTTCTAGTATTTGGTCAAAGTGTTTCAGTGGTTGTAAATAGCTCAAGTGTGTATAGAACAGGAACAAACAGCTCAGTCACAGAGGCTCACTGTCCTGCTGAATTTAGCTCTTCAGGATTACTAGAAATTTGCAGGCGGGTGTTTGATTAATGATCAAACAAAACTCTGCAAACTCTTAAAAATAAAGCTTTCTAAAAGAGCGTTTTCACAATGAAGGATCTGAGGATCCTCAGATGCAAAAAAAGTGTTTTGCTTCAAGAGAGCCACCATACATTTGTGTTGTTTTACTTTCTTTTTTTAATATTCTTCATTAATTTAATATAATTTATTAATTTATAATCACTTATCATTTTAGTTTTTTTTTTTTATTTATCTTTAATCATATAATCATTTATAATAATCATTATAGTAATTTATATATACATTTCATTGATTCATTAATTGATTAGTCTGTTGTTTTTTTATACATTTCTTTCCGTTGTTTAGTGTTATGACTGTGTGGTTTCAAGGGCTGTTTGTCTTAATGAATAAGAGATACAAGGAATATTTATGAAACCCAAGGTTTATGGGATTTTGTTGTGAATCAGTTTGGTATAACAATACTTGTTGGATTTGTGTTCTTCAGACGAAGTCTGAGCATTGAGACATACGCAACAAAGTGCAATAAACTCTTCTCCATCATCACTTCATCTCCTGCTTCTGCTCTTCACTTTCACTGTTTTTTTCCTCAGTCAACTTCTTGGCTGACAGAAGCCTGTTAATAGTGTTTTGGGTACCAGACAAGGCCTCCTGTTAATAGGGTTTGGGTATTAGACAACTCTGCTGACGAGTTCTGTTACCAGAAAAACTGATTTTTTCTGACGGGATCTGACATCTGGGGCTGGATCTTAATTGTCTAGACATGGGGACAGCGATCTAACAACAGTGACACCATAGAAGAACTATTACTAGTTCCCCAAAAAACATTAAGAAGCTTTCGCACAATCGGAAATTCCATGAATGTTCAAGGTTCCTCATGGAACCATTGATGCCAATAAAATGCTTTATTTTTAAGAGTGCAGGACCACTGTTGCTTTGTTTAATTGGCATTATAGTGTTGTAAAAATGCAAGTAATTTTTCGATTTTCAATACTTTGGACTTTAAAATAAGCTTCTTAATGTCTGTTCATCAGTCTTTATGTAACAGACAACAATTTAATAAGCCATATAGATATGTTTATGTATTAGGGATAGGTGTGTTAATGTGTGTGTTCATGTGCATGTGGGAAATCAGGTACAGTACAGCATGCTTAACATTGTGCATTTAATTTTCAAACTAAACAATGGAATAAATGCGAATGTACATGTAATGGAGCACATTCATCTTCTGTCTACAGGGATAATTTAACAGTCTTCAGCACAAAATAAAGGGTCTTTCTCAAGCACTGAAGAGTTCAGATGCAAAGGCCTCTAAATCCAGCTGACATCTTTCCTTAAAAAACACATTTTTATCAGGCTCTGATAGGTTTCTATGTAAGTAGAGGCTGGGATTTTAGTGAGTTTGAAGTAAAAGTATTTGATGGATGTATAATATGTGTCCAGAGCATTCACTTTAACTCATTTTTGACCAAGATGGCTTTTAGCTTGTTTTGCATCTGAACTCTTCAAATGATCAAACTGTTTTAAAGTTATATCATAGTTTTGAGTGAGGAACAGAACTCAACTTTACACACAACAGACCAGCATTTACACGAGAGCAGAAGTGAGTAAGTGTAAGATACCTGTCCAAAGATGCTGGTGTTCACCTTCTTCATAGTGTCCTCATTTGATTTCTTGCTTTTCTTCTTCTTGAGGCCATCATGTAGAGGACTGATTCTGAATTTAAGAACATGACATAAGAAAAATGTAAAGTGAAAGCAGTTGTTTAGTATTGGGAGATTTCTTAATCATCAATGGAAATGTTTCCTTACCTGTATGTAGGTGGCGCTCTCTCCACTTTCTGTGCCATTCTGTAAGAGACAATCACTCAATAAGAGATCATTAGGAATATCAACATACATTTGTAAAGAGTAACATATTATGAGACAGTCACAAACTCACAATTTTTTGTTTGTTTGTTTGTTTTTGTAGCCAATCAGATTTTGTAGATTAAGCAGCTGCTTACATCTGCCATGTTATCGATTCATGCTGTATTGTCATCTTAAGATGTTTCATGTTGTGAAGCATTAATTTTTGTAAAAACAAATATGAATAACTATTTTGTGTTGCATGGAAAGGCATAATGATCAAAGATATGAAAATGAGATCATGCAACTAAGATTACTCTGTGTTTTCTCAACATTTTTATTTGTTTGCAGATTGAAGATTTTCAAATAGTTGTATCTCGGGCCAAATATTGTCCTCGGCCATACATCAATGGAAAGCTTATTTATTTAGTTGGGACACTTAATTTCTGGCAATGTCAGAACTGACCTGAGCTGGATAATAACATCACTGAACCAACAATAAACTGCCTTTAACTGAAAAATGAGTGTTTACTGTTGTCCTTTTGCATTACCATCACACTATTTCCATGCTTAGTCCTGTAAAGCTGCTTTGACACAATCTGTAATGTAAAAAGTGCTATATAAAGGTGACTTGACTTTGTATGGAGTTTATAAATCTTAAATCCTATGGTATGCACATGAATAATTCTCTATGATGTAAACATAAGAAACCATCAACATTTAATATAATTGTAATAAAATGTAATAAACTTGCTTTAACTGATCTCAAAGTTCTTTAACTTCAATAAACACACAAAAATGAACGGATCGACTGCACATACCTCTGCTCAGCTGTGACTTGAACTGTGGTCTGCAGGTGATGAGATAACATACAGGTAGGCAAGCCCTCACATGATAATGATTGGTCGAGTGATGAGCTTAAATCTTGATATAGAGTATGACAGACCGATGTGGGAGAAGAGTGCTCCAGGAAAGTCTGAAAATACAAGTCCAAGGCGAAATACACGTAAATGACGATTTGCACATTCAGATTCAATGATAAACTCATTTTGAACATTCAAAACTTGAGACTGTCCTCAAAGAAAATACGACCCAGTTGTACGTTTTTTAATCGACCAAATACGACCCATGTTTACGTTTTAAAGTTAAGCGCCCTCTAGCGGTCGTAAAAATAATGACAGTGTCGCGTTGGATCTGACGTCATGGAATGACGTATGAGTTTTTATACCGATTTCACGGTAATTTAAACGTGTTTTACTAGGTGTAATTCGTATAAATGACCACACCTAACCCCACCCTAAACCTACCCCTTACAGAAATAGTGCAAAATCATGATTTCTAGTGCATATTCCAAAAAAAAAAAAACATACAATGAAAACATATACGTTCTCTAGTATCAAACCTGTGTTCATATGATTATACTACTTCGCAGTGCAACGCGCTACTAATTGACCTACACATAATGCTAAGGTTGAGTTAGATACCTGTTACTGATAAGGGTGCAAATGCTCAATACGCTCTATAGAGATGTATTTGAGGATTTGTGAAAACGACTTTCGTCGGTCGTATAAATTGGAGGACATGTTGTTATGACAACAACATTAGAGCAGTTTGGTTGCAATCCTTTAACATCACAGTTAGTAGAAAGCAAACTAAACTAGAACGATTCAAAGCAGAAACAGATGTCATTTCTTCTTCATCAGTGGACAGAACGTTCCCTGACCTGACTGTAGATGGCGCCCTTTCCGCTACCAAGCCATTCTGTAGAGCAAGGGTTTACAAACTGGGGTCCAGAGACCCTCAGGGGGCCAAAAGGAAGTGCTAGGGGCCCCTTGGAAATGTTTAGAGAAAATAAAAACTTTACAAATAAATGTAAAAAATATATTATTATTATTATTATTATTGTTTATTTATTATAATAATTATATTATAATTAATACAAAAATGTGATTGAATATAAATGAAAGAAATAAATTATCCAAAAAAAAAATTATTAAAATAAATTTGTAAAAATAAAAATAAAGAAATAAATAAAAAATGAGGTCTATATTAAAATGAATTATACAATTTAGATTAAAATGATAACTACTCTACATTAAAATACATTTTAAATAATTGTTTTAGAAAAAAAAATAATAATAATGTAATTTAAAAGAAACTAAAATTAAATATTTTAGACTTGCTTATAATAGGATTTCACTAAATCACGCTCAGCCTATGACTGTCACGTCTCAACTCAATCCTGCACTTTCACCCCGGTCCCTGAGCACCAGCACCCGTGAACCATCCCCCGAATACTAATCCGGAACACCTGTGCTGCCCTGATTACCCAGTGTATTTATACCCACCTCTCTCTCATACTCACCACTCGGGATCGAAGTAACATGCCTGGTTGTTGCTCTTCTTCTTTGGATACTCTCCTTTCGGATTCCTTCGGACTTGTGAATTGTGGACTTCTACACTGTGGATGGAAACAAGAGGATTTGAGGGAAGTGACTTTGTGAACCGTAATTCTAATGTCTATGGATGGACTTACATTCCTGTGCTCGTCTCGCAGTTCGGGACTCCAGCAGTTTGTATGGCTATAAACTAAGTTGTTCATGTTTCTTGGAAGCACTGTAAATAAACATTCACAAACTTACCTTCTGCCTTTCGCCCCTTCTCTGACCAAGCGTTACAGGATCCCGAGTCTAAGAAAGACATAAACAAACATGGAGACGCCGCCAACAACCAAAACCGCGGCAGTGGATCCATTCGCTGAGCTTGTGCACGCCTTACGTCAGTCTATGTCACCACAACCCGTTCCTTCTGTGATCGCTCGATCCCCGCTAGCTCGTCCTGCTACATACTCCGGCGAACCGGAGGGCTGCAATGGATTTATTCTCCAGTGTTCGCTGTATATCGAAGCCAACAGTGTGAGTTTTACCAACGAAATCTCTAAAATCTCTTTTGTGATTTCTCTGCTGACAGGACGAGCTCTACAATGGGCGGACGGGTTGTGGACATCAAAAAGCCCTGCACTAGCCACCATCACTTCCTTCTTCACTCATTTTAAGCAGGTATTCGGTACTGCACTCACCAATCTCTCTGTTCATGACGAACTGATTCATCTGCGCCAAGGCGACCTCTCCATACATGACTATACGCTGCGATTCCGCTCTTTAGCGGCCACGAGTGGTTGGAACGAGATAGCGCTGTTAGCTGCTTATCGCAAAGGATTGCATCCTGAGATACGGAGACAGATGGTGATCTACGATGACAACTCTAATATAGAGACTTTCGTTCAAAAAGCCATACATGTTTCCCAACATCTATCAGCCTGTTCTGTTCCTACTAACCAGTTTCCAGTCCGTACAGAGAGCACAGTGAGTCAAAACGCCTTGGATGAGCCTATGATCACCGATCATTACCATCTCCATTCCTCTGAACGACAACGAAGATTAAAGAGAGGCCTATGTCTATATTGTGGAGGAGCTGATCACATAATCGCCGCCTGTCCGATTCGACCTCCGAAAGCTATGGTGAGTGCAGTCCGACTTACACCCAACACCTCTCATATACCCCATTTTATCGCACAGCTCAAAATTAATCGTCACTTTTTCCCCGTCTCTGTGTTGGTGGATTCCGGCGCTGCTGGGAACTTTGTCTCCTCCCACTTCGTGGACCGCCATAATCTGAGAACCGTACCCAGTGAGACCAGTTACCAGATAACCACCATCCAGGGCACTCCGCTGGGTAATGGTAAAATCACACGGAGAACTCCGACCTGGGAATTAACCGTTCACCGTCAACACAAGGAGAAACTGACCTTCCTAATCCTTCCTGACTCGGTTGTTGACGTCATCCTTGGTCGTCCTTGGCTCGCACATCACCAACCACACATGGACTGGAAGACGGGCAAGGTTCTGGAATGGAATGAGTCATGTCAGCATCGCTGCCTCCAGAAGGAAGGAGAACGACTCCCTCTCCAATCCACTACCATCGAAAGCCCCAACACTACGATCACTGTCACTATCCCTCCAGCGTATCATACCTACCACGACGTCTTCAGTAAGGAGAAAGCCACCAGTCTTCCCCCTCACAGGCCCTGGGATTGTAGCATCGACCTGCTGCCAGGCACAAAACTCCCTCACGGACGTATCTACCCATTATCCAAACCCGAACAGGAAGCGATGAAGCAATACATCGATGAGGCGTTACATCAGGGGTTCATCAGACCATCCACCTCACCAGCAGCTTCTAGCTTCTTCTTTGTGGCTAAGAAGGATGGAGGGCTCCGACCCTGCATCGACTACCGGGTGCTAAATGAGGCCACGGTGAAATTTGCTTATCCCCTTCCACTAGTTCCAGCTGCCCTGGAGGAACTCCGTGAAGCCTGCATCTTCTCAAAGCTTGACCTCCGCAGCGCATATAACCTGATCCGTATCCGAGAGGGAGATGAATGGAAGACTGCCTTTGTCACGCCCACTGGGCACTACGAATATCGGGTAATGCCCTATGGACTTGCCAACAGCCCATCGGTATTTCAGAATTTCATGAATGAAATCTTCAGAGACTATCTTCATCAGTTTGTCATCGTTTATATTGACGATATCCTCATCTACTCACGTAATGTGGAGGAACATCAGAATCATGTCTGCAAGGTCCTCAACCGTCTCCGACAGCATCAGTTGTACCTTAAGACTGAAAAGTGCGAATTCCACGTAACAACCGTCTCCTTTCTCGGGTACGTGATCTCTGCGGAGGGAGTGAAGATGGAGCCAGGAAAGGTCGATGCGGTTAAGAAGTGGCCTTCACCTTCAACGATTAAAGAACTGCAACGTTTCCTGGGCTTCGCCAACTTTTACCGCAGGTTCATTAAAAACTACAGTCTATGTGCATCCCCTCTGACCTCCCTATTGAAGGGAGGCAAGAAGAAACTCGACTGGAGTCAACCAGCCCAGGAAGCGTTTGAACGGTTGAAGGAGAAGTTTACCACCGCTCCAATCCTATCACACCCAAATCCAGAACTTCCCTTCACAGTGGAAGTAGATGCTGCAGACCAGGGGGTCGGAGCCGTTCTCTCCCAATGGTCTGGTGAGCCACGAACCCTCCATCCATGTGCGTACTTTTCCAGGAAACTTTCTCCAGCGGAACAAAATTACGGTATTGGAGATCGGGAATTGCTGGCTATTAAATTAGCCCTCGAGGAATGGCGTCACTGGCTTGAGGGAGCTCATCATCCTTTCACTGTCATTACAGACCACAAGAACCTGCAATATCTTCGTGATGCTAAACGTCTCAACGCTCGTCAAGCCCGCTGGTCCCTTTTCTTTGCACGGTTTCGATTCTCCATCACTTATCAACCAGGATCCAAAAACGTCAAAGCTGATGCTCTGTCATGTATGTATTCTCCAGACTCTGCGATTATTCCCCCGGACCCAATTCTTCCTCCATCTGTTACAGTTGCACCCATCCTTTGGCGATTTGAGGATGAACTACGTGACGCCATCCTCGAGGAGCCAGCGCCCCCTGGAGTGCCCGAAGGTCTAAAGTATGTACCCACTAGGCTGCGACTTCAGCTCCTGGAAGGTACGCACACCTCACCTGGATCCGGACACCCTGGCAGCAGGCGCACCCTCTCGCTCCTTCGCCAACGGTTCTGGTGGCCAAGGATGGACCGGGATGTCCACCGTTTCATCCAGGGTTGTTCGGTCTGTGCCGTTACTACTACACCTCGTCGTCTACCGGAAGGGAAGCTTCAACCTCTGCCCATTCCTCGTCGGCCCTGGACACACTTAGGGGTCGACTTTGCCACGGACTTACCCTCTTCCAATGGATTCACCACTATCCTGGTGGTAGTGGATCGGTTCTCGAAGGCCTGCAAGTTCATCCCACTGAAGGGTCTACCTACGGCTATGGAGACGGCGGAATCACTATTCCAAAATGTCTTCCGTAACTTTGGATTGCCCGAAGACATCGTGTCTGATAGAGGTCCCCAGTTTATCTCCAGGGTTTGGCGAGGATTCTTTTCCCTCCTGGGTACTGCTATCAGTCTCTCCTCCGGTTATCACCCGCAAACTAACGGCCAGACCGAACGTAAGATCCAAGAATTATCCCGGTACCTCCGAACATACTGTGCCCAACATCAAGAAACCTGGAGCCAGTATCTACCGTGGGCCGAATACGCCCAAAATTCTCTCCGTCAGTCTACCACTGGTTTAACTCCTTTTCAATGTGTTTTAGGATACCAACCAGCCTTGTTCCCCTGGAACGGAGAGTCTTCGGAAGTCCCTGCGGTAGATCACTGGTTCCGGGAGAGCGAGAGGGTCTGGGACTCGGCTCATGTCCATCTCCAGCAGGCAGTCCGGAGACATACGGAGGCTGCAAATCGTCGCCGACTTCCTGCTCCGACTTACCAGCCTGGAGATCGTGTCTGGCTATCCACCCGCGACATCCGTCTCCGGCTGCCTAGCAGGAAGCTGAGTCCCCGCTACATCGGGCCTTTCACCATACACTCTCAAATAAATCCTGTCACTTACCGTCTCGACTTACCAGCCCATTACCGAATTGCACCTACCTTCCACGTATCCTTACTCAAACCATACTTACCCTCAGTTGTCCCTTCCTCCACAGACCCGGAACCCGATCCCCCGCCAGAGCAACCAGAAATTCAGGGAGACCACATCTTCCAGGTCCGGGCCATCCTCGACTCCCGGCGGCGCGCCGGCCGGCTCCAGTACCTAGTCGACTGGGAGGGGTTCGGACCCGAGGAGAGATCGTGGATACCACATGCCGACATCTTGGACCCATCTCTCCTCGAGGACTTCCATCATCAGAATCCAGATCGTCCGGGCCCCCGAGGTCGCGGTCGGCCGCGTCGCCGGATAAGGGTGTCAGGTGCCACCCGTGGAGAGAGGGGTACTGTCACGTCTCAACTCAATCCTGCACTTTCACCCCGGTCCCTGAGCACCAGCACCCGTGAACCATCCCCCGAATACTAATCCGGAACACCTGTGCTGCCCTGATTACCCAGTGTATTTATACCCACCTCTCTCTCATACTCACCACTCGGGATCGAAGTAACATGCCTGGTTGTTGCTCTTCTTCTTTGGATACTCTCCTTTCGGATTCCTTCGGACTTGTGAATTGTGGACTTCTACACTGTGGATGGAAACAAGAGGATTTGAGGGAAGTGACTTTGTGAACCGTAATTCTAATGTCTATGGATGGACTTACATTCCTGTGCTCGTCTCGCAGTTCGGGACTCCAGCAGTTTGTATGGCTATAAACTAAGTTGTTCATGTTTCTTGGAAGCACTGTAAATAAACATTCACAAACTTACCTTCTGCCTTTCGCCCCTTCTCTGACCAAGCGTTACAATGACACAAATACGCAAGTTTATTCAAGCATTTTCCTTAATGTCACTGTAAAAAATCCCCGAGTTTTTTCCATTCATCAGATGCAGAGACAGAACGAAGATGCTCCCTCAAACAAACCCCTCATCAGATACTGAGCATCTGAACGTCCAAATTGTCACACTTTTGATATACAGTATATGGCATATTTCATGCTTTATATATACACGTATGTTCACATTTAAAATATCATTACACCAAATATGACGCGTTATTGATGTTTGTTATCTGATGACGTCTGTTTATTGAGGGATCTTTGGACTGGCTTTGTATTTAAAAAACGAAAGTAAAACAGGAGGGAAATCAGGGACACGTTTGAATTCTCCCTATTTTTTGTCTATTTTATCATTTATATGTTTATATTATGTGTCTTGAACGCGTCTAACCGCTCAAATTCATCTAAAGCAGATTAATGTGATTAAACGGACGAGTCTTTGTCTCCGGTGAGTTTGTTTCCTCATTGAATGCAACAGTCCGATCGATCGTATTTCTTGTATCATTTATTTTGGAAAAGAATATCTTTCAATGTTTGTTTTATTTGAGTCTGTATATATTCCACAGGCATGTTGTTGATTAATATCGCTTTACTGAATCTCCTCATAGAGACTTCTGGTAAGAACACGACAAACACGCTTCATTTCATTCAGTTTTAAAACTTAGATATTCCTACAGATGCCTGATGAGTTCAGCAAATCTTCAAGTTTATCGAGTAATTTATATATTTGAACACTTTCTATGTATATATTATTGCACTGGATTACGATATAGGAAGGAGTTAAGGTGACCCAACCACAAGGTCATAAAATAGCAAGCAGATCTCTGCCAGACAATAGGCTGTAAAAGTCAGAATGCCCAACTGTCAAGTTTATATAAATGTATTTTACAGTTAGTTTTGAGTAGGGCTCAAAGTTAGCCTCCATGTTAAGAACAGAGCCTTACAAACTAGCCAATAGGTAAGCAGACTTACTTTTTAAATTCAACTGAGACTAATGTGTGTTTATCTAAACTAAAATAAAAAAAAATAAAAAAATATATTTTATATATATATATATATATATATATATATATATATATATATATATATATGACCAGTCTTTAAAAAAAAAAAAAAGGACAACTTATTTTAAAGACTAGTCTAAACCTTTTATGCCATCCGCCACAGTTGTTTGTGAGTTTGTCAAAGTGAGAATTGCAGCCTGCCTTGTTGATTTTTTTAATGAATAATGAAGTCTTACATATTAGTCAAATTTTGCGAATCCATAATTTCAGTCTGAGTGGGAAATCTTTAAGGCGAGACACTGCAGGTGAATAGGGTAAACAAAAAAAAAAGAATAATAATAATAATAGTAACTAATACTTACCCAGTTGATTGATTACATTGATAATTGCAAACTTTTTTGTATTACAAGTTTTCTAAATTGTTAACGAGGAAAACGAGGCATTATTTATTGAAATATGCACTAGTTTGCATACATATCTAGTACAAAAATCTAAACACTGGATGAAGTCAGTTTCAAAATTCTCGTTTAATTCTTTTTTTTTTTTTTTTGGCATATTAGAGTCATATTTTTTACAGAGGGACTTTTGGGGTATGTCATTTTGTCACATAATTCAGAAAATACTTAGAACATACACAAAAACAGTATATTTTTTACAATTTGAGGGGAATAAAGTATATAATCAAGCAAATTATACATGAACAAATCCCTCTGTAAACACCTTCTGGATATACACAGGAATAAAAATGTAAAGCCTGGTGTGTGTAAGTGCTACTGAAGTGGAGATTTCTGGCTCAGTGTAGGAGAAAAGGCTCATTTTGAGAAAACAACCTTTAAAAATATGTATTGTAATTGAAATCTATTGAGACAAATAGATCAAGTGCTATCAAATAAACACTTAACAGTGTCTTTTGGATGTTATCTTTCCACTAGTCTGAAAACACACTTTAGGAAAAACCAAAAAGCCCAAAATATCAAATTTGACAGGTGACTGAAAAAAAGTTTTTGCCTGCAGTGTCTCGCCTTAAGCCTCATGCACAAAATAACCAGATTCTGCTCACAAATCAAGCTGAGCAACAGTACATGTGACCATGCCTTAAATATATTAAATAAATACATTATTCAGTAACTAATGTATAGTGCATTTACCATTTAAATAATGCACATTATACAATATATTTACTTCTCTGTTCTCAGCGTCTTTCTCTGTAGTGGTTCCTCCTGATCCTGTAGTGGCTCATGTGGGATCCACAGTGATTTTGCCCTGCCGGATCTCTCCTCCTGAGAACGCTGAAGCTCTGGAGATCCGCTGGTATCGTCAGGATCAGTTCAGCAACCCAGTTCTCCTCTATAATCATGGGAAGATCCAGGACATCCAGGATGAATCATACAGGAACCGAACCTCTTTGACTCCACAGTCAGATCAGTCTGGTGGACTGCAGGATGGAGACGTCTCTCTGCAGCTGGAGAAACTCAGAGTTCAAGATGAAGATTCATTTCATTGCTATGTGAGTGGAGAAAGCTCATATACCAGTGAAAATGTGGTTCTCAAAATCACAGGTAAGCAAGCATCTACACCTCATTAATGAAGACTATCACTGAGGACTGCTGAAACATCACTCATCCATATGACTTGTGCATTAGCCTCAGTTGCTTTATCTTTGTCTGGAGAAGATCTGAACATCTTCCTGTCCTCCAGCTTTAGGATCCACTCCTGTCCTTGTTCCAAAGCCTCTTGATGATGATCGTGTGAACATCAGCTGCAGGTCCAGCGGCTGGTATCCAGAGCCCAGTGTCACATGGACATCAGATGACAGAAGGGTTCTCCATCCTGGAGGATCATCTCACAGTCGTGGAGCGGATGAGATGTTCTCTGTCCACAGCTGGACGGCCGTCTCTCGCTCAGATGCTCAACTGGTCTCATGTTCAATGTCCATCATAACTGGAGAGTCCAAAGAAAGTAGGATTGATGTACAGGACATCGTCTCTTCAGGTTAGAGAACATTTTCACTAATACTTTAACCTCATGGTATGGTAGCAGACAGGGCCGGCCCAGGCTCTGTTGGCACCCTAGGCGAGATTTTAGATTACCCCCCTTACAAAATTCAGAAAATGCACATTTTTCAAACCTTTACTAGAATATAACATAACATTACATACAGTGGATATAAAAAGTCTACACACCCCTGTTAAAATCCCAGGTTTATGCGATTTAAAAAAAAAAAATTCAGAACTTTTTCCACCTTTATTGTGACCTATAACTTGTACAACTCAATTGAAAAACAAACAAATCTTTTTTTTTTTTTTTTTTTTTTAGGTGGAAAGTAAAAATAAAAAAACTAAAATAATGTGGTTGCGTTAGCGTTCACCAGTGATGCGCGGGTCAATGTATAAACAACCCGCACCCGACCGACGTTTTCAACTAACCCGCCTGCAACTCGGACCGCAAAAAAAAAGAGAAAATATTGTACCCGACCCGCTTCCTGACCCGCATTTTTTAAAAGTAGCCTAGTAAATGCTCATCGTAGCATCATTGGGCCATAGACGTAGGAACTAGGGGTGCAGGGGTGTGTCTAGTACTATATACATTACAAAGGTTTAATTCAGTTGTCCCCAACCCCCGGGCCGCGGACCGGCACGGGTCCGTGGGTCAATTAGTACCGGGCCGTAAAGAAAATACAGGTCCTTCTCAAAAAATTTGCATATTGTGATAAAGTTCATTATTTTCTGTAATGTACTGATAAACATTAGACTTTCATATATTTTAGATTCATTACACACAACTCGAAGTAGTTCAGGCCTTTTATTGTTTTAATATTGATGATTTTGGCATACAGCTCATGAAAACCCAAAATTCCTATCTCAAAAAATTAGCATATTTCATCCGACCAATAAAAGAAAAGTGTTTTTAATACAAAAAAAGTCAACCTTCAAATAATTACGTTCAGTTATGCACTCAATACTTGGTCGGGAATCCTTTTGCAGAAATGACTGCTTCAATGCGGCGTGGCATGGAGGCAATCAGCCTGTGGCACTGCTGAGGTGTTATGGAGGCCCAGGATGCTTCGATAGCGGCCTTAAGCTCATCCAGAGTGTTGGGTCTTGCGTCTCTCAACTTTCTCTTCACAATATCCCACAGATTCTCTATGGGGTTCAGGTCAGGAGAGTTGGCAGGCCAATTGAGCACAGTAATACCATGGTCAGTAAACCATTTACCAGTGGTTTTGGCACTGTGAGCAGGTGCCAGGTCGTGCTGAAAAATGAAATCATCTCCATAAAGCTTTTCAGCAGATGGAAGCATGAAGTGCTCCAAAATCTCCTGATAGCTAGCTGCATTGACCCTGCCCTTGATAAAACACAGTGGACCAACACCAGCAGCTGACATGGCGCCCCAGACCATCACTGACTGTGGGTACTTGACACTGGACTTCAGGCATTTTGGCATTTCCCTCTCCCCAGTCTTCCTCCAGACTCTGGCACCTTGATTTCCGAATGACATGCAAAATTTGCTTTCATCCGAAAAAAGTACTTTGGACCACTGAGCAACAGTCCAGTGCTGCTTCTCTGTAGCCCAGGTCAGGCGCTTCTGCCGCTGTTTCTGGTTCAAAAGTGGCTTGACCTGGGGAATGCGGCACCTGTAGCCCATTTCCTGCACACGCCTGTACACGGTGGCTCTGGATGTTTCTACTCCAGACTCAGTCCACTGCTTCCGCAGGTCCCCCAAGGTCTGGAATCGGTCCTTCTCCACAATCTTCCTCAGGGTCCGGTCACCTCTTCTCGTTGTGCAGCGTTTTCTGCCACACTTTTTCCTTCCCACAGACCTCTTGCTTGAGGGTGTCAATGATGGCCTTCTGGACAGCGGTCAGGTCGGCAGTCTTACCCATGATTGCGGTTTTGAGTAATGAACCAGGCTGGGAGTTTTTAAAAGCCTCAGGAATCTTTTGCAGGTGTTTAGAGTTAATTAGTTGATTCAGATGATTAGGTTAATAGCTTGTTTAGAGAACCTTTTCATGATATGCTAATTTTTTGAGATAGGAATTTTGGGTTTTCATGAGCTGTATGCCAAAATCATCAATATTAAAACAAAAAAAAGGCTTGAACTACTTCAGTTGTGTGTAATGAATCTAAAATATATGAAAGTCTAATGTTTATCAGTACATTACAGAAAATAATGAACTTTATCACAATATGCTAATTTTTTGAGAAGGACCTGTATACAGATATATGTATTTTAGAGCTAACCTGAAGAGAAAAAACCTAAGATTTACCAATTTAAACAGCACAAAAACAGCAAATTCCAGAATAGAATATCATTTTTGAAGTGAAATGAAAAGTTAATGAAAATTTTGTGAAATTGATAATAGAGTCCATGGACATGCCATGTACCCCTAATTACTTAATGACTCTTAAGCGTGTCAATCAGTGCTGCGAATCCATAAATTCCATGCATTTTAATTTGGATTAAAATTATATTTCAGATTCAGATTTCCCATTTAAAAAATTCTGCTCGCAAAAATTCACATATTAAGTATATTAAATAAATACATAAATGATTCAGTAACTAATGCATAGTCTATTTAATTCATGTATAGAATATTTACTTTGTTCTCAGCTTCATTCTCTGTAGTGGTTCCTGCTGATCCTGTAGTGGCTCATGTGGGATCCACAGTGATTCTGTCCTGCTGGATCTCTCCTCCTGAGAACGCTGAAGAAATGGAGATCCGCTGGTACCGTCAGGATCAGTTCAACAGCCCTGTTCTCCTCTATAATCAAGGGAAGACCCAGGACATCCAGGAATGTTTCAGGAACCGAACCTCTTTGTCTCCTCGTTCAGATCAGTCTGGTGGACTGAAGGATGGAGACGTCTCTCTTCGGCTGGAGAAACTCACATTTCAGGATGAAGGTCCATTTCACTGTTATGTGAGTGGAGACACATCATATGACAGCAAAATAGTAGATCTCAAAATCACTGGTGAGTCAAAAACAATTCATTGTTTTAATGGATTTCTTCGCCTCATTAAAGGAATAGCTCTTCTGTAGAAATGACTCTCCATTATGTTGCTCCTAACTCATGATTTTTTTCCTCTGGTGTTTATCAGATTCAGTAATGGGCTGTTGAGCTGCAAGAAAATGAAATAAAACAGTAGTCCAGAATATTCTCAAGTCTTTGTGATTCAGTAGCTTTTTGTGAAAAACAGACAGACATTGGGCTTATTTTAGAAAAACTGTAACATCATGAAGCTAACCCTGGTGTGAACTTGAGCACTAATGCTGACTTTCATTGTTGCTGTTGTTTTTTTTTTTAGCTTTATTATTGTCATTTCTATATTTTTTTCTATACATTTTATTCTGATTAGCAAATTTCCTTTCAGAGAGGAGTTCTTTTTCAGATCAGTCAGATTCATCAGGTCCATGGAAGGCTCTTTTCCTCACCTTTCTCATCTGTGCTCTTCTGGGTTTGGTTTTGTTTATCCTCTACAAATACAGAGAAAGAATGAAAGGTACAATATGCTTAAAATTTTAAAGATTTGACTTTTGAGAGGTTTTAATTTCATGCATCTCATGTGTTGATATTTATGATCTGTTCTGCAGGGAGGAAATCAGCTAAAGAAAGTAAGTAACATTAAATTTATTTATTGAACCTTTTCAGACAGCTTTACTGGGAGAAAATGCCTGTTTCTGGACTTTCTGATACAGCTAAAGAAGTTTGTTTTATGCTAGTCAATGCATGAGAGGGTTAAAATGTAATTTATTATGGTTTTCAGAGTTTGTAGTATTTGTGAAGCAAACTGATAATTAAAGTTTGCACTGAAATTTTACTCTCATGTTAGATTGTGAGGAGGAAACTATGGAGAAACTGACAAAAAGAGGTATTTAAAGACGTTTGTCCTTTGCTATGTTTTATAAGAACTGTAACTGCTGAAATGTTTCACTAATGATTTCATAAATGTCTACATGTATGTTATAACAGACAATAACAGGAATATGGAGTGAAATATTGTAGATGTGAATGGAAATAGATGCAAATATCACATTAAATAAACCAGTATTGCCATTTCACAACAATTATAGCCAAATATTTATAATCCAGTCTGTTTCAGAGATCTGAAAGCATCGGTAAAATGCTTCCGTTTTGTATTTATACAGTTTATCATGTAATTTATCATATTTCATATGCTATTTTATCAGAATAAAGAGCCTCTAGTGTGACACTCCCGCACTGTCAAGCAATTATTCACTTATTACTGTTATTAATGTTATTTACTTTCTATGACAGACTCACTTTTGTTGCATATTGATACTGCAGATGTTCTCATTTATAGCTGTAGTTCATTCACAAATTATATCTTTTATATTTTAGTTGTAGAAGATGTAAATATTGAGGAACTGAGGAAACATGCAGGTAAGACATTATCTCATATAGCTTTCATCATTTCATTTATATATGCTTATATTTCACAATACATGTGTAAATATCATTTTATGTATGTGATGATTCATTGCTTTATGTATTTTTGTCCTCACAGTTGAGATCACTATTGACCGTGAGCATTCACATCCAGATCTGACGGTCTCTAAGGACTGTAAAATGATGAGAGACAGTCCAGATTATAATCACACTGGAGACGGATTTCCATATGAATTATGTGCATTTGGAGCTCAAAGATTCACCTCTGGTCGTCACTATTGGGAGGTAGAGCTGGCACGAGAAAATACACCTCCTAAACACTACTGGTTAATTGGTGTGGTGAAAGATGGAAATTATCATCTAAAAGACAGATCTGCTTTAACTCCATCAAACGGTTACTGGTTCTTGTGTTCAGATGGTCCTCATGGCTTTCACACCAACACTGATCAATCAATTATATTCTCACTGACACCGAGACCTGAACAACTGGGAGTTCTGTTAGATTATGATGATGGTCTGCTGTCATTTTACAACGTCAAAGAGAGCAAACATCTCCTGACCATCAGCAGCAGATTCTCTGGATCAGTGGTTCCTCTGTTCAATCCTGGTGTTGGTGATTGGAGTACACTTATAATCCTGGATTGTCCAAAACCTGTAGAATCAGCTGCAGAGTCCAGTGGTAATTCAAAACCTGATGAATTAACTGTAGAGATTAGTGGTAATCCAAACCCTGATAAATCAGCTGTAAAGTTTAGTGCTAATCCAAACCCTGTATCAGAATCAGATGTAGAGTCCAGCCAACCTTTACTGAGTAATAACTGCTCAGACGCCTGACTGACCAATGTGTTTAAAACAGACATAAAGAAGGATGTATGTCCACAAAAACTCTAATCTTCATCTGATTTCAAGGTCATGTGTTTGGTTCCGGTTTATTTGCATGTCATATTTCTAGTATTTGGTCAAAGTGTTTCAGTGGTTGTAAATAGCTCAAGTGTGTATAGAACAGGAACAAACAGCTCAGTCACGGAGGCTCACTGTCCTGCTGAATTTAGCTCTTCAGGATTACTAGAAATTTGCAGGCGGGTGTTTGATTAATGATCGAACAAAACTCTGCAAACTCTTAAAAATAAAGCTTTCTAAAAGAGCGTTTTCACAATGAAGGATCTGAGGATCCTCAGATGCAAAAAAAGTGTTTTGCTTCAAGAGAGCCACCATACATTTGTGTTGTTTTACTTTCTTTTTTTAATATTCTTCATTAATTTAATATAATTTATTAATTTATAATCACTTATCATTTTAGTTTTTTTTTTTTTTATCTTTAATCATATAATCATTTATAATAATCATTATAGTAATTTATATATACATTTCATTGATTCATTAATTGATTAGTCTGTTGTTGTTTTTTTATACATTTCTTTCCGTTGTTTAGTGTTATGACTGTGTGGTTTCAAGGGCTGTTTGTCTTAATGAATAAGAGATACAAGGAATATTTATGAAACCCAAGGTTTATGGGATTTTGTTGTGAATCAGTTTGGTATAACAATACTTGTTGGATTTGTGTTCTTCAGACGAAGTCTGAGCATTGAGACATACGCAACAAAGTGCAATAAACTCTTCTCCATCATCACTTCATCTCCTGCTTCTGCTCTTCACTTTCACTGTTTTTTTCCTCAGTCAACTTCTTGGCTGACAGAAGCCTGTTAATAGTGTTTTGGGTACCAGACAAGACCTCCTGTTAATAGGGTTTGGGTATTAGACAACTCTGCTGACGAGTTGTTCTGTTACCAGAAAAACTGATTTTTTCTGACGGGATCTGACATCTGGGGCTGGATCTTAATTGTCTAGACATGGGGACAGCGATCTAACAACAGTGACACCATAGAAGAACTATTACTAGTTCCCCAAAAAACATTTCAGTTCAGAGTGAAGAACATTTTAAAAATCTAAAGAACATTTTTCCACGATAAAGAAGCTTTCGGCTTGAAATTAGCTATGCACATGCACATGTATGTGTGTGTGTGTGTGTGTGTGTGTGTGTGTGTGTGTGTGTGTGATGTTTGTTATCTGATGACGTCTGTTTATTGAGGGATCTTTGGACTGGCTTTGCACTGAAAAAGCGAAAGTAAAACAGGAGGGAAATCGGGGACAAGTTTGAATTCTCCCTATTTTTTGTCTATTTTATCGTTTATATGTTTTATATTATGTGTCTTGAACGCGTCTAACCGCTGAAATTCATCTAAAGCAGATTAATGTGATTAAACGGACGAGTCTTTGTCTCCGGTGAGTTTGTTTCCTCATTGAATGCAACAGTCCGATCAATCGTATATCTTGTATCATTTATTTTAGAAAATAATATCTTTCAATATTTGTTTTATTTGAGTCTGTATATATTTCACAGGCATGTTGTTGATTACTATCGCTTTACTGGTGAATCTCATCATAGAGACTTCTGGTAAGAAAACAAACACCACAAACGCTTGTATTTCATTCAGTTTTAAAACTTAGATATTCCTACAGATGCCTGATGAGTTCAGCAAATCTTCAAGTTTATCGAGTAATTTATATATTTGGACACTTTCTATGTATATATTATTGCACTGGATTACGATATAGGAAGGAGTTAAGGTGACCCAACCACAAGGTCATAAAATAGCAAGCAGATCTCTGCCAGACAATAGGCTGTAAAAGTCAGAATGCCCAACTGTCAGTTTATATAAATGTATTTTACAGTTAGTTTTGAGTAGGGCTCAAAGTTAGCCTCCATGTTAAGAACAGAGCCTTACAAACTAGCCAATAGGTAAGCAGACTTACTTTTTGAATTCAACTGAGACTAATGTGTGTTTATCTAAACTAAAATAAAAAAAAAATAATATATATATATATATATATATATATATATATATATATATATATATATGACCAGTCTTTAAAAAAAAAAAAAAAGGACAACTTATTTTAAAGACTAGTCTAAACCTTTTATGCCATCCGCCACAGTTGTTTGTGAGTTTGTCAAAGTGAGAATTGCAGCCTGCCTTGTTGATTTTTTTAATGAATAATGAAGTCTTACATATTAGTCAAATTTTGCGAATCCATAATTTCAGTCTGAGTGGGAAATCTGTAAGGCGAGACACTGCAGGTGAATAAAAAAAAAAAAAAGAATAATAATAATAGTAACTAATACTTACCCAGTTGATTGATTACATTGATAATTGCAAACTTTTTTGTATTACAAGTTTTCTAAATTGTTAACGAGGAAAACGAGGCATTATTTATTGAAATATGCACTAGTTTGCATACATATCTAGTACAAAAATCTAAACACTGGATGAAGTCAGTTTCAAAATTCTCGTTTAATTCTTTTTTTTTTGGCATATTAGAGTCATATTTTTTACAGAGGGACTTTTGGGGTATGTCATTTTGTCACATAATTCAGAAAATACTTAGAACATACACAAAAACAGTATATTTTTTACAATTTGAGGGGAATAAAGTATATAATCAAGCAAATTATACATGAACAAATCCCTCTGTAAACACCTTCTGGATATACACAGGAATAAAAATGTAAAGTCTGGTGTGTGTAAGTGCTACTGAAGTGGAGATTTATGGCTCAGTGTAGGAGAAAAGGCTCATTTTGAGAAAACAACCTTTAAAAATATGTATTGTAATTGAAATCTATTGAGACAAATAGATCAAGTGCTATCAAATAAACACTTAACAGTGTCTTTTGGATGTTATCCTTCCACTAGTCTGAAAACACACTTTAGGAAAAACCAAAAAGCCCAAAATATCAAATTTGACAGGTGACTGAAAAAAAGTTTTTGCCTGCAGTGTCTCGCCTTAAGCCTCATGCACAAAATAACCAGATTCTGCTCACAAATCAAGCTGAGCAACAGTACATGTGACCATGCCTTAAATATATTAAATAAATACATTATTCAGTAACTAATGTATAGTGCATTTACCATTTAAATAATGCACATTATACAATATATTTACTTCTCTGTTCTCAGCGTCTTTCTCTGTAGTGGTTCCTCCTGATCCTGTAGTGGCTCATGTGGGATCCACAGTGATTTTGCCCTGCCGGATCTCTCCTCCTGAGAACGCTGAAGCTCTGGAGATCCGCTGGTATCGTCAGGATCAGTTCAGCAACCCAGTTCTCCTCTATAATCATGGGAAGATCCAGGACATCCAGGATGAATCATACAGGAACCGAACCTCTTTGACTCCACAGTCAGATCAGTCTGGTGGACTGCAGGATGGAGACGTCTCTCTGCGGCTGGAGAAGCTCAGAGTTCAAGATGAAGATTCATTTCATTGCTATGTGAGTGGAGAAAGCTCATATAGCAGTGAAAATGTGGTTCTCAAAATCACAGGTAAGCAAGCATCTACACCTCATTAATGATGACTATCACTGAGGACTGCTGAAACATCACTCATCCATATGACTTGTGCATTAGCCTCAGTTGCTTTATCTTTGTCTGGAGAAGATCTGAACATCTTCCTGTCCTCCAGCTTTAGGATCCACTCCTGTCCTTGTTCCAAAGCCTCTTGATGATGATCGTGTGAACATCAGCTGCAGGTCCAGCGGCTGGTATCCAGAGCCCAGTGTCACATGGATGTCAGATGATGTAAGGGTTCTCCATCCTGGAGGATCATCTCACAGTCGTGGAGCGGATGAGATGTTCTCTGTCCACAGCTGGACGGCCGTCTCTCGCTCAGATGCTCAACTGGTCTCATGTTCAATGTCCATCATAACTGGAGAGTTCAAAGAAAGTAGGATTGATGTACAGGACATCGTCTCTTCAGGTTAGAGAACATTTTCACTAATACTTTAACCTCATGGTATGGTAGCAGACAGGGCCGGCCCAGGCTCTGTTGGCACCCTAGGCGAGATTTTAGATTACCCCCCTTACAAAATTCAGAAAATGCACATTTTTCAAACCTTTACTAGAATATAACATAACATTACATACAGTGGATATAAAAAGTCTACACACCCCTGTTAAAATCCCAGGTTTATGCGATTAAAAAAAAAAAATTCAGAACTTTTTCCACCTTTATTGTGACCTATAACTTGTACAACTCAATTGAAAAACAAACAAAATTTTTTTTTTTTTTTTTTTAGGTGGAAAGTAAAAATAAAAAAACTAAAATAATGTGGTTGCGTTAGCGTTCACCAGTGATGCGCGGGTCAATGTATAAACAACCCGCACCCGACCGACGTTTTCAACTAACCCGCCTGCAACACGGACCGCAAAAAAAAAGAGAAAATATTGTACCCGACCCGCTTCCTGACCCGCATTTTTTAAAAGTAGCCTAGTAAATGCTCATCGTAGCATCATTGGGCCATAGACGTAGGAACTAGGGGTGCAGGGGTGTGTCTAGTACTATATACATTACAAAGGTTTAATTCAGTTGTCCCCAACCCCCGGGCCGCGGACCGGCACGGGTCCGTGGGTCAATTAGTACCGGGCCGTAAAGAAAATACAGGTCCTTCTCAAAAAATTAGCATATTGTGATAAAGTTCATTATTTTCTGTAATGTACTGATAAACATTAGACTTTCATATATTTTAGATTCATTACACACAACTCGAAGTAGTTCAGGCCTTTTATTGTTTTAATATTGATGATTTTGGCATACAGCTCATGAAAACCCAAAATTCCTATCTCAAAAAATTAGCATATTTCATCCGACCAATAAAAGAAAAGTGTTTTTAATACAAAAAAAGTCAACCTTCAAATAATTACGTTCAGTTATGCACTCAATACTTGGTCGGGAATCCTTTTGCAGAAATGACTGCTTCAATGCGGCGTGGCATGGAGGCAATCAGCCTGTGGCACTGCTGAGGTGTTATGGAGGCCCAGGATGCTTCGATAGCGGCCTTAAGCTCATCCAGAGTGTTGGGTCTTGCGTCTCTCAACTTTCTCTTCACAATATCCCACAGATTCTCTATGGGGTTCAGGTCAGGAGAGTTGGCAGGCCAATTGAGCACAGTAATACCATGGTCAGTAAACCATTTACCAGTGGTTTTGGCACTGTGAGCAGGTGCCAGGTCGTGCTGAAAAATGAAATCATCTCCATAAAGCTTTTCAGCAGATGGAAGCATGAAGTGCTCCAAAATCTCCTGATAGCTAGCTGCATTGACCCTGCCCTTGATAAAACACAGTGGACCAACACCAGCAGCTGACATGGCGCCCCAGACCATCACTGACTGTGGGTACTTGACACTGGACTTCAGGCATTTTGGCATTTCCCTCTCCCCAGTCTTCCTCCAGACTCTGGCACCTTGATTTCCGAATGACATGCAAAATTTGCTTTCATCCGAAAAAAGTACTTTGGACCACTGAGCAACAGTCCAGTGCTGCTTCTCTGTAGCCCAGGTCAGGCGCTTCTGCCGCCGTTTCTGGTTCAAAAGTGGCTTGACCTGGGGAATGCGGCACCTGTAGCCCATTTCCTGCACACGCCTGTACACGGTGGCTCTGGATGTTTCTACTCCAGACTCAGTCCACTGCTTCCGCAGGTCCCCCAAGGTCTGGAATCGGTCCTTCTCCACAATCTTCCTCAGGGTCCGGTCACCTCTTCTCGTTGTGCAGCGTTTTCTGCCACACTTTTTCCTTCCCACAGACCTCTTGCTTGAGGATGTCAATGATGGCCTTCTGGACAGCGGTCAGGTCGGCAGTCTTACCCATGATTGCGGTTTTGAGTAATGAACCAGGCTGGGAGTTTTTAAAAGCCTCAGGAATCTTTTGCAGGTGTTTAGAGTTAATTAGTTGATTCAGATGATTAGGTTAATAGCTTGTTTAGAGAACCTTTTCATGATATGCTAATTTTTTGAGATAGGAATTTTGGGTTTTCATGAGCTGTATGCCAAAATCATCAATATTAAAACAAAAAAAAGGCTTGAACTACTTCAGTTGTGTGTAATGAATCTAAAATATATGAAAGTCTAATGTTTATCAGTACATTACAGAAAATAATGAACTTTATCACAATATGCTAATTTTTTGAGAAGGACCTGTATACAGATATATGTATTTTAGAGCTAACCTGAAGAGAAAAAACCTAAGATTTACCAATTTAAACAGCACAAAAACAGCAAATTCCAGAATAGAATATCATTTTTGAAGTGAAATGAAAAGTTAATGAAAATTTTGTGAAATTGATAATAGAGTCCATGGACATGCCATGTACCCCTAATTACTTAATGACTCTTAAGCGTGTCAATCAGTGCTGCGAATCCATAAATTCCATGCATTTTAATTTGGATTAAAATTATATTTCAGATTCAGATTTCCCATTTAAAAAATTCTGCTCGCAAAAATTCACATATTAAGTATATTAAATAAATACATAAATGATTCAGTAACTAATGCATAGTCTATTTAATTCATGTATAGAATATTTACTTTGTTCTCAGCTTCATTCTCTGTAGTGGTTCCTGCTGATCCTGTAGTGGCTCATGTGGGATCCACAGTGATTCTGTCCTGCTGGATCTCTCCTCCTGAGAACGCTGAAGAAATGGAGATCCGCTGGTACCGTCAGGATCAGTTCAACAGCCCTGTTCTCCTCTATAATCAAGGGAAGACCCAGGACATCCAGGAATGTTTCAGGAACCGAACCTCTTTGTCTCCTCGTTCAGATCAGTCTGGTGGACTGAAGGATGGAGACGTCTCTCTTCGGCTGGAGAAACTCACATTTCAGGATGAAGGTCCATTTCACTGTTATGTGAGTGGAGACACATCATATGACAGCAAAATAGTAGATCTCAAAATCACTGGTGAGTCAAAAACAATTCATTGTTTTAATGGATTTCTTCGCCTCATTAAAGGAATAGCTCTTCTGTAGAAATGACTCTCCATTATGTTGCTCCTAACTCATGATTTTTTTCCTCTGGTGTTTATCAGATTCAGTAATGGGCTGTTGAGCTGCAAGAAAATGAAATAAAACAGTAGTCCAGAATATTCTCAAGTCTTTGTGATTCAGTAGCTTTTTGTGAAAAACAGACAGACATTGGGCTTATTTTAGAAAAACTGTAACATCATGAAGCTAACCCTGGTGTGAACTTGAGCACTAATGCTGACTTTCATTGTTGCTGTTGTTTTTTTTTTTAGCTTTATTATTGTCATTTCTATATTTTTTTCTATACATTTTATTCTGATTAGCAAATTTCCTTTCAGAGAGGAGTTCTTTTTCAGATCAGTCAGATTCATCAGGTCCATGGAAGGCTCTTTTCCTCACCTTTCTCATCTGTGCTCTTCTGGGTTTGGTTTTGTTTATCCTCTACAAATACAGAGAAAGAATGAAAGGTACAATATGCTTAAAATTTTAAAGATTTGACTTTTGAGAGGTTTTAATTTCATGCATCTCATGTGTTGATATTTATGATCTGTTCTGCAGGGAGGAAATCAGCTAAAGAAAGTAAGTAACATTAAATTTATTTATTGAACCTTTTCAGACAGCTTTACTGGGAGAAAATGCCTGTTTCTGGACTTTCTGATACAGCTAAAGAAGTTTGTTTTATGCTAGTCAATGCATGAGAGGGTTAAAATGTAATTTATTATGGTTTTCAGAGTTTGTAGTATTTGTGAAGCAAACTGATAATTAAAGTTTGCACTGAAATTTTACTCTCATGTTAGATTGTGAGGAGGAAACTATGGAGAAACTGACAAAAAGAGGTATTTAAAGACGTTTGTCCTTTGCTATGTTTTATAAGAACTGTAACTGCTGAAATGTTTCACTAATGATTTCATAAATGTCTACATGTATGTTATAACAGACAATAACAGGAATATGGAGTGAAATATTGTAGATGTGAATGGAAATAGATGCAAATATCACATTAAATAAACCAGTATTGCCATTTCACAACAATTATAGCCAAATATTTATAATCCAGTCTGTTTCAGAGATCTGAAAGCATCGGTAAAATGCTTCCGTTTTGTATTTATACAGTTTATCATGTAATTTATCATATTTCATATGCTATTTTATCAGAATAAAGAGCCTCTAGTGTGACACTCCCGCACTGTCAAGCAATTATTCACTTATTACTGTTATTAATGTTATTTACTTTCTATGACAGACTCACTTTTGTTGCATATTGATACTGCAGATGTTCTCATTTATAGCTGTAGTTCATTCACAAATTATATCTTTTATATTTTAGTTGTAGAAGATGTAAATATTGAGGAACTGAGGAAACATGCAGGTAAGACATTATCTCATATAGCTTTCATCATTTCATTTATATATGCTTATATTTCACAATACATGTGTAAATATCATTTTATGTATGTGATGATTCATTGCTTTATGTATTTTTGTCCTCACAGTTGAGATCACTATTGACCGTGAGCATTCACATCCAGATCTGACGGTCTCTAAGGACTGTAAAATGATGAGAGACAGTCCAGATTATAATCACACTGGAGACGGATTTCCATATGAATTATGTGCATTTGGAGCTCAAAGATTCACCTCTGGTCGTCATTATTGGGAGGTAGAGCTGGCACGAGAAAATACACCTCCTAAACACTACTGGTTAATTGGTGTGGTGAAAGATGGAAATTATCATCTAAAAGACAGATCTGCTTTAACTCCATCAAGTGGTTACTGGTTCTTGTGTTCAGATGGTCCTCATGGCTTTCACACCAACACTGATCAATCAATTATATTCTCACTGACACCGAGACCTGAACAACTGGGAGTTCTGTTAGATTATGATGATGGTCTGCTGTCATTTTACAACGTCAAAGAGAGCAAACATCTCCTGACCATCAGCAGCAGATTCTCTGGATCAGTGGTTCCTCTGTTCAATCCTGGTGTTGGTGATTGGAGTACACTTATAATCCTGGATTGTCCAAAACCTGTAGAATCAGCTGCAGAGTCCAGTGGTAATTCAAAACCTGATGAATTAACTGTAGAGATTAGTGGTAATCCAAACCCTGATAAATCAGCTGTAAAGTTTAGTGCTAATCCAAACCCTGTATCAGAATCAGATGTAGAGTCCAGCCAACCTTTACTGAGTAATAACTGCTCAGACGCCTGACTGACCAATGTGTTTAAAACAGACATAAAGAAGGATGTATGTCCACAAAAACTCTAATCTTCATCTGATTTCAAGGTCATGTGTTTGGTTCCGGTTTATTTGCATGTCATATTTCTAGTATTTGGTCAAAGTGTTTCAGTGGTTGTAAATAGCTCAAGTGTGTATAGAACAGGAACAAACAGCTCAGTCACGGAGGCTCACTGTCCTGCTGAATTTAGCTCTTCAGGATTACTAGAAATTTGCAGGCGGGTGTTTGATTAATGATCGAACAAAACTCTGCAAACTCTTAAAAATAAAGCTTTCTAAAAGAGCGTTTTCACAATGAAGGATCTGAGGATCCTCAGATGCAAAAAAAGTGTTTTGCTTCAAGAGAGCCACCATACATTTGTGTTGTTTTACTTTCTTTTTTTAATATTCTTCATTAATTTAATATAATTTATTAATTTATAATCACTTATCATTTTAGTTTTTTTTTTTATTTATCTTTAATCATATAATCATTTATAATAATCATTATAGTAATTTATATATACATTTCATTGATTCATTAATTGATTAGTCTGTTGTTTTTTTATACATTTCTTTCCGTTGTTTAGTGTTATGACTGTGTGGTTTCAAGGGCTGTTTGTCTTAATGAATAAGAGATACAAGGAATATTTATGAAACCCAAGGTTTATGGGATTTTGTTGTGAATCAGTTTGGTATAACAATACTTGTTGGATTTGTGTTCTTCAGACGAAGTCTGAGCATTGAGACATACGCAACAAAGTGCAATAAACTCTTCTCCATCATCACTTCATCTCCTGCTTCTGCTCTTCACTTTCACTGTTTTTTTCCTCAGTCAACTTCTTGGCTGACAGAAGCCTGTTAATAGTGTTTTGGGTACCAGACAAGGCCTCCTGTTAATAGGGTTTGGGTATTAGACAACTCTGCTGACGAGTTGTTCTGTTACCAGAAAAACTGATTTTTTCTGACGGGATCTGACATCTGGGGCTGGATCTTAATTGTCTAGACATGGGGACAGCGATCTAACAACAGTGACACAATAGAAGAACTATTACTAGTTCCCCAAAAAACATTTCAGTTCAGAGTGAAGAACATTTTAAAAATCTAAAGAACATTTTTCCACGATAAAGAAGCTTTCGGCTTGAAATTAGCTATGCACATGCACATGTATGTGTGTGTGTGTGTGTGTGTGTGTGTGTGTGTGTGTGTGTGTGTGTGATGTTTGTTATCTGATGACGTCTGTTTATTGAGGGATCTTTGGACTGGCTTTGCACTGAAAAAGCGAAAGTAAAACAGGAGGGAAATCGGGGACAAGTTTGAATTCTCCCTATTTTTTGTCTATTTTATCATTTATATGTTTATATTATGTGTCTTGAACGCGTCTAACCGCTGAAATTCATCTAAAGCAGATTAATGTGATTAAACGGACGAGTCTTTGTCTCCGGTGAGTTTGTTTCCTCATTGAATGCAACAGTCCGATCAATCGTATATCTTGTATCATTTATTTTAGAAAATAATATCTTTCAATATTTGTTTTATTTGAGTCTGTATATATTTCACAGGCATGTTGTTGATTACTATCGCTTTACTGGTGAATCTCATCATAGAGACTTCTGGTAAGAAAACAAACACCACAAACGCTTGTATTTCATTCAGTTTTAAAACTTAGATATTCCTACAGATGCCTGATGAGTTCAGCAAATCTTCAAGTTTATCGAGTAATTTATATATTTGAACACTTTCTATGTATATATTATTGCACTGGATTACGATATAGGAAGGAGTTAAGGTGACCCAACCACAAGGTCATAAAATAGCAAGCAGATCTCTGCCAGACAATAGGCTGTAAAAGTCAGAATGCCCAACTGTCAAGTTTATATAAATGTATTTTACAGTTAGTTTTGAGTAGGGCTCAAAGTTAGCCTCCATGTTAAGAACAGAGCCTTACAAACTAGCCAATAGGTAAGCAGACTTACTTTTTAAATTCAACTGAGACTAATGTGTGTTTATCTAAACTAAAATAAAAAAAAATAAAAAAATATATTTTTTATATATATATATATATATATATATATATATATATATATATATATATATATATATATGACCAGTCTTTAAAAAAAAAAAAAGGACAACTTATTTTAAAGACTAGTCTAAACCTTTTATGCCATCCGCCACAGTTGTTTGTGAATTTGTCAAAGTGAGAATTGCAGCCTGCCTTGTTGATTTTTTTAATGAATAATGAAGTCTTACATATTAGTCAAATTTTGCGAATCCATAATTTCAGTCTGAGTGGGAAATCTTTAAGGCGAGACACTGCAGGTGAATAGGGTAAAAAAAAAAAAGAATAATAATAATAATAGTAACTAATACTTACCCAGTTGATTGATTACATTGATAATTGCAAACTTTTTTGTATTACAAGTTTTCTAAATTGTTAACGAGGAAAACGAGGCATTATTTATTGAAATATGCACTAGTTTGCATACATATCTAGTACAAAAATCTAAACACTGGATGAAGTCAGTTTCAAAATTCTCGTTTAATTCTTTTTTTTTTGGCATATTAGAGTCATATTTTTTACAGAGGGACTTTTGGGGTATGTCATTTTGTCACATAATTCAGAAAATACTTAGAACATACACAAAAACAGTATATTTTTTACAATTTGAGGGGAATAAAGTATATAATCAAGCAAATTATACATGAACAAATCCCTCTGTAAACACCTTCTGGATATACACAGGAATAAAAATGTAAAGTCTGGTGTGTGTAAGTGCTACTGAAGTGGAGATTTATGGCTCAGTGTAGGAGAAAAGGCTCATTTTGAGAAAACAACCTTTAAAAATATGTATTGTAATTGAAATCTATTGAGACAAATAGATCAAGTGCTATCAAATAAACACTTAACAGTGTCTTTTGGATGTTATCCTTCCACTAGTCTGAAAACACACTTTAGGAAAAACCAAAAAGCCCAAAATATCAAATTTGACAGGTGACTGAAAAAAAGTTTTTGCCTGCAGTGTCTCGCCTTAAGCCTCATGCACAAAATAACCAGATTCTGCTCACAAATCAAGCTGAGCAACAGTACATGTGACCATGCCTTAAATATATTAAATAAATACATTATTCAGTAACTAATGTATAGTGCATTTACCATTTAAATAATGCACATTATACAATATATTTACTTCTCTGTTCTCAGCGTCTTTCTCTGTAGTGGTTCCTGTTGATCCTGTAGTGGCTCATGTGGGATCCACAGTGATTCTGCCCTGCCGAATCTCTCCTCCTGAGAACGCTGAAGCTCTGGAGATCCGCTGGTATCGTCAGGATCAGTTCAGCAACCCAGTTCTCCTCTATAATCAAGGGAAGATCCAGGACACCCAGGATGAATCATACAGGAACCGAACCTCTTTGACTCCACAGTCAGATCAGTCTGGTGGACTGCAGGACGGAGTCGTCTCTCTGCGGCTGGAGAAGCTCAGAGTTCAAGATGAAGATTCATTTCATTGCTATGTGAGTGGAGAAAGCTCATATAGCAGTGAAAAGGTGGTTCTCAAAATCACAGGTAAGCAAGCATCTACACCTCATTAATGAAGACTATCACTGAGGACTGCTGAAACATCACTCATCCATATGACTTGTGCATTAGCCTCAGTTGCTTTATCTTTGTCTGGAGAAGATCTGAACATCTTCCTGTCCTCCAGCTTTAGGATCCACTCCTGTCCTTGTTCCAAAGCCTCTTGATGATGATCGTGTGAACATCAGCTGCAGGTCCAGCGGCTGGTATCCAGAGCCCAGTGTCACATGGACATCAGATGACAGAAGGGTTCTCCATCCTGGAGGATCATCTCACAGTCGTGGAGCGGATGAGATGTTCTCTGTCCACAGCTGGACGGCCGTCTCTCGCTCAGATGCTCAACTGGTCTCATGTTCAATGTCCATCATAACTGGAGAGTCCAAAGAAAGTAGGATTGATGTACAGGACATCGTCTCTTCAGGTTAGAGAACATTTTCACTAATACTTTAACCTCATGGTATGGTAGCAGACAGGGCCGGCCCAGGCTCTGTTGGCACCCTAGGCGAGATTTTAGATTACCCCCCTTACAAAATTCAGAAAATGCACATTTTTCAAACCTTTACTAGAATATAACATAACATTACATACAGTGGATATAAAAAGTCTACACACCCCTGTTAAAATCCCAGGTTTATGCGATTTAAAAAAAAAAAATTCAGAACTTTTTCCACCTTTATTGTGACCTATAACTTGTACAACTCAATTGAAAAACAAACAAATCTTTTTTTTTTGTTTTTTTTTTAGGTGGAAAGTAAAAATAAAAAAACTAAAATAATGTGGTTGCGTTAGCGTTCACCAGTGATGCGCGGGTCAATGTATAAACAACCCGCACCCGACCGACGTTTTCAACTAACCCGCCTGCAACTCGGACCGCAAAAAAAAAGAGAAAATATTGTACCCGACCCGCTTCCTGACCCGCATTTTTTAAAAGTAGCCTAGTAAATGCTCATCGTAGCATCATTGGGCCATAGACGTAGGAACTAGGGGTGCAGGGGTGTGTCTAGTACTATATACATTACAAAGGTTTAATTCAGTTGTCCCCAACCCCCGGGCCGCGGACCGGCACGGGTCCGTGGGTCAATTAGTACCGGGCCGTAAAGAAAATACAGGTCCTTCTCAAAAAATTAGCATATTGTGATAAAGTTCATTATTTTCTGTAATGTACTGATAAACATTAGACTTTCATATATTTTAGATTCATTACACACAACTCGAAGTAGTTCAGGCCTTTTATTGTTTTAATATTGATGATTTTGGCATACAGCTCATGAAAACCCACAATTCCTATCTCAAAAAATTAGCATATTTCATCCGACCAATAAAAGAAAAGTGTTTTTAATACAAAAAAAGTCAACCTTCAAATAATTACGTTCAGTTATGCACTCAATACTTGGTCGGGAATCCTTTTGCAGAAATGACTGCTTCAATGCGGCGTGGCATGGAGGCAATCAGCCTGTGGCACTGCTGAGGTGTTATGGAGGCCCAGGATGCTTCGATAGCGGCCTTAAGCTCATCCAGAGTGTTGGGTCTTGCGTCTCTCAACTTTCTCTTCACAATATCCCACAGATTCTCTATGGGGTTCAGGTCAGGAGAGTTGGCAGGCCAATTGAGCACAGTAATACCATGGTCAGTAAACCATTTACCAGTGGTTTTGGAACTGTGAGCAGGTGCCAGGTCGTGCTGAAAAATGAAATCTTCATCTCCATAAAGCTTTTCAGCAGATGGAAGCATGAAGTGCTCCAAAATCTCCTGATAGCTAGCTGCATTGACCCTGCCCTTGATAAAACACAGTGGACCAACACCAGCAGCTGACATGGCACCCCAGACCATCACTGACTGTGGGTACTTGACACTGGACTTCAGGCATTTTGGCATTTCCCTCTCCCCAGTCTTCCTCCAGACTCTGGCACCTTGATTTCCGAATGACATGCAAAATTTGCTTTCATCCGAAAAAAGTACTTTGGACCACTGAGCAACAGTCCAGTGCTGCTTCTCTGTAGCCCAGGTCAGGCGCTTCTGCCGCTGTTTCTGGTTCAAAAGTGGCTTGACCTGGGGAATGCGGCACCTGTAGCCCATTTCCTGCACACGCCTGCACACGGTGGCTCTGGATGTTTCTACTCCAGACTCAGTCCACTGCTTCCGCAGGTCCCCCAAGGTCTGGAATCGGTCCTTCTCCACAATCTTCCTCAGGGTCCGGTCACCTCTTCTCGTTGTGCAGCGTTTTCTGCCACACTTTTTCCTTCCCACAGACCTCTTGCTTGAGGGTGTCAATGATGGCCTTCTGGACAGCGGTCAGGTCGGCAGTCTTACCCACGATTGCGGTTTTGAGTAATGAACCAGGCTGGGAGTTTTTAAAAGCCTCAGGAATCTTTTGCAGGTGTTTAGAGTTAATTAGTTGATTCAGATGATTAGGTTAATAGCTTGTTTAGAGAACCTTTTCATGATATGCTAATTTTTTGAGATAGGAATTTTGGGTTTTCATGAGCTGTATGCCAAAATCATCAATATTAAAACAAAAAAAAAGGCTTGAACTACTTCAGTTGTGTGTAATGAATCTAAAATATATGAAAGTCTAATGTTTATCAGTACATTACAGAAAATAATGAACTTTATCACAATATGCTAATTTTTTGAGAAGGACCTGTATACAGATATATGTATTTTAGAGCTAACCTGAAGAGAAAAAACCTAAGATTTACCAATTTAAACAGCACAAAAACAGCAAATTCCAGAATAGAATATCATTTTTGAAGTGAAATGAAAAGTTAATGAAAATTTTGTGAAATTGATAATAGAGTCCATGGACATGCCATGTACCCCTAATTACTTAATGACTCTTAAGCGTGTCAATCAGTGCTGCGAATCCATAAATTCCATGCATTTTAATTTGGATTAAAATTACATTTCAGATTCAGATTTCCCATTTAAAAAATTCTGCTCGCAAAAATTCACATATTAAGTATATTAAATAAATACATAAATGATTCAGTAACTAATGCATAGTCTATTTAATTCATGTATAGAATATTTACTTTGTTCTCAGCTTCATTCTCTGTAGTGGTTCCTGCTGATCCTGTAGTGGCTCATGTGGGATCCACAGTGATTCTGTCCTGCTGGATCTCTCCTCCTGAGAACGCTGAAGAAATGGAGATCCGCTGGTACCGTCAGGATCAGTTCAACAGCCCTGTTCTCCTCTATAATCAAGGGAAGACCCAGGACATCCAGGAATGTTTCAGGAACCGAACCTCTTTGTCTCCTCGTTCAGATCAGTCTGGTGGACTGAAGGATGGAGACGTCTCTCTTCGGCTGGAGAAACTCACATTTCAGGATGAAGGTCCATTTCACTGTTATGTGAGTGGAGACACATCATATGACAGCAAAATAGTAGATCTCAAAATCACTGGTGAGTCAAAAACAATTCATTGTTTTAATGGATTTCTTCGCCTCATTAAAGGAATAGCTCTTCTGTAGAAATGACTCTCCATTATGTTGATTTTTTTCCTCTGGTGTTTATCAGATTCAGTAATGGGCTGTTGAGCTGCAAGAAAATGAAATAAAACAGTAGTCCAGAATATTCTCAAGTCTTTGTGATTCAGTAGCTTTTTGTGAAAAACAGACAGACATTGGGCTTATTTTAGAAAAACTGTAACATCATGAAGCTAACCCTGGTGTGAACTTGAGCACTAATGCTGACTTTCATTGTTGCTGTTGTTTTTTTTTTTAGCTTTATTATTGTCATTTCTATATTTTTTTCTATACATTTTATTCTGATTAGCAAATTTCCTTTCAGAGAGGAGTTCTTTTTCAGATCAGTCAGATTCATCAGGTCCATGGAAGGCTCTTTTCCTCACCTTTCTCATCTGTGCTCTTCTGGGTTTGGTTTTGTTTATCCTCTACAAATACAGAGAAAGAATGAAAGGTACAATATGCTTAAAATTTTAAAGATTTGACTTTTGAGAGGTTTTAATTTCATGCATCTCATGTGTTGATATTTATGATCTGTTCTGCAGGGAGGAAATCAGCTAAAGAAAGTAAGTAACATTAAATTTATTTATTGAACCTTTTCAGACAGCTTTACTGGGAGAAAATGCCTGTTTCTGGACTTTCTGATACAGCTAAAGAAGTTTGTTTTATGCTAGTCAATGCATGAGAGGGTTAAAATGTAATTTATTATGGTTTTCAGAGTTTGTAGTATTTGTGAAGCAAACTGATAATTAAAGTTTGCACTGAAATTTTACTCTCATGTTAGATTGTGAGGAGGAAACTATGGAGAAACTGACAAAAAGAGGTATTTAAAGACGTTTGTCCTTTGCTATGTTTCATAAGAACTGTAACTGCTGAAATGTTTCACTAATGATTACATAAATGTCTACATGTATGTTATAACAGACAATAACAGGAATATGGAGTGAAATATTGTAGATGTGAATGGAAATAGATGCAAATATCACATTAAATAAACCAGTATTGCCATTTCACAACAATTATAGCCAAATATTTATAATCCAGTCTGTTTCAGAGATCTGAAAGCATCGGTAAAATGCTTCCGTTTTGTATTTATACAGTTTATCATGTAATTTATCATATTTCATATGCTATTTTATCAGAATAAAGAGCCTCTAGTGTGACACTCCCGCACTGTCAAGCAATTATTCACTTATTACTGTTATTAATGTTATTTACTTTCTATGACAGACTCACTTTTGTTGCATATTGATACTGCAGATGTTCTCATTTATAGCTGTAGTTCATTCACAAATTATATCTTTTATATTTTAGTTGTAGAAGATGTAAATATTGAGGAACTGAGGAAACATGCAGGTAAGACATTATCTCATATAGCTTTCATCATTTCATTTATATATGCTTATATTTCACAATACATGTGTAAATATCATTTTATGTATGTGATGATTCATTGCTTTATGTATTTTTGTCCTCACAGTTGAGATCACTATTGACCGTGAGCATTCACATCCAGATCTGACGGTCTCTAAGGACTGTAAAATGATGAGAGACAGTCCAGATTATAATCACACTGGAGACGGATTTCCATATGAATTATGTGCATTTGGAGCTCAAAGATTCACCTCTGGTCGTCATTATTGGGAGGTAGAGCTGGCACGAGAAAATACACCTCCTAAACACTACTGGTTAATTGGTGTGGTGAAAGATGGAAATTATCATCTAAAAGACAGATCTGCTTTAACTCCATCAAACGGTTACTGGTTCTTGTGTTCAGATGGTCCTCATGGCTTTCACACCAACACTGATCAATCAATTATATTCTCACTGACACCGAGACCTGAACAACTGGGAGTTCTGTTAGATTATGATGATGGTCTGCTGTCATTTTACAACGTCAAAGAGAGCAAACATCTCCTGACCATCAGCAGCAGATTCTCTGGATCAGTGGTTCCTCTGTTCAATCCTGGTGTTGGTGATTGGAGTACACTTATAATCCTGGATTGTCCAAAACCTGTAGAATCAGCTGCAGAGTCCAGTGGTAATTCAAAACCTGATGAATTAACTGTAGAGATTAGTGGTAATCCAAACCCTGATAAATCAGCTGTAAAGTTTAGTGCTAATCCAAACCCTGTATCAGAATCAGATGTAGAGTCCAGTCAACCTTTACTGAGTAATAACTGCTCAGACGCCTGACTGACCAGTGTGTTTAAAACAGACATAAAGGAGGATGTATGTCCACAAAAACTCTAATCTTCATCTGATTTCAAGGTCATGTGTTTGGTTCCGGTTTATTTGCATGTCATATTTCTAGTATTTGGTCAAAGTGTTTCAGTGGTTGTAAATAGCTCAAGTGTGTATAGAACAGGAACAAACAGCTCAGTCATGGAGGCTCACTGTCCTGCTGAATTTAGCTCTTCAGGATTACTAGAAATTTGCAGGCGGGTGTTTGATTAATGATTGAACAAAACTCTGCAAACTCTTAAAAATAAAGCTTTCTAAAAGAGCGTTTTCACAATGAAGGATCTGAGGATCCTCAGATGCAAAAAAAGTGTTTTGCTTCAAGAGAGCCACCATACATTTGTGTTGTTTTACTTTCTTTTTTTAATATTCTTCATTAATTTAATATAATTTATTAATTTATAATCACTTATCATTTTAGTTTTTTTTTTTATTTATCTTTAATCATATAATCATTTATAATAATCATTATAGTAATTTATATATACATTTCATTGATTCATTAATTGATTAGTCTGTTGTTTTTTTATACATTTCTTTCCGTTGTTTAGTGTTATGACTGTGTGGTTTCAAGGGCTGTTTGTCTTAATGAATAAGAGATACAAGGAATATTTATGAAACCCAAGGTTTATGGGATTTTGTTGTGAATCAGTTTGGTATAACAATACTTGTTGGATTTGTGTTCTTCAGACGAAGTCTGAGCATTGAGACATACGCAACAAAGTGCAATAAACTCTTCTCCATCATCACTTCATCTCCTGCTTCTGCTCTTCACTTTCACTGTTTTTTTCCTCAGTCAACTTCTTGGCTGACAGAAGCCTGTTAATAGTGTTTTGGGTACCAGACAAGACCTCCTGTTAATAGGGTTTGGGTATTAGACAACTCTGCTGACGAGTTGTTCTGTTACCAGAAAAACTGATTTTTTCTGACGGGATCTGACATCTGGGGCTGGATCTTAATTGTCTAGACATGGGGACAGCGATCTAACAACAGTGACACCATAGAAGAACTATTACTAGTTCCCCAAAAAACATTTCAGTTCAGAGTGAAGAACATTTTAAAAATCTAAAGAACATTTTTCCACGATAAAGAAGCTTTCGGCTTGAAATTAGCTATGCACATGCACATGTATGTGTGTGTGTGTGTGTGTGTGTGTGTGTGTGTGTGTGATGTTTGTTATCTGATGACGTCTGTTTATTGAGGGATCTTTGGACTGGCTTTGCACTGAAAAAGTGAAAGTAAAACAGGAGGGAAATCGGGGACAAGTTTGAATTCTCCCTATTTTTTGTCTATTTTATCGTTTATATGTTTTATATTATGTGTCTTGAACGCGTCTAACCGCTGAAATTCATCTAAAGCAGATTAATGTGATTAAACGGATGAGTCTTTGTCTCCGGTGAGTTTGTTTCCTCATTGAATGCAACAGTCCGATCAATCGTATATCTTGTATCATTTATTTTAGAAAATAATATCTTTCAATATTTGTTTTATTTGAGTCTGTATATATTTCACAGGCATGTTGTTGATTACTATCGCTTTACTGGTGAATCTCATCATAGAGACTTCTGGTAAGAAAACAAACACCACAAACGCTTGTATTTCATTCAGTTTTAAAACTTAGATATTCCTACAGATGCCTGATGAGTTCAGCAAATCTTCAAGTTTATCGAGTAATTTATATATTTGGACACTTTCTATGTATATATTATTGCACTGGATTACAATATAGGAAGATGAGTTAAGGTGACCCAACCACAAGGTCATAAAATAGCAAGCAGATCTCTGCCAGACAATAGGCTGTAAAAGTCAGAATGCCCAACTGTCAGTTTATATAAATGTATTTTACAGTTAGTTTTGAGTAGGGCTCAAAGTTAGCCTCCATGTTAAGAACAGAGCCTTACAAACTAGCCAATAGGTAAGCAGACTTACTTTTTAAATTCAACTGAGACTAATGTGTGTTTATCTAAACTAAAATTTTAAAAAATAAAAATATATATTTTATATATATATATATATATATATATATATATATATATGACCAGTCTTTAAAAAAAAAACTAGTCTAGTCTAAACCTTTTATGCCATCCGCCACAGTTGTTTGTGAGTTTGTCAAAGTGAGAATTGCAGCCTGCCTTGTTGATTTTTTTAATGAATAATGAAGTCTTACATATTAGTCAAATTTTGCGAATCCATAATTTCAGTCTGAGTGGGAAAGGCGAGACACTGCAGGTGAATAGGGTAAAAAAAAAAAATAATAATAATAATAATAGTAACTAATACTTACCCAGTTGATTGATTACATTGATAATTGCAAACTTTTTTGTATTACAAGTTTTCTAAATTGTTAACGAGGAAAACGAGGCATTATTTATTGAAATATGCACTAGTTTGCATACATATCTAGTACAAAAATCTAAACACTGGATGAAGTCAGTTTCAAAATTCTCGTTTAATTCTTTTTTTTTTTTGGCATATTAGAGTCATATTTTTTACAGAGGGACTTTTGGGGTATGTCATTTTGTCACATAATTCAGAAAATACTTAGAACATACACAAAAACAGTATATTTTTTACAATTTGAGGGGAATAAAGTATATAATCAGGCAAATTATACATGAACAAATCCCTCTGTAAACACCTTCTGGATATACACAGGAATAAAAATGTAAAGCCTGGTGTGTGTAAGTGCTACTGAAGTGGAGATTTATGGCTCAGTGTAGGAGAAAAGGCTCATTTTGAGAAAACAACCTTTAAAAATATGTATTGTAATTGAAATCTATTGAGACAAATAGATCAAGTGCTATCAAATAAACACTTAACAGTGTCTTTTGGATGTTATCCTTCCACTAGTCTGAAAACACACTTTAGGAAAAACCAAAAAGCCCAAAATATCAAATTTGACAGGTGACTGAAAAAAAGTTTTTGCCTGCAGTGTCTCGCCTTAAGCCTCATGCACAAAATAACCAGATTCTGCTCACAAATCAAGCTGAGCAACAGTACATGTGACCATGCCTTAAATATATTAAATAAATACATTATTCAGTAACTAATGTATAGTGCATTTACCATTTAAATAATGCACATTATACAATATATTTACTTCTCTGTTCTCAGCGTCTTTCTCTGTAGTGGTTCCTGTTGATCCTGTAGTGGCTCATGTGGGATCCACAGTGATTTTGCCCTGCCGGATCTCTCCTCCTGAGAACGCTGAAGCTCTGGAGATCCGCTGGTATCGTCAGGATCAGTTCAGCAACCCAGTTCTCCTCTATAATCATGGGAAGATCCAGGACATCCAGGATGAATCATACAGGAACCGAACCTCTTTGACTCCACAGTCAGATCAGTCTGGTGGACTGCAGGATGGAGACGTCTCTCTGCAGCTGGAGAAACTCAGAGTTCAAGATGAAGATTCATTTCATTGCTATGTGAGTGGAGAAAGCTCATATACCAGTGAAAATGTGGTTCTCAAAATCACAGGTAAGCAAGCATCTACACCTCATTAATGAAGACTATCACTGAGGACTGCTGAAACATCACTCATCCATATGACTTGTGCATTAGCCTCAGTTGCTTTATCTTTGTCTGGAGAAGATCTGAACATCTTCCTGTCCTCCAGCTTTAGGATCCACTCCTGTCCTTGTTCCAAAGCCTCTTGATGATGATCGTGTGAACATCAGCTGCAGGTCCAGCGGCTGGTATCCAGAGCCCAGTGTCACATGGACATCAGATGACAGAAGGGTTCTCCATCCTGGAGGATCATCTCACAGTCGTGGAGCGGATGAGATGTTCTCTGTCCACAGCTGGACGGCCGTCTCTCGCTCAGATGCTCAACTGGTCTCATGTTCAATGTCCATCATAACTGGAGAGTCCAAAGAAAGTAGGATTGATGTACAGGACATCGTCTCTTCAGGTTAGAGAACATTTTCACTAATACTTTAACCTCATGGTATGGTAGCAGACAGGGCCGGCCCAGGCTCTGTTGGCACCCTAGGCGAGATTTTAGATTACCCCCCTTACAAAATTCAGAAAATGCACATTTTTCAAACCTTTACTAGAATATAACATAACATTACATACAGTGGATATAAAAAGTCTACACACCCCTGTTAAAATCCCAGGTTTATGCGATTTAAAAAAAAAAAATTCAGAACTTTTTCCACCTTTATTGTGACCTATAACTTGTACAACTCAATTGAAAAACAAACAAATCTTTTTTTTTTTTTTTTTTTTTAGGTGGAAAGTAAAAATAAAAAAACTAAAATAATGTGGTTGCGTTAGCGTTCACCAGTGATGCGCGGGTCAATGTATAAACAACCCGCACCCGACCGACGTTTTCAACTAACCCGCCTGCAACTCGGACCGCAAAAAAAAAGAGAAAATATTGTACCCGACCCGCTTCCTGACCCGCATTTTTTAAAAGTAGCCTAGTAAATGCTCATCGTAGCATCATTGGGCCATAGACGTAGGAACTAGGGGTGCAGGGGTGTGTCTAGTACTATATACATTACAAAGGTTTAATTCAGTTGTCCCCAACCCCCGGGCCGCGGACCGGCACGGGTCCGTGGGTCAATTAGTACCGGGCCGTAAAGAAAATACAGGTCCTTCTCAAAAAATTAGCATATTGTGATAAAGTTCATTATTTTCTGTAATGTACTGATAAACATTAGAGTTTCATATATTTTAGATTCATTACACACAACTCGAAGTAGTTCAGGCCTTTTATTGTTTTAATATTGATGATTTTGGCATACAGCTCATGAAAACCCAAAATTCCTATCTCAAAAAATTAGCATATTTCATCCGACCAATAAAAGAAAAGTGTTTTTAATACAAAAAAAGTCAACCTTCAAATAATTATGTTCAGTTATGCACTCAATACTTGGTCGGGAATCCTTTTGCAGAAATGACTGCTTCAATGCGGCGTGGCACGGAGGCAATCAGCCTGTGGCACTGCTGAGGTGTTATGGAGGCCCAGGATGCTTCGATAGCGGCCTTAAGCTCATCCAGAGTGTTGGGTCTTGCGTCTCTCAACTTTCTCTTCACAATATCCCACAGATTCTCTATGGGGTTCAGGTCAGGAGAGTTGGCAGGCCAATTGAGCACAGTAATACCATGGTCAGTAAACCATTTACCAGTGGTTTTGGCACTGTGAGCAGGTGCCAGGTCGTGCTGAAAAATGAAATCTTCATCTCCGTAAAGCTTTTCAGCAGATGGAAGCATGAAGTGCTCCAAAATCTCCTGATAGCTAGCTGCATTGACCCTGCCCTTGATAAAACACAGTGGACCAACACCAGCAGCTGACATGGCACCCCAGACCATCACTGACTGTGGGTACTTGACACTGGACTTCAGGCATTTTGGCATTTCCCTCTCCCCAGTCTTCCTCCAGACTCTGGCACCTTGATTTCCGAATGACATGCAAAATTTGCTTTCATCCGAAAAAAGTACTTTGGACCACTGAGCAACAGTCCAGTGCTGCTTCTCTGTAGCCCAGGTCAGGCGCTTCTGCCGCTGTTTCTGGTTCAAAAGTGGCTTGACCTGGGGAATGCGGCACCTGTAGCCCATTTCCTGCACACGCCTGTACACGGTGGCTCTGGATGTTTCTACTCCAGACTCAGTCCACTGCTTCCGCAGGTCCCCCAAGGTCTGGAATCGGTCCTTCTCCACAATCTTCCTCAGGGTCCGGTCACCTCTTCTCGTTGTGCAGCGTTTTCTGCCACACTTTTTCCTTCCCACAGACCTCTTGCTTGAGGGTGTCAATGATGGCCTTCTGGACAGCGGTCAGGTCGGCAGTCTTACCCATGATTGCGGTTTTGAGTAATGAACCAGGCTGGGAGTTTTTAAAAGCCTCAGGAATCTTTTGCAGGTGTTTAGAGTTAATTAGTTGATTCAGATGATTAGGTTAATAGCTTGTTTAGAGAACCTTTTCATGATATGCTAATTTTTTGAGATAGGAATTTTGGGTTTTCATGAGCTGTATGCCAAAATCATCAATATTAAAACAAAAAAAAAGGCTTGAACTACTTCAGTTGTGTGTAATGAATCTAAAATATATGAAAGTCTAATGTTTATCAGTACATTACAGAAAATAATGAACTTTATCACAATATGCTAATTTTTTGAGAAGGACCTGTATACAGATATATGTATTTTAGAGCTAACCTGAAGAGAAAAAACCTAAGATTTACCAATTTAAACAGCACAAAAACAGCAAATTCCAGAATAGAATATCATTTTTGAAGTGAAATGAAAAGTTAATGAAAATTTTGTGAAATTGATAATAGAGTCCATGGACATGCCATGTACCCCTAATTACTTAATGACTCTTAAGCGTGTCAATCAGTGCTGCGAATCCATAAATTCCATGCATTTTAATTTGGATTAAAATTACATTTCAGATTCAGATTTCCCATTTAAAAAATTCTGCTCGCAAAAATTCACATATTAAGTATATTAAATAAATACATAAATGATTCAGTAACTAATGCATAGTCTATTTAATTCATGTATAGAATATTTACTTTGTTCTCAGCTTCATTCTCTGTAGTGGTTCCTGCTGATCCTGTAGTGGCTCATGTGGGATCCACAGTGATTCTGTCCTGCTGGATCTCTCCTCCTGAGAACGCTGAAGAAATGGAGATCCGCTGGTACCGTCAGGATCAGTTCAACAGCCCTGTTCTCCTCTATAATCAAGGGAAGACCCAGGACATCCAGGAATGTTTCAGGAACCGAACCTCTTTGTCTCCTCGTTCAGATCAGTCTGGTGGACTGAAGGATGGAGACGTCTCTCTTCGGCTGGAGAAACTCACATTTCAGGATGAAGGTCCATTTCACTGTTATGTGAGTGGAGACACATCATATGACAGCAAAATAGTAGATCTCAAAATCACTGGTGAGTCAAAAACAATTCATTGTTTTAATGGATTTCTTCGCCTCATTAAAGGAATAGCTCTTCTGTAGAAATGACTCTCCATTATGTTGATTTTTTTCCTCTGGTGTTTATCAGATTCAGTAATGGGCTGTTGAGCTGCAAGAAAATGAAATAAAACAGTAGTCCAGAATATTCTCAAGTCTTTGTGATTCAGTAGCTTTTTGTGAAAAACAGACAGACATTGGGCTTATTTTAGAAAAACTGTAACATCATGAAGCTAACCCTGGTGTGAACTTGAGCACTAATGCTGACTTTCATTGTTGCTGTTGTTTTTTTTTTTAGCTTTATTATTGTCATTTCTATATTTTTTTCTATACATTTTATTCTGATTAGCAAATTTCCTTTCAGAGAGGAGTTCTTTTTCAGATCAGTCAGATTCATCAGGTCCATGGAAGGCTCTTTTCCTCACCTTTCTCATCTGTGCTCTTCTGGGTTTGGTTTTGTTTATCCTCTACAAATACAGAGAAAGAATGAAAGGTACAATATGCTTAAAATTTTAAAGATTTGACTTTTGAGAGGTTTTAATTTCATGCATCTCATGTGTTGATATTTATGATCTGTTCTGCAGGGAGGAAATCAGCTAAAGAAAGTAAGTAACATTAAATTTATTTATTGAACCTTTTCAGACAGCTTTACTGGGAGAAAATGCCTGTTTCTGGACTTTCTGATACAGCTAAAGAAGTTTGTTTTATGCTAGTCAATGCATGAGAGGGTTAAAATGTAATTTATTATGGTTTTCAGAGTTTGTAGTATTTGTGAAGCAAACTGATAATTAAAGTTTGCACTGAAATTTTACTCTCATGTTAGATTGTGAGGAGGAAACTATGGAGAAACTGACAAAAAGAGGTATTTAAAGACGTTTGTCCTTTGCTATGTTTTATAAGAACTGTAACTGCTGAAATGTTTCACTAATGATTTCATAAATGTCTACATGTATGTTATAACAGACAATAACAGGAATATGGAGTGAAATATTGTAGATGTGAATGGAAATAGATGCAAATATCACATTAAATAAACCAGTATTGCCATTTCACAACAATTATAGCCAAATATTTATAATCCAGTCTGTTTCAGAGATCTGAAAGCATCGGTAAAATGCTTCCGTTTTGTATTTATACAGTTTATCATGTAATTTATCATATTTCATATGCTATTTTATCAGAATAAAGAGCCTCTAGTGTGACACTCCCGCACTGTCAAGCAATTATTCACTTATTACTGTTATTAATGTTATTTACTTTCTATGACAGACTCACTTTTGTTGCATATTGATACTGCAGATGTTCTCATTTATAGCTGTAGTTCATTCACAAATTATATCTTTTATATTTTAGTTGTAGAAGATGTAAATATTGAGGAACTGAGGAAACATGCAGGTAAGACATTATCTCATATAGCTTTCATCATTTCATTTATATATGCTTATATTTCACAATACATGTGTAAATATCATTTTATGTATGTGATGATTCATTGCTTTATGTATTTTTGTCCTCACAGTTGAGATCACTATTGACCGTGAGCATTCACATCCAGATCTGACGGTCTCTAAGGACTGTAAAATGATGAGAGACAGTCCAGATTATAATCACACTGGAGACGGATTTCCATATGAATTATGTGCATTTGGAGCTCAAAGATTCACCTCTGGTCGTCATTATTGGGAGGTAGAGCTGGCACGAGAAAATACACCTCCTAAACACTACTGGTTAATTGGTGTGGTGAAAGATGGAAATTATCATCTAAAAGACAGATCTGCTTTAACTCCATCAAGTGGTTACTGGTTCTTGTGTTCAGATGGTCCTCATGGCTTTCACACCAACACTGATCAATCAATTATATTCTCACTGACACCGAGACCTGAACAACTGGGAGTTCTGTTAGATTATGATGATGGTCTGCTGTCATTTTACAACGTCAAAGAGAGCAAACATCTCCTGACCATCAGCAGCAGATTCTCTGGATCAGTGGTTCCTCTGTTCAATCCTGGTGTTGGTGATTGGAGTACACTTATAATCCTGGATTGTCCAAAACCTGTAGAATCAGCTGCAGAGTCCAGTGGTAATCCAAAACCTGATGAATTAACTGTAGAGATTAGTGGTAATCCAAACCCTGATAAATCAGCTGTAAAGTTTAGTGCTAATCCAAACCCTGTATCAGAATCAGCTGTAGAGTCCAGCCAACCTTTACTGAGTAATAACTGCTCAGACGCCTGACTGACCAATGTGTTTAAAACAGACATAAAGAAGGATGTATGTCCACAAAAACTCTAATCTTCATCTGATTTCAAGGTCATGTGTTTGGTTCCGGTTTATTTGCATGTCATATTTCTAGTATTTGGTCAAAGTGTTTCAGTGGTTGTAAATAGCTCAAGTGTGTATAGAACAGGAACAAACAGCTCAGTCACGGAGGCTCACTGTCCTGCTGAATTTAGCTCTTCAGGATTACTAGAAATTTGCAGGCGGGTGTTTGATTAATGATCGAACAAAACTCTGCAAACTCTTAAAAATAAAGCTTTCTAAAAGAGCGTTTTCACAATGAAGGATCTGAGGATCCTCAGATGCAAAAAAAGTGTTTTGCTTCAAGAGAGCCACCATACATTTGTGTTGTTTTACTTTCTTTTTTTAATATTCTTCATTAATTTAATATAATTTATTAATTTATAATCACTTATCATTTTAGTTTTTTTTTTTATTTATCTTTAATCATATAATCATTTATAATAATCATTATAGTAATTTATATATACATTTCATTGATTCATTAATTGATTAGTCTGTTGTTTTTTTATACATTTCTTTCCGTTGTTTAGTGTTATGACTGTGTGGTTTCAAGGGCTGTTTGTCTTAATGAATAAGAGATACAAGGAATATTTATGAAACCCAAGGTTTATGGGATTTTGTTGTGAATCAGTTTGGTATAACAATACTTGTTGGATTTGTGTTCTTCAGACGAAGTCTGAGCATTGAGACATACGCAACAAAGTGCAATAAACTCTTCTCCATCATCACTTCATCTCCTGCTTCTGCTCTTCACTTTCACTGTTTTTTTCCTCAGTCAACTTCTTGGCTGACAGAAGCCTGTTAATAGTGTTTTGGGTACCAGACAAGGCCTCCTGTTAATAGGGTTTGGGTATTAGACGACTCTGCTGACGAGTTGTTCTGTTACCAGAAAAACTGATTTTTTCTGACGGGATCTGACATCTGGGGCTGGATCTTAATTGTCTAGACATGGGGACAGCGATCTAACAACAGTGACACCATAGAAGAACTATTACTAGTTCCCCAAAAAACATTTCGGTTCAGAGTGAAGAACATTTTAAAAATCTGAAGAACCTTTTTCCACGATAAAGAAGCTTTCGCTCAATCGGAAATTCCATGAATGTTAAAGGTTCCTCATGGAACCATTGATGCCAATAAAATGCTTTATTTTTAAGAGTGCAGGACCACTGTTGCTTTGTTTAATTGGCATTATAGTGTTGTAAAAATGCAAGTAATTTTTCGATTTTCAATACTTTGGACTTTAAAATAAGCTTCTTAATGTCTGTTCATCAGTCTTTATGTAACAGACAACAATTTAATAAGCCATATAGATATGTTTATGTATTAGGGATAGGTGTGTTAATGTGTGTGTTCATGTGCATGTGGGAAATCAGGTACAGTACAGCATGCTTAACATTGTGCATTTAATTTTCAAACTAAACAATGGAATAAATGCGAATGTACATGTAATGGAGCACATTCATCTTCTGTCTACAGGGATAATTTAACAGTCTTCAGCACAAAATAAAGGGTCTTTCTCAAGCACTGAAGAGTTCAGATGCAAAGGTCTCTAAATCCATCTGACATCTTTCCTTAAAAAACACATTTTTATCAGGCTCTGATAGGTTTCTATGTATGTAGAGGCTGGGATTTTAGTGAGTTTGAAGTAAAAGTATTTGATGGATGTATAATATATGTCCAGAGCATTCACTTTAACTCATTTTTGACCAAGATGGCTTTTAGCTTGTTTTGCATCTGAACTCTTCAAATGATCAAACTGTTTTAAAGTTATATCATAGTTTTGAGTGAGGAACAGAACTCAACTTTACACACAACAGACCAGCATTTACACAAGAGCAGAAGTGAGTAAGTGTAAGATACCTGTCCAAAGATGCTGGTGTTCACCTTCTTCATAGTGTCCTCATTTGATTTCTTGCTTTTCTTCTTCTTGAGGCCATTATGTAGAGGACTGATTCTGAATTTAAGAACATAAGAAAAATGTAAAGTGAAAGCACTTGTTTAGTATTGGGAGATTTCTTAATCATCAACGGAAATGTTTCCTTACCTGTATGTAGGTGGCGCTCTCTCCACTTTCTGTGCCATTCTGTAAGAGACAATCACTCAATAAGAGATCATTAGGAATATCAACATACATTTGTAAAGAGTAACATATTATGAGACAGTCACAAACTCACAATTTTTTGTTTGTTTGTTTTTGTTTTTGTAGCCAATCAGATTTTGTAGATTAAGCAGCTGCTTACATCTGCCATGTTATCGATTCATGCTGTATTGTCATCTTAAGATGTTTCATGTTGTGAAGCATTAATTTTTGTAAAAACAAATATGAATAACTATTTTGTGTTGCATGGAAAGGCATAATGATCAAAGATATGAAAATGAGATCATGCAACTAAGATTACTCTGTGTTTTCTCAACATTTTTATTTGTTTGCAGATTGCAGATTTTCAAATAGTTGTATCTCGGGCCAAATATTGTCCTCGGCCATACATCAATGGAAAGCTTATTTATTTAGTTGGGACACTTAATTTCTGGCAATGTCAGAACTGACCTGAGCTGGATAATAACATCACTGAACCAACAATAAACTGCCTTTAACTGAAAAATTAATGGTGTTTACTGTTGTCCTTTTGCATTACCATCACACTATTTCCATGCTTAGTCCTGTAAAGCTGCTTTGACACAATCTGTAATGTAAAAAGTGCTATATAAAGGTGACTTGACTTTGTATAGAGTTTATAAATCTTAAATCCTATGGTATGCACATGAATAATTCTCTATGATGTAAACATAAGAAACCATCAACATTTAATATAATTGTAATAAAATGTAATAAACTTGCTTTAACTGATCTCAAAGTTCTTTAACTTCAATAAACACACAAAAATGAACGGATCGACTGCACATACCTCTGCTCAGCTGTGACTTGAACTGTGGTCTGCAGGTGATGAGATAACATACAGGTAGGCAAGCCCTCACATGATAATGATTGGTCGAGTGATGAGCTTAAATCTGGATATAGAGTATGACAGACCGATGTGGGAGAAGAGTGCTCCAGGAAAGTCTGAAAATACAAGTCCAAGGCGAAATACACGTAAATGACGATTTGCACATTCAGATTCAATGATAAACTCATTTTGAACATTCAAAACTTTTTGTGGAAAGTTTTTTTATGAATATATAATTTAATTTTACACATGTGAATTGCTTTTTGTGTTTTTTGGGGTTCAGTGCATTTGAAATTATCTATGCGTGTGTGCATTATGTTTTTTTTTTTGTGTGTGTGTGTGTGTGTGTGTGTGTGTGTGTGTGTTTTGAATTATTACTGAGACTGCTCTTGCTCCAAAAGCAGAAATGCTGTCAGAAGGAGAAATGCACATGTGAGAAACTTGTTAACTGAAGATTAAAGCTTCTGTTACACGTAACACGTGCCCTAATCAAGACTGATGCAATTTGTTTTAAAAGAACAAAAATAAACAGAGAAATGTTGTGATGTTCATGATTTTTCATGAGGTGGCTGCTTGTGACAACAACATTAGAGCAGTTTGGTTGCAATCCTTTAACATCACAGTTAGTAGAAATCAAACTAAACTAGAACGATTCAAAGCGGAAGCAGATGCTATTTCTTCTTCATCAGTGGACAGAACGTTCCATGACCTGACTGTAGATGGCGCCCTTTCCATAACCAGTGCCATTCAGGGAGCAGCAAGAAAGTGCTTGCGGGTCCTTGGAAATGTTTGGAGAAAATAAAAATTATAAAATAATAAAAAAAAATATTGAATATAAATGAAAAATTAATTATCCAAAAAAAAAAAATATTAAAATAAATTTGTCAAAATAAAAACAAACAAATAAATAAAAAATTAGGTCTGTACTAAAATTAATTATACTATTTAGATTAAAAAGATAACTAAATAAATACCCTACTTTATTATACATTTTAAATAATTGTTTTACATTTACATTTAGTTATTTAGTAGATGCTTTTATCCAAAGCGCCCTACAAATGAGGACAATGGAAGCAATCCATTTCAACAATTTATTATTAAAATTGCAAACAAATATATATATTTTTTAATGATATAGTAAATAAAAGAAAACAGATAGAATAGAAAAAAAGAGAGTAAGATTTTTTTTTTTATAAACGATAGAAAGATAGAAACGATAGATGACAAAAAATAATAGAATTTTCTTTTAAGAATGTAAATAAAAATAGAATAGAGAGTGCTAGATGTAGATGGTCAAATGGAAAATTTTAGAAAAACGAATAATATAATTTAAAAGGAACTAAATATTTTCCAGTTAATATTTGAGACTTGCTTATAATATGTTTGTTTTTTTTTTTTCACAGTGTAAATTGGGTATTTTTACAAGAACCTTTTACATTTTAGAATAGGGGTCCCTAGGATGATGATCATATTTGGGGGTCTGTGGCATCTAGAAAATTGAAAATCACTGCTGTAGTGTGTTGTGAATTTCGACACAAATGCATTTGTAAATATTTCACTGAATCACATAGCCTACTATGGCACTCACAAACACGCATCCTTCAAGCATTTTCCTTAATGTCACTGTAAAAATTCCCAGATCTGTTCATTCATCAGACGCAGAAACAGAACAAAGATGCTCCCTCAAACAAACCCCACATCAGAGACTGAGCATCTGAACGTCCAATTGTCACATTTTTTGATATACAGTGTGTGTGTGTGTGTGTGTGTGTGTGTGTGTGTGTGTGTGATGTTTGTTATCTGATGACGTCTGTTTATTGAGGGATCTTTGGACTGGCTTTGCACTGAAAAAACGAAAGTAAAACAGGAGGGAAATCGGGGACACGTTTGGATTCTCCCTATTTTTTGTCTATTTTATCGATTTATATGTTTTATATTATGTGTCTTGAACGCGTCTAACCGCTGAAATTCATCAAAAGCAGATTAATGTGATTAAACCGACGAGTCTTTGTCTCCGGTGAGTTTGTTTCCTCATTGAATAGCCGACAGTCCGGTCGATCATATATCTATTGTATCATTTATTTTGGAAAAGAATATATTTCAATGTTTGTTTTATTTAAGTCTGCATATATTTCACAGGCATGTTGTTGATTATTATCGCATTACTGGTGAATCTCTTCATAGAGACTTCTGGTAAGAACACGACAAACACGCTTCATTTCATTCAGTTTTAAAACGTAGATATTCCTACGGATGCCTGATGAGTTCAGCAAATCTTCAAGTTTATCGAGTAATTCATATATTTGAACACTTTCTATGTATATAGTTTTGCACTGGATTACAATATAGGAAGGAGTTAAGGTGACCCAACCACAAGGTCATAAAATAGCAAGCAGATCTCTGCCAGACAATAGGCTGTAAAAGTCAGAATGCCCAACTGTCAGTTTATATAAATGTATTTTACAGTTAGTTTTGAGTAGGGCTCAAAGACCAGGGGTTGCATATAAATTTAGCCTCTATGTTAAGCCTTAAAAAGTATAGTCCAACCAATTAGCAATTAGCCAATAGGTAAGCAGAATTACTTTCTGAATTGAACTGAGACTAATCTGTTTTTATATAAACTAAAAAAAAAATATATATATTATATATATATATATATATATATATATATATATATAATATAATATATATATAAGTTTTTTTTTTTTTTAGTTTTTAATGTTTTTAATGAACAGTGTTGGGCAGTAACTAATTACTAGTAATTGAATTACTATAATATTACTTTTTGCAGTAACTAATTACTAATAAGATTTCAGTAATAATATTAGAGTTACCATCCATGAAACAGCTTAGTTACTTAGTTATGCCTTAGTTGATGCCTCAACCCCGCTTATTTAAAATCCAACAATCAAATAATTCCTAGATTTATTTTCTGAATTTTCACGACTCGCATATGAATTTGATGTAGCCAAAAAAACTTACATTCAGCAGAAAATTTTGCATTATATTGATTTTATCAGGGAAAAAGATTATCTGAAATTGTGGCTTTACTTTACTCTGGCATTACATCCCACATCCTTCTGATCAGCATGTGGTGCATTATATTATTCTAATTAAAAATCTTTTTGGAAAATTAAACAGTTTCTTACAAACTTGTGTGATTTGCTAAAATACATAATGAAATTTGCATATCAAATGTTTTATAATTTGCATAATTCTACTTGAATGTCACTATCAGCCACTATTGAGTGTTTGTAATAGCTTCTGACTGCGATCCAATGTGTTTTTTGGTCAAATGATGAGGCAGAAATATGCTGTTAGTAACATTCTAGAAGAATTGTATGTGGGAGATACAGAGTTACAATTTCTGTGGGGCATGAAGAAAAAGTAATGTAACTAGTAGTGTAACGAATTACTGTTGCCAGAAAGTAATAAGTAACAATATTACTTTTGTAAGGAGTAACTAGTAATGAGTAATATATTACATTCTGAGTAACTAGCCCAACTCTGTTAATGAATAATGAAGTCTCACATATTAGTCAAATTTTGCGAATCCATAATTTCACAGTCTGAGTGGGAAATCTTTAAGGCGAGACACTGCAGGTGAATAGGGTAAAAAAATAAGTAATAGTAACTAATACTTACCCAGTTGATTGATTACATTGATAATTGCAAACTTTTTTGTATTACAAGTTTTCTAAATTGTTAGGTTTAAATATGCAAACGAGGCATTATTTATTGAAATATGCACTAATTTGCATACATTTCTACTACAAAAATCTAAACACTGGATGAAGTCAGTTTAAAAATTCTTGTTTATTTATTTATGTTTTTTTTGGCATATTAGAGTCAAATATTTTTACAGAGGGGATTTGGGGATGTCATTTTGTCACATAATTCAGAAAATACTTAGAACATACAAAAAAACTATATTTTTTACAATTTGGGGGGAATAAAGTGTTGTATATAATCAAGCAAATTATATATGAACAAATCCCTCTGTAAACACCTTCTGGATATAAGTCTGGTGTGTGTAAGTGCTACTGAAGTGGAGATTTATGGCTCAGTGTAGGAGAAAAAGCTCATTTTGAGAAAACAACCTTTAAAAATATGTATTGTAATTGAAATCTATTGACACAAATAGATCAAGTGCTATAAAAGAAACACTTAACAGTGTCTTTTGGATGTTATCCTTCCACTAGTCTGAAAACACACTTTAGGAAAAACCAAAAAGCCCAAAATATCAAATTTGACAGGTGACTGAAAAAAAAGTTTTTGCCTGCAGTGTCTCGCCTTAAGCCTCATGCACAAAATAACCAGATTCTGCTCACAAATCAAGCTGAGCAACAGTACATGTGACCATGCCTTAAATATATTAAATAAATACATTATTCAGTAACTAATGTATAGTGCATTTACCATTTAAATAATGCACATTATACAATATATTTACTTCTCTGTTCTCAGCGTCTTTCTCTGTAGTGGTTCCTCCTGATCCTGTAGTGGCTCATGTGGGATCCACAGTGATTTTGCCCTGCCGAATCTCTCCTCCTGAGAACGCTGAAGCTCTGGAGATCCGCTGGTATCGTCAGGATCAGTTCAGCAACCCAGTTCTCCTCTATAATCATGGGAAGATCCAGGACACCCAGGATGAATCATACAGGAACCGAACCTCTTTGACTCCACAGTCAGATCAGTCTGGTGGACTGCAGGACGGAGACGTCTCTCTGCGGCTGGAGAAGCTCAGAGTTCAAGATGAAGATTCATTTCATTGCTATGTGAGTGGAGAAAGCTCATATAGCAGTGAAAAGGTGGTTCTCAAAATCACAGGTAAGCAAGCATCTACACCTCATTAATGAAGACTATCACTGAGGACTGCTGAAACATCACTCATCCATATGACTTGTGCATTAGCCTCAGTTGCTTTATCTTTGTCTGGAGAAGATCTGAACATCTTCCTGTCCTCATCAGCTTTAGGATCCACTCCTGTCCTTGTTCCAAAGCCTCTTGATGATGATCGTGTGAACATCAGCTGCAGGTCCAGCGGCTGGTATCCAAAGCCCAGTGTCATGTGGACATCAGATGGTGAAAAGTTTCTCCGTCTTGGAGTATCATCTCACAGTCGAGGAGCAGATGAGATGTTCTCTGTCCACAGCTGGATGGCCGTCTCTCGCTCAGACGCTCAACTGGTCTCATGTTCAATGTCCATCATAACTGGAGAGTTCAAAGAAAGTAGGATTGATGTACAGGACATCGTCTCTTCAGGTTAGAGAACATTTTCACTAATACTTCATCCTCATGGCAGGATATCTGAAGTTCTCTTATTGATATGGTAGTGGATTAACGTGTCGCCTGTATGGGGAAAGCAAGATGCGATTCAATCAGTCTTCAGCTTTTTGGTAGAAGAATGTGTTTCCCCATAGCGTGAGCTAAAATTGACACATTGCTTGTTTCCGATCTCAGGAAACCAAGACGTAATCACATACAAAGTGATCAAGCTTGCTTGAACTTCAGCCCTGTGATAGTTTCCAACATTCAATTGTTTTTTTTCCCTTCCTGTAACCACAGTTGTAGAGATCTATTATATTTTCTCTATTTTCTAGTTTAAAAAAAAAAAAAAGCAAAATGGGTTGCAAATTGCATTTTAATGTCAACCTATTATTATTATTATTATTATACTTTAAATAATTGCTTTATATATTTTGGTTTTGTTTCTCAGATTCATCAGGTCTATGGAAGAGTCTTGTCTTAGTTCTCAGTGTTCTCCTTTGTTTGATTCTGGGTTTGGTTGGGTGCATCCTCTACAAACACAGAGACAAACTAACCGGTACAATTTGGAAGAAACATTTTATCTAAATATCTATTCTTCAGTTTTAATGTATGACATTTCATGTCATCTCATGATATTTTGTATCTGTTTTGCAGGGAAGAAACCAGCAAATCAAAGTAAGTAACATGAACTTTCTCTGTGTATCTGTATGTATCTGGTTCACATAAAGTATTTATTTCCCCTGGCTTATTAATAATTTTTCTTCTATTTGGTTATTTTATTCCATTTTATTATGGTCTTTGTATAGAACTTTGTTCTTCAAATATTTATATTTTTTTCCATTCTATTAACATTTTTTTTTCTCTTAATATTTTGCATTTTAATTGTGTTTAACGTCAGATTTTCATGAACCTTTGTTCAGGACTTTGGTCAGTCTTTTTTTATTGAATTTTAACTTTTGTATCATGAAGTAACAGTCATGAATCAGATAAAGACAATAACTCATTCTCAGATCTCATTTTGGGTTTAAAAACACATAGTACTGTGATGTTTGTTTCATTAAAGGTAAAGTGCTGCAGAATGAGAATCAATAAATAGTTAAAAGTTTTGTATATCTACAGTATCTCCCAAAAGTGAGTACACCCCTCACATTTCAGCAACCACTTAATTATATCTTCTCAAGGGACAATACCATAGAAATAAAACTTGGATACATTTCAGAGTAGTCAATGTGCAGCTTGTATAGCAGTATAGATTTACTGTCCTCTGAAAATAACTCAACATACAGCCATTATTGTCAAAAGTGAGGCAACAAAAGTGAGTACACCATAAGTGATAACAGCAGCATGTTAACCATGCAAAGCCATGTCCTATTCATTATGTTTATGTTTTTGTCTGCTTGACATGACCATACAAAGTTGTGTGTCTCATATTAGAGTAGTTAAAATGTGGGGCTTTAAGTACAATTCTCTCATATTGACCACTGGATGTTCAACATGGCACCTCATGGCAAAGAACTGAGGATTTGAGAATTAGAATTGTTGCTCTCCACAAAGATGGCCAAGGCTATTAGGGGTTCAGTAACACCCTGAAATTGAGTTACACTACAGTGGTCAGGGTCATACAGAGAGATGGGTTCCATTCAGAACAGGCCTTGCAAGGGATCGTTCTGTGCGTCAGGTGCAGAACCTGGCTTCAAAAACAGACACATGAGTGCTCCCAGCATTGCTTTAAAAGTTGCAGAAGTAGAAGTTCTGCTTGTCAGTGCTCAGACCATACGTTGCACACTGCAACAAGTTGGTTTGCATGGGCATCGTCCAGAAGGAAGTCTCTTCTGAAGCTGGCTCACAAGAAAGCCTGCAAACGGTTTGCTGAAGACAACATGTCCAACAGCATGAATTACTGGAACCATGTTCTGTGGTCTGATGAGACTAAGATAAACTTGTTTAGCTCAGATGGTGTGCAGCATGTGTGGCGATGCCCTGGTGAGGAGTACCAAGAAAATAGTGTCTTGCCTACAGTCAAGCATGGTGCTGGTATCATGATGGTCTGGGGCTGCATGAGTGCTGCTGGTGCTGTGGAGCTGCAGTTCATTGAGGGAAACATGGATTCCATTATCTACTGTACATTCTGAAGAACATCATGATGCATTCCCTTCAGAAACTGGTCCAAATGGCAGTTTTCCAACATGATAACGACCCCAAACACACCACCAAGATGACACCTGCCTTGCTGAGGAAGCTGAAGGTGAAGGAGTGGACAAGTATGTCTCCAGACCTGAACCCTATTAAGCACCAAAGGGGCATCCTCAAGTGGATGGTGGAAAAGCACCATCTAACATCCAGCAGCTCTGTGCTGTCATTATAGAGGAGTGGAAGAGGATCCCAGGAACAACCTGTGCAGCTCTGATCAATTCAATTTCCAGGATAATTAAGGCAGTGCCAGATAACAATGGTGCTAACACAAAATACTGACACTTTGGACAAGTCCACTTAGGGTGAACTCACTTTGTTGCCGGCTTTTCTGATAAATAATGGCTGCATGTTGAATTCTTTTCAGAGGACAGTGAATACATACTGCTATACAAGCTGCATATTGAATAATCTAAAATATATAGATTTTAAGTTTAATTTCTATAGTATTGCCTCTTGAGAAGATATACTAAAATAGTTGCTGAAATGTGAGGGGTGTACTCACTTTCATGAGATACTGTAATTCACAACGCATATGGATAAATTAAGGTGGTTTGGTGGTCTTTTTTGGTAATTGTAATTAAATGAACACAGAACGTGAGGATTCATATTTAAATAGTCTTTTTGCAGTTTTATATTCAATGACACTAGTAAGGTTGAGCTCATCAGCGCATCTCTACACTACAGTGACATGGGTTGCCAGTAACAAACAATGGAGCTCTGCTGGACAAATTAAGTAATTACACCATTTAGGATCATTTCATCTGCATAATGGCAGCACTCATCATTTACTCAGGAAAAAGGTCTATGTGTTCTGTAAAAAATAAATAAATAAAAAAAAAGTTCATATCGGCGGCACATTGGCAGCATATTCGCTGATACAATATATCAGCGACATTCTGATATCTGCCAATTATATTGGTAAAACAATATATTGGTTGGGCTCTAATAATTACCCAGTTCAATTAAATTTTCTGTCATTTTAGATTGTGAAAATGGAACTACAGAGAACCAGGGAAACAAAGGTATTAACGGAAGTCTGGTTTTGCAACTGAAATTGCAAAAAGTGAACCAGTAATAGTTACTATCCACAAACACATTACAAAAATTTAGAATTGTCTCCTGGTTCACTTTTCTATCAAAATGCAGTGAGGCCCAGAACTCTGACAGCACCAGATAAAGTTATTATTATTGTTATTATTAATTTCCAAATTGTTCATTTCCAAAGTATAGATTTTTGGTATCCCAGATTTTCAATGTGGTATCAGATTTTTGGACCTTACTGTTCAATTTGCAAACTATTACAAACACCATTTTTATAAATGTCTACTAGAACAGAATGTAAATCAGATGTACAACCCTCAGTAAGTGAAATTATTACATAAACTAATTATGATTATTTCCATGTCCTCAATTACAACTGTTGTTGTCTTGTTCAAAAATCGTTTGTTTTTATTTTAGTTGTGAAAGATGTGAATATAGAAGAACTAAGGAAACATGCAGGTTTGTATCTCATTTATATACATGTCATATTGTCTCAGTTACTTATGCATATGTGTGTAAATATCAACACACTCACACATAATTTTTAATTAACTTTTCTAATGTATTTTTTCCTCACAGTTGAGATCACTATTGACCATGAGCATTTACATCCAGATCTGATGGTTTCTAAAGATGGCAAAATCATGAGGGACAGTGATAAATATAATCACAATGGAGATAGATTTCCATATGAATTATGTGCATTTGGAGCACAAAGTTTTGCCTCTGTTCGTCACTATTGGGAGGTAGATTTGGTTACTCCACCTAAACCTCCTAAAAACTACTGGTTAATTGGTGTGATGAAACATGGAAATTTTAATTCAAGAGACAGATCGGCTTTAACTCCATCAAACGGTTACTGGTTCTTGTGTTCAGATGGTCCTAATGGCTTTCACACCAGCACTGATCCACCAGTTAAACTCTCACTGACACCGAGACCTGAACAACTGGGAGTTCTGTTAGATTATGATGATGGTCTGCTGTCATTTTACAACGTCAAAGAGAGCAAACATCTCCTGACCATCAGCAGCAGATTCTCTGAACCAGTGGTTCCTCTGTTCAATCCTGGTGTTGGGGATGAGAGTCCACTTAGAATCCTGGATTGTCCAAAACCTGATGAATCAGCTGCAGGGCCCAGTCAATCTTTACTGAGTAATAACAGCTCAAATGCTTGACTGACCAATGCAGTGTTTAATCAGAAGGAACAACTTCACTCTAATGCCCTGAGCAAAGAATTGTTAGACATGAGTTTATCAGAGTAAAAACAAACACAAGACGACTGAAAGAAAAAAGAAACCCCATAAAACACAGAGACCGACAGCTGGAAATACAGATGGGGAGTGTCTTGTTCATCTGAACTCTATTCAGTTGTGAGGTGTAAAATGACACTAATAGAAGTTTGATTTAATTGAACAAACTCTACTGAATGAGGATATATTGAACCACATTGTTCCTTCATTCTCCACCTGATCATCTGAGATTTCCTCTCAAGTCTTCAGTTTCTACCTGAAACTGTCTGCTAATCGATTATTAAACTTGGCGATGTGTATTATAACTGTTGGCAGCTCTAATAACAAATGGCCTGTGATGTTCCTCACTTGTAAGTTACTTTAGAAAAAAAAAAAAAAAAAAAAAAAAAACCTCTGATAAATTAATACATTCAAATGCAAATGCTCAGTTAGATGGGACAAAACAAACAGGGCTTAAGGACCTTTATCAGGATAAAGGGTCTCACAATATGTTGTTACAGTTGTATTTCTTATTACTCTGTATATTGATTATTGATGGAGCGACATAATGTGTAAAATGTTTGATTAAAAATTGATAAAGGAGCCAAATGCTTTAGATATTTTAATTGATAATTGTTGTGTTTTGGGTCTTACATTTCTTTTATAACATACTGTACTGCTATTTAATTGCACATTGATTGATGTTTCAGTGTTGATTTAATAAAAGGCACAATGATCTGAAAAGCAAAGTCTGATACAGATTGCTGAAGCTGATTTTACAAAACAAGATGCTCAAAGTAAATTAAAACAAGACAACAACTGCATTATTGTTTTATTTTTTTTATGGAGAATTTCCAGAGTTATTTTCCATAATAGGGACAGTTTTTTTATGCTTTAATTTGATATAAAGCACTATGAAAGTAGTGCAGGTGACTTGTGTGCTTTATTCTAAGTGTTCTGATTTCTGAAGTCTATCATATGACAACAGAACACTTAGAATAAAACACACAAGTCATGTGGACTTTGTGTGTTGATCAGAAGTTGATCAGCTTGACACAACAGACCAGCATTCTCAATACAAACTCCAAACATAAGAACAGATATGACTGAATGCGAGATACCTGTCCAAAGACGCTGTTCAGCAGGTGTTCATATTCTTGAAGATGTCCTTATTTGATTTTTGGTTGCATCACTGGATGCCATTTTGTGGAGAGCGGATTCTAATATAAGAATAGGAATATAAGTAAACAGTTTTTATTGGATTATTAGAGATTTCTTAGTCATCACTGCACTGAACGTTTCCTGACCTATCTGTAGATGGCACTCTTTGTCTATCTGTAGGGTCAGAGACAATCAGTGTTATGATTTAATCAACATAAACATGACACAATAGTTCCATGAAATGCATACTATTGCACTCAAAACACTGTTTTCTTTCGATCAAGTGTAGTTTTTAGTAAAGTATTTTCTTGTTACTTTTGACAGTTACTTTTGATAGTTAAAATAACCCATATTTTGTAGTTTTTTTAATTAGAAAGATACAATCAATCCCTCTAAAACCCTATTGTTATACTGTATAGATAGATAGATAGATAGATAGATCTGACTGTTTTATAGAGGCATCATCGGACTAGCAATATATCTGGAAAATAAAATAGTAGGGGTAAGATGAGACATTTTTTTACATGTGGTCCTCAAGATAAGGGAAGATGAGACAGAAGTACATTAAAAGTATCTACAGTAATTTCGGGATGCTTCCTATCATTTTAAATGATCAGAATTTATAACAAAGGTTTATAAACTGATGGCTTCTCGTAAAAACAAAACAAAAAAAGTGTTCCTGTTGCTCAATTTGCCCCAGGTTAGGGGTAAGTTGACCCAAGTCAGTGGTTAAGATGAACCATCTGACCAAATCTGATTCAAACCCATATGAAATTTTTAAAGATAATTTATCCTTTTTAAAAACTTAATTATCAAATTTCATTTGACAAACAGTCATATTTCTTATCCTAAAGCTAACTTAACAAAACCTTTAATTTTATTTCTTTAATTGTTTGCATTTCTGAAACAATACCTACAACACCAAAGTTTGAACCTTCCCTAAAACAGACTAAACAGAGTTTGTTGAGTAAAAAAAAAAAAAAAAAAAAAAAAAAGAGATGTAGATGGCACTCTTTGTCTATCTGTCAGTCAGAGACAATCAGTGTTATGATTTATCAACATGAATATGACACAATAGTTCCAAGAAATGCATACTATTGCACTCAAAACACCGTTTTCTTTCTATCAAGTGTAGTTTTTAGTAACGTATTTTCTTGTTACTTTTGACAGTTACTTTTGATAGTTAAAAAAACAACATATTTTGTAGTTTTTTTTTAATTAGAAAGATACAATCAATCCCTCTAAAACCCTATTGTCCCCATAAACCTATTGTCATACAGTTGTTATAGATAGATAGATAGATAGATAGATAGATACTATGAAGCATATTCATTATTTGATGACTGTCTTATTGAGGCATCATCGGACTAGCATTATATCTGGAAAATAAAAGTAGTGTAGGGGAGAGTGGGGTAAGATGGGCAATTTTTTTTACTCATGTGGTCCTCAAGATAAGGGAAGATGAGGCAGAAGTACATTAAAAGTATCTACAGTAATTTCAGGATGCTTCCTATCATTTTAAATGATCAGAATTTATGACAAAGGGTTCTAAAATGATGGCTTCTTATATATATATAAAAAAAAGTGTTCCTTTGGCTTAATTTTCCCCAGGTTAGGGGTAAGTTGACCCAAGTCAGTGGTTAAGATGACCCATCTGACCGAATCTGATTCAAACCCATATGAAATTTTTAAAGATAATTTATCCTTTTTGAAAACTTAAATCACATTTCATTTTACAAAGAGTCATATTTCTTATCTTAAAGCTAACTTAACAAAACCAATTAATTCTTTAATTGTTTGCATTTCTGAAACGATAACTACAACACCAAAGTTTTAACCTGCCCTAAAACAGAGTAAACAGAGTTTGTTGAGTAAAACTAAACAAAAACTTAATTAGAATGAAAAATAAATGTCGCTGAAACTAATAAACATTTTTGTCAAAAGATTCTTGGCATGGTAGCTTTTTTGCAATATCGAACAGATCATTAGGGACTATAGGAGGAAAGATATATTTGATTATAATGCTCTCAGAAAAGGATATGGTGCACTTACACTGTCCCTATCAAATAAACTACAAATAATATGATAAACTAATCCGCTTTCGTGATATCACATTAAAATACCAGTTTATACTTCAGAGATTTAACATAACTTCAGTGCCTTGTGGTGGGGTGGGGCTCAACTTACCCCACAGCATTTGGCTCACTTTGCCCCATAGCTGGCATTTTGGAAAAACACTGGCTAGCTTACCAATTCAGCCTAATATTTATCTAAATGATTTGCATGGTTTTATATGTTGCTAAATCACCTATATGCATCAGAAATATTTTTAGACCTGGATAAATTTGCTTTGATGCAACAGCCATTACATCTGTTATGCAAAAATTTTACTTTGACAAGCCAAAAACAATTTTTAAAATAAACAGGTGCCTTCCACTCCTCCTGTGTGTTTCTCCTTTTCAGAGTCTGGAAGAAATTATGTGTGATTACAAATGACATGCTCACATGACAGTAAGATACAGGGGGTGGCTCAACTTACCCCACTGGCTCAACTTACCCCACTCTCCCCCTACTTTTTTTTTTTTTTGATCATAATTATTTTTAGCTCCAACTTCAACAGTGTTCTGGGTAATAATGTTTCTGTTGCATCTACACACGCTCTTAGGCAGGAGTGTAGAAGGGCTGAATGTAAATTGCTTAAAAGAAACTTAAATTTCTCTTATGAGATTTTGACTAACCATATGAGCAAGTATCAGAAAGCTAGACTGAGTTATTTTTCTGCCATTCTCTTCAAAAACTAGTCATAAGTGAGTGATTTCTCTACTGTAAATGCTGTGCTCCACAGGGTTCTGTTCTGGGACCAATTTTATTTTACCTTTATATGCTCCCTCCAGGTTCTAAGAAATTTGGGATTGACAATCACTTGTATGCAGATGATTCTCAAATGTATTTGCCCCTGAAACATGGGCATAAATGTGCAATGCAGTCCCAGTGTTTGACAGAGGTTGAGGGCTGGTTTGCAAATGACTTTCTCTAATTGAAAGAGGACAAGACAGTGATTGTATTATGTAATAATGAGTGTGTAGAGAACGCCTGCGGTTGTTTCCTGGGGAGAAAAAAAATGTAGCGTGAGATACGTGGGTGTCATTTTTGATTCAGAGTCTTAAATTTAATGAATATTTGAATATTTTTTTTTCCATCTAAGACCAATAACTAATTTGAAGTCCATTGTCTTTTTTTAAAACAGGTTGTTCATGTCTTTGTGTCATCCCATTTGGATTACTGTAATGTGTTGTCTCTTCTTTCATTATTGTGTTTTGCGATGCAGAAGAATCATGTTGTTGATCACTGACAGTATCAGAGGTGAAAGAACATGACAAATGAATTATAAGATAACGTATAATGTATAGTGTATAATGTTGTGGTGGATTTTTCCTGTGAAGGCAGTATGTAAATACTTAATTATGAAATGTACAGATACTCTCATTTCCAAATTCAAATGAACACGCTTCCAAAGAATTACAGAATGATAGCATCTAAGAGACGCATACATAAAAATGAATTATGTAAATGATGAAGAAAAAAAAACAAGGCCTTTGTTTTATAATGTGATGTGTTTAATGACGTATGAGAGCATGTATAGAAGAGCAGATATAGAAATCCAGTGCTTTAAAACTGCAGACAGAAACAGACTCAGGACAGAAAAGTAAGAACAACTCACATATTCATTCTTCTGCCACAGTCACACTTTGATTTATATAGTCTTAAAGATGTTATGCTGATAGGATGTTTTCATTGCATGCTCAGTGTTTTATTTCAAGAAATATATTTACATTTTTCAACACGTTTCTTCCTCAGAAATGGACCGAACACTCTATTTCGTTCTTCTTCTCATCGGTGAGTGTGTTTTATTCATGATTTCTAATTTCATTAGATTTGATCCTGTTTTTAAAGGCATTAAAGCAAAGCTCCGCTTTCACAGCTCTCTGCTCCGTGTCTGAATGCGTTCAGCGTCAGTATCACTATATAAATATGTTGATGAACTGGACTGACGCTCAGAGATACTGCAGAGAGAATTACACAGATCTGGCCACCGTTGACAGCATGAACCGCATGAATGAGCTGAACAGCGTGAATGAGGGAGGAGATTTTTTGGTCTGGACTGGGCTGCAGAGGAAATGGCAATGGTCTGCAGGTTATCCTTTGCTTTATCTGAACTGGGGACCTGGACAACCAGTTAACTGGGATGGATGTGCTTTTATGAAAAATGGACGATGGGAGGAAGGGAAATGTAGTGACACCTACGCTTTCATCTGCTACAACAGTGAGTACAAACACCTAAAGTAACAAACATTAATTTAATGTGACAACAGAAAACTTAAATGAAATGAAAAACATTAGAACATAATAGTCAAGTCACCTTTATTTATATAACGCTTTTTGCAATACAGATTGTGTCAAAGCAGCTTTACAGTATCAAATAGGAAGGTAGTGTATCAATAATGCAAAAGGAAACGGTTACCATTTTTCAGTCAAAGCGAGAATGGTAAGAGAGAGATCCGATTATAATCTGAAAATCCTTACTATAAATGTTTTTAAGCATTCTACCAAAATAGTGAAATGTTTAGGAATACATATTGGCCAAGCTCAGGGACTCAAAAAAATAATAATTATGGTTACATTGTTCAGACACTGGCTGTGAAAATATTCCACCCTGTTAGGGACATATAAATAGTTATCACAAAATGTTGTAATAATGTAAATGCTAATCGATAATAAGCTTTTCTTGGATGACATATGTCCCTTATGCCACGATAGTATTTTTTATTCGTAAAAACAATTATTGATGAATAGAATATGTCTTGATTATTAAGAACAGGTACTTTTTCTGTGCCCATTTTTGGCAAAAGGATGGTAAAAAATACAAAAAATTTTGCTCAAAAACATATGCGCTGCATTAACAGCGCATATGTTTTTGAGCAAAATTTTTTGTATTTTTGTAAATAATTGAGTCAACTTAAAATAGTATGCTACCTGGCTGCCTTAAAATTTTAAGTTCGGTCAACTCGGAAAGAAAAAAAAAAAAAAAAAAAAAAAAAAAAGTTTAGTCAACTTGAAATGTTACTTTTTACTAAGCGACAACTTAGACATTTGAGTTGATTCAACTTAAGGAAAAAATTTTAGAAAAAAAAAAAAAATAACCCTTTAACTGTCACTCCCTATTGTAAACATATACATGAAAATGCACTATCCAAATGTAATTTTTTATAATTCATGAACAAAAACATTTTGTAATATGATTTTCATGTACAATTTCCATGATAATGCAATGCCTGATTTTAAAATGGTTTCCAAAGGATGAATTTTGAAATTTTAAGTCTTCAAAGTGATTTATAATTTCTTATGATTTCTAAAGCGTGATAGAAAAAAAGGCAACAAAGAAAGTCTTTTTGTGACAAAGGTCTGAACTCCTGTCATGAAGTACATTTTTTGAGGTGCACTCTTGTCATAAATTAATTATTACTTTTCCTACATAATTTGTAACACAAAACAGTGGTAAAATATCTATTTAGGAGTCTTAGACCTTTCCAGTGATATATAGTTTGTCATGATTAGATTAGGATTTATTTGAAATATGGTGAAGTAAACGTAGGCGTCCCGGTGACGGGACGGTGACAGTTAAAGGGTTAAAGAAATTTTTTTTTAAGGCAGCCGAGTAACAAACAGCTGTTAAGTTTTTTTTTTTTTAAGTTTAGTCAACTTGAATATCTAAGTTGTCACTGAACATTATCAACTTGAATAAACTTATTTGAGTTGACTGAACTTACAATTTTAAGGCAGCAGGGTAACACATTATTTTAAGTTGACTCAACAAACTGTGTTTTTTGTTTTTTACAGTGTAGCCACTTCTGCATCAGAACCTATTCATATTCGAACCATAAAGAGGCGTAAGAATGAACAATCTGGTTAAAGAATATTCTCCATTTGTTTTTCTTAAAGCAAACTTGGGACTCGTCTTTGTCAGCCAGTTGAAGAATTGGAGAGACGCTCAAAGTTACTGCAGACAGAATCACATTGATCTGGTCAGTGTGAGGAACCACAGTGAGAATCAGCAGGTTGAGAGAGTCATGAATGATAGTCTCATATCTAAAGCTTGGATCGGTCTGTTCAGAGAGTCATGGCAGTGGTCAGATCAGAGTGACTCCTCATTCAGACACTGGAACACTGGTGAACCTAGTAACTCTGGCGGTGATGAAAACTGTGCAGCGACCAAACAGACTAACCAGGGAAAATGGAATGACATCCCTTGCTATATCCTATTGCCTTTTGTGTGTCATGAAGGTGAGTAGATCTTTACAAAACTCACAAAATCCATCCATCTCCTCCAGACCTCTTACAGTTAATGCTACATGTCTGACACAACCAGTGTTGGGGGAAACGCATTACAAGTAACGCAAGTTACATAATAGTACTTTTTTCAAGTAACTAGTAAAGTAACATTACTTTTTCATTTCCAAGAAAATATCAGAGTTACTTTTTTAAAAAAAAAATAACGGCAGTTATTTCCTTTATGTATTTAATCCCATTTTATTAACCAATGACTTTGCTGCTGACCTTTGTTGATCCAATCCAACCGTACACTGCAAAAATACCTTTCTTACTTGGATTTTTTTTTTGTATTGTTTGCAGCCAAAATATCTAAAAAAAAAAAAAAATAAATAAATAAATAAAAAATAAAATATTATATATATATATATATATATATATATATATATATATATATATATATATATATATATACACATACATATACACACACACACACACACACACACTACCGTTCAAAAGTTTGGGGTCAGTAAGACTTGCAATTTTTCTTTTATTGAAGTCAAGGCTGCATTTATTTGATCAAAAATACAGAAAATAAACTGTAATATTACAAAATGTTATTACAATAGAAAATAATGTTTTTTATTTTCATATACTTTAAAATATAATTTATTCCTGTGATGCAATGCTGATTTTTCATCAGCTGTTACTCAGTTTCCCAGGCTTAAGTGTCACATGATCTCTCAGAAATCATTCTGATATTCTCAATTATTAGTAGAATTATCAGTTTTGTTTTATTTGAACCTGTATTTTTTTTCTTTCAAGAACAACATTTATTCAAACTATAAATCTTTTCTAGCAATGTAAATCTATTATGTCACTTTTTATTAAATGTAACAATTTATTCATTTCTTTCAAACAAACAAAAAAAAAAAAGAATGAATAAACATTTACTGACCCCAAACTTTTGAACGGTAGTGTGTGTGTGTATTATATATATATATATATATATATATATATATATATATATATATATATATATATATATATATATATATATATATATATATATATATATATACACACACACACATACACACACTGATAATTCTACAAATATATATACACTGATAATTCTACAATTTACTCCCCATTGGGAGATAATTTTGCTTGTTTCAAGCAAAAACACTTAATTTTGACTTATTTTCAGAAAAAACAAGACAATAATTTTTACTTGTCTAGAAAATCCTTCTTGATATATTATATATATATATATATATATATATATATATATATATATATATATATATATTGTTTTTTTTTTTTTTTTTTTTTTTTTTTAAGATATTTTTTGCTATAAACAAGACAAAAAAACCTAATCAAGAAAAGCCTTTTTTATGCAGTGTACTAATAAGCAAAACTTACTTTAGATTAACATTTGTTCTTTTTTTCCCCTTCATTGCTAAAGAGTTTTTTTCCTACAGTTCTAATGTACAGACATGAATTTAATTTTCCTTTAGCCTTATTCACTTAATTTCATTTTGGTGTGAAAGGGCTTTTACATTTGCTAAGAATCAAACTTTTTTATATTAAAATAAACAAGCAAGCCCTGCCCAGATTTAAAAAGTAATGCAAAAGTAACCTATCGCATTACTTTCCATAAAAAGTAACCAAGTAACGTAATTAGCTACTTTATCAAATAACGCAATATTGTAACGCATTACTTTCCATAAAAAGTAACCAAGTAACGCAATTACTTTTTTATCGAGTAACGCAATATTGTAACGCATTACTTTCCATAAAAAGTAACCAAGTAACGTAATTAGTTACTTTTTTATCAAATAACGCAATATTGTAACGCATTACTTTCCATAAAAAGTAACCAAGTAACGTAATTAGTTACTTTTTTAGGGAGTAACGCAATATTGTAACGCATTACTTTCCATAAAAAGTAACTAAGTAATGTAATTAGTTGTAATATTGTAATGCATTACTTTTAAAAGTAACTTTCCCCAACACTGGACACAACACACAGTGTTTGTTCTGCTTGTTGTCTTTGATCAGTCTCTCTCTAGTTTCTGCTTGTGTTTGTTGGTTTCCAGATAAACTGATTGTGATCAGAGAGAATCTGACGTGGTCTGAAGCTCTGAGATACTGCAGACAGAATCATGTGGATCTGGTCTCGGTTCATTCAGAAGAGATTCAGTGTCGTGTGATGAACGTGGTTAAACGGGCGTCTACTGCGGCGGTGTGGCTGGGTTTACACAACTATTGCATCATGAACATGTGGCTCTGGGTGAATGGAGAGATGGTGTGCTATCACAACTGGGCTCCAGGGAACGGAACGACAGAAAACTGCAACCTCGAGAAGAGAAAAGGAGCAGTTCAGTCTGGAGGAGATCAATGCTGGATCAGCCTTCCTGAAACGCACAAACTCAACTTCATCTGCACAAATTAAGACCGAGGAACGTTTATGTGTTTAAAGGCTCAAAATAGGCTCATTTTCCAACTCCCCTAGAGTTAAACAGACGAGTTTTACCTTTTCTGAATCCATTCAGCCGATGAGCCTATTTTCAAAAAAAGTGGAGTGTTCCTTTAATTGTTTTCATACTTCATTTTCTGATTTACTTTTATATGTTAATAAGTTTTTTTATTGTCTGAATCTACTGTCTGTGCTTTAAAAACGCTTTTAATTCTGCATTTTATTTTTCATGACATAATGTGCTCTTAATGTTTTTAACACCAATGTTTTAGATTAAGGTTTAGGAGTCTTTTATAGATTTAACTGACTAATAATGACCTGGTTTCACAGACAGGGCTTAGACTAAGCCAGGCTTAGGCCATAGTTCAAGTATGACATTTAAGTAATTTATAAATGTGCATTAGGACAAACATTACTGGTGTGCATCTTGAAACAAAACAAAGTCGCTGATATAGTTTAAGATCAGTCTGTGCAAGTTTCTTTCAGTTAAAACAGCTCAGACTTACATTTTAGTCTGGAACTAGACTTAAGCCTCGTCTGTGAAACTGGGGGTACATCTAATAATGTAATTGTGTGATTATTTCTGATGGATGGTTTCTTGTTTGTAATACCATTTTTAATGTTTTTTTTTTTTTCCCATGTTGCAGTGCATATAATATAATATAATATAATATAATATAATATTACCTATATATAATGTATTGTGTTTGAGTTTTTTTTTTTTATAATTTTATTCTTCATATTTTGGATGCATCTGACATTCCCTTTTTTTGGGGTCATATTTTGTTGTTTATATAACAGGAAATGTTTTAGTAAGTCTACAAACCATATGCCACAATTGACCTTTTGCAAACAGCTTGACTGACAGATGATCTGACCAATCATAATCAACCATTTTGTCCGACAAACAAATCAGACAAGAGCATAGATTAACTTTGGTGGACCTTGCCACTGTCGCCTATGGCTTGCTCAGTTGGGGACAATTAATTTGGGACAATCATTTTATTAGTTTGGAACTATTGATTAATTTCCTCTAACTAAAATTGTTTACGGTTTATTTTTGCATTATTGATATATTACTTTCCTATTTGATACTGTAAAGTTGCTTTGACACAATTTGTATTGTAAAAAGCGGTATATTTTTGTCAGCAGATGACCAACGCTAAATGGGGAAACTGACAATTAACTCTAGAAGAATTGTTTCATGGTTATATTTCAGTGATATAATTTTAGTTTTTCACTAACCACAAATAAACGTTGTGTTCTTAAAAACACAAACATGTACATACAGTTTGTGCTGATTACGGTGTTATCAGACTTTAGCTTTTATTAATGTTTTTAAGATACTGAAAAAAGCACAAATGTCAAAAAGGGCATGTCAAAACTTCCCCAGGGCCCCAAAACACCCTCAGACCCCAGAGGGTTAAATAAAAGCCTCTGCTAAATAAATGTAAAATCTAAATGCTCAGTCTGATGAGAAACAAACTGGGGATACAAGACTTTATCAAGATAAAGGGTCTCAAAAGTTATAGTTGTATTTCTTTTTACTCTTATTAGATCATTACTCCACACCAGATATATCAGGACCAGCCAGACACTGTCAGGAAATATCCGTTTTGTCTGGAAACAGAAACTGTCTAATATCCAAAACCTGTTAACATCATAATGTCTAGTACCCAAAACTGTCTTCTATCAGCTAAGAAGCTGACTGAGCAAAGCCAGAGAAGAGCAGAAGCAGCAGAGTTTACTAAATAGTCTTAGTTGCATGTGTCTCAAAAAAAAAAAAAAACGCGAACACAAATCCAACAAGTGTTATTATACTGCCTCACAACACCATCCCATGAACCTTGATTTTGCATTAACATTCCCTCATATCTCTCATTCATAAAGACAAACAGCCCTTGAAACGCAGTCATAAGACTTAACGATGGAAAAATAATACATAAAAACAACAATAAATGACTAAATCAATGAATAAATTGAGTATATAAATGGCTATATGTGACCCTAGACTTCAAAACCAGTCTTGAGACACACAAGTATATTTGTAGCAATAGTCAAAAATACATTGCATGGGTCAAAATTATTTTTTCTTCTATGCCAAAAATCATTGGGATATTAAGTAAAGATCATGTTCCATGAAGATATTTGTTAACTTTCCTACTATAAATATTTCAAACTTATTTATTGATTAATATGCATTGCTAAGAACTTAAGTTGGACAACTTTAAAGGCTGTTTTGCATCTCAGATTTCAGGTTTTCAAATAGTTGTCAGCCAAATATTGTCCTATCATAACAAACACACATCAGTGGAAAGCTTATTTTTTCAGCTTTCAGATGATGTATAAATCTCAGTTTGAGCAGAATGTACCAGGCAGCTCTTTTCCATAAAAGGGACTGGGAGTGTTATGATATAATATGACTTTTTTTTTATTATTATGTTTTAATATGATATAAAGAACCATGAAAGTATCCTAACAGCAGTGCACACAACTTCTGTGCTTTATTGTGTTTTGATGTCTGAAGTTTATCACATGACTATGGAACTCTTAATGCTTAATGTCATTTATATTTATCATATTAATGATAATAATATATCACACAAGTTATGCAGGTTTTGTGTGATGAACATTCTCTATACAGACTCCAAACACAAGAGAAGAAATGAGTGTGAAATAGGCCTACCTGCCCAATGATGCAGCTCAGCAGGTTGGTCTACACCTGCTTCAAGAAATCCTCATTTCTTGCATTTCTTTTTCTTGGTCACGTCGCTGGATGCCATCTTGTGAAGAGCCGATTCTAATATAAGAATTTAAGAATAGGGTAGATTACTTACAAATTGTAATCAGTTACTGATTCCAGATTACATGACAAAAATTGTAGTCAGTAACGTATTCAGTTACATATTTTAAGGAATATAATTGGATTACTTTTAGATTACTTTTGACTTAATTTGTTTATCACATTGATTTAAATAGAATTATCTTGTAACCTAATACAAAAAAAAAATAATGTAACAATGATACATGATAAAAAAAAAAAATGCAAAGAGTAAGTGCATTTTATTACATCAAGGTTTCCCAAACTAGGGTTCATACAGGAACTGCAGAGGTTTTGTGGGTTTAATGAAAAGCTAACAATCAATGAAATCATAAAAGAAATAAAATTAAAATAATTCATTTTAAAACAATTCCTTTTTAAGGAATGTCTCTTTACTTGGTGGATATATTTGCAACGCCTCTGACAGCTCATACAAGACCAAGTCCATCTTAATGAATGAATCCTGAAATCTCAAAAACTGCTGCTGAACTCACAGTTAAATGACGTATATCAAATCAGCAACAAACAACTTAAATTAATTGCCCCATGAATGTTGTTTCTTATGTTCAAATAGCATTTAAAATCCTTATTTTTCAGGTTAGACCAGAAAATATGCATGCACAGTCATAACATACTTATGATTGTCTGGTCTAGCCTCAGGTTTCTCTGGGAAATTTCTCTCTTTTAATTATACGGTGGGATTATTCCTCCATATTGTATGTTGCAGTTTCTCTCATTCATAAATATACGAGTGAACCGTCATTGTGTTTCATTAGTCTTTGTTTTAAAATAACAATTAAAATAGAACACTTATTAACAAAAATGAAATATTTTTATTTACCTGCATGCCATGTGAGCATTAATCAACATCAAAGAAACTGTGAACATGCAAATGTGAAACTTAATTATTGAAATATTTCATTTATAATCTCAGGGGCACTTAAAGTACATATATTTGGTGAATAAGGTTTAGAGGACAAAAAGTTTGGGATGCCTGCATTGCATGTAAATAAGAAATAGCGTTGCATTTTAATGAGTATGAAAGACAAAAGCCTTCCAAAGACATAATACATGGTTTAAAAAAACCTACCGAGTGATAATTCAAATAAAAGTTAATGTGTTTATTAGTAGCTGATGCAATGTTGAAAACTTTCTGAATGTATATAAGAGAGAAATTAGGGGGAATCAATGAATTGTGAATAATTTATTGCTATTGTATGAATAATATGAATAATCATGTAATCCATAAAAAAGTAACTGTAGTCTGATTACGAGTATTTTAAAATGTAACTTACTCTCATTTTTATGATTACATATAATCAGTCACTACCCAGCTCAGAATATAAGTGAACATTATTGTTGGATTTCGTATTTATTAATGCACTGGATGTTTCCTGACCTGTCTGTAGATGGCGCTCTCGCCTCTTTCTGCATCATTCTGTAGTGCTCTAAATATATCAACATAAATGTGACAATGCATTTGTAAATAGTACTATGAATAATACACCATTTCAAAAATTATATACACACAAGCGTAGTTTACTAAAGTATTTTATAGCTATATATCACTTTTTTGTTTTTTCAAACGTTAAAATAAGGCATATTTTAATTTCAAATCTAATAGAGTTCTAATAGACTATAGCACGTTTATTTATTTAAGACTCAGTTCCTATCGCTATGAGAGGATCAGGTCAAACTAAATTATCGATTTCATTATGCTAAAATAAATAAATAAATAAATAAATAAATGATGAAGCTTCTTCTAAAATGGTGCTCACACTATTGTCATATTAACAGATATAGGCCTATATCGCACACTGCATGCTTTTCTTGACCTATTCGCTTGCCGATATTTTTCTGCAGTCAGTATAAATGGGAAAAACCCGTCTTATACGCGTTTTTTTTTCCACCAAGCGTAGTTTACTAAAGTATTTTATAGCTATATATCACTTTTTTGTTTTTTCAAACGTTAAAATAAGGCATATTTTAATTTCAAATCTAATAGAGTTCTAATAGACTATAGCACGTTTATTTATTTAAGACAGAATCAAATCCAATCGCTATGAGAGGATCAGATCAAACTAAACTATCGATTTCATTATGGTAAAATAAATAAATAAATAAATGATGAAGCTTCTTCTAAAATGGTGCTCACACTATTGTCATATTAAAAGATATAGGCCTATATCGCACACTGCATGCTTTTCTTGACCTATTCGCTTGCCGATATTTTTCTGCAGTCAGTATAAATGGGAAAAACCCGTCTTATACGTGTCAGGTGCCGAAGGTGACACCTATGTGGATTTCCCCTTATGTTCAATCACCTCACGCCCCTTAACAACAGAAAACACCTGTCTAAAACAATCACAGCGTAATTCATATTCATGCGATGACATCTTCCTTTAAATAATGAAAGTAACACATAGGGAAAACCCGGAGCATGTTTGATTCATGTTTTCATCGTTTGTTTTTGACTATTATTGCGTCTAATGGCTCATATTCTTCAAAGCTGATTTACGGACGAGTCTTAGTCTCTGCGGTGAGTTTGTTTTCTGATTGAATGCGTCAGTCCGATCGATTATGTCTCTCACGTCAGTTTTATTTTGATCTGTGTGTATTTCCACAGACATGTTGTCGATTATAATCGCTTTGCTGGTGAATCTCCTCATAGAGACTTCTGGTAAGAACACTTGTATTTCAGTCAGTTTTATGCCTTAAATATTTCACACAATCCAGAGATAAATATTAATATGTATCGAGTAACATAGTTACAGCCATTTAAAAAGATAATGTTGTAGACAGAGATATATTTTTGCTGTGGTCTATCAATAGCAGGTGGTATTTTGTACAAATGTAGAAAGACTTCAGGATAATTGAACTTTGAACATAAGTTGCACGTTATTACTTTCGACCGTCCTTTGGGATGGAAGTAACACTACAAGCTAGATTTTTGTAGGTTATTCTCATTTATTATTATATATGCATGACTATGATCTTGTTAATATGTAACTGCAAACATATTTTGTCCTTTATCTTTGCAAAAAAGTTATTAAATTTCAAAATGTTTCAAAACTTGACTGTACAAACTTGAAGTGTTTAAAAAAGCATTTATAAATAAACATGAATTAACAGAATGAACAATATGAAAATTAAATTAACATAATATAAAGTCTCAACATAATGTAACAGGAGGCCTATTCAGGTTTCCATCCAGTTGTTTGTATGCATAAATTTAAAATGTGCATAAAAACATCTGAAAATACTGCAAATTCATAGGTGGTGGTGGAAAAGCTAAGGTATGGCTAAAACTGAAAGACTAGGAAAATGCAATATGTAGCAGCTGTAATGAGACTGATGTTCATGACAGATAGGCCTATGTCCAGAAACACCTTCTCCGTCTGCCTTTCTGATTCTCACTCTTGGAGTATTCCTTTGGTATAAAACCACATAAACATGTTTAATAAATGATGCCAGACACAGAAAGTCCAAATTAGCATGCAGCGGGACAAAAGAAACACTTGTTGTCACAGTCGGGGGACATTACTGACATTGAAACTCGATTTAGTTTTATATTGAAAAACTCTGAAAAGACAAATTGCTACAGCATTAAATAACCTGTAGATTAATCATTACTGTGGCACATGAAACGAGAAACACAACACAACTAATAAAAAATAAAAAATAAAAATTACCGCTTACATAATTTACGTATTATAATTATATGCTTTCTGGACCTAAGATATTTCTCAGCTCCATCAAGAGTTGTGAGCTGAATTCGCTGTCATAGCTTGGAAAGCAAATGTAGTCAGGGCTCTGAGAAAATAGCTTTGTTACTTTCGTCCCACGTTACTTTCGACCCCGCTCTCCCCTATGTCATCAAACTTATATTTTATGTTATTGCACTAGATCAGTGGTTTTCAAACCCTGGTTCGCGACCCATCCGGACTTAAAAAAATGGGTCAGCAGGATGATTTAAGGGAGATGTATATATTTATGTAACAAAGTTCAAGAATCAGGGAGAAGGATGCAGGAAGCTGCAAACGTAACTTTAATAACAAAATAAACAACAACAAAATGAAAGTAAGCGGCAGCCGCCTCACGCCAGGCTCCAGCGCGAATTTGTGTTTACAATCCACTCACCCCCCAGACTATTTGTTCAGTCCTGAGTTCTGCAAGTTAATTAACCCTCTCATTATAACAAAGCCTGTAGACGCGCCTGTAGAATGCACGTTCAGTACCGCCGAGAGTTTCACGCTATAGTTAAAACGAAACTGAAAGTAAAACGCGCACGCGCCTTCAAAAGCAATTGTAATATTTAGAGATCGACTGTCCAATGCGCGCAAATTAGGCTATATCTAGGCGTTAGAACAGGTCTCTAGCTCTGTATCATTCTTGAAAAATTTGGTCTCTATGCACTTTGAATATTGAGAGAGCCTACTGTGATTATGTCTGCATTTAATACGACTAAGAAAGAACTGTGTTGTTATATACACACACACACACACACACACACACACACACACACACACACAGGTCCTTCTCAAAAAATTAGCATATTGTGATAAAGTTCATTATTTTCTGTAATGTACTGATAAACATTAGACTTTCATATATTTTAGATTCATTACACACAACTGAAGTAGTTCAAGCCTTTTATTGTTTTAATATTGATGATTTTGGCATACAGCTCATGAAAACCCAAAATTCCTACCTCAAAAAATTAGCATATCATGAAAAGGTTCTCTAAACGAGCTGTTAACCTAATCATCTGAATCAACTAATTAACTCTAAATACCTGCAAAAGATTCCTGAGGCTTTTAAAAACTCCCAGCCTGGTTCATTACTCAAAACCGCAATCATGGGTAAGACTGCCGACCTGACTGCTGTCCAGAAGGCCATCATTGACACCCTCAAGCAAGAGGGTAAGACACAGAAAGAAATTTCTGAACGAATAGGCTGTTCCCAGAGTGCTGTATCAAGGCACCTCAGTGGGAAGTCTGTGGGAAGGAAAAAGTGTGGCAGAAAACGCTGCACAACGAGAAGAGGTGACCGAACCCTTAGGAAGATTGTGGAGAAGGACCGATTCCAGACCTTGGGGGACCTGCGGAAGCAGTGGACTGAGTCTGGAGTAGAAACATCCAGAGCCACCGTGTACAGGCGTGTGCAGGAAATGGGCTACAGGTGCCGCATTCCCCAGGTCAAGCCACTTTTGAACCAGAAACGGCGGCAGAAGCGCCTGACCTGGGCTACAGAGAAGCAGCACTGGACTGTTGCTCAGTGGTCCAAAGTACTTTTTTCGGATGAAAGCAAATTTTGCACGTCGTTCGGAAATCAAGGTGCCAGAGTCTGGAGGAAGACTGGGGAGAGGGAAATGCCAAAATGCCTGAAGTCCAGTGTCAAGTACCCACAGTCAGTGATGGTCTGGGGTGCCATGTCAGCTGCTGGTGTTGGTCCACTGTGTTTTATCAAGGGCAGGGTCAATGCAGCTAGCTATCAGGAGATTTTGGAGCACTTCATGCTTCCATCTGCTGAAAAGCTTTATGGAGATGAAGATTTCATTTTTCAGCACGACCTGGCACCTGCTCACAGTGCCAAAACCACTGGTAAATGGTTTACTGACCATGGTATTACTGTGCTCAATTGGCCTGCCAACTCTCCTGACCTGAACCCCATAGAGAATCTGTGGGATATTGTGAAGAGAAAGTTGAGAGACGCAAGACCCAACACTCTGGATGAGCTTAAGGCCGCTATCGAAGCATCCTGGGCCTCCATAACACCTCAGCAGTGCCACAGGCTGATTGCCTCCATGCCACGCCGCATCGAAGCAGTCATTTCTGCAAAAGGATTCCCGACCAAGTATTGAGTGCATAACTGAACATAATTATTTGAAGGTTGACTTTTTTTGTATTAAAAACACTTTTCTTTTATTGGTCGGATGAAATATGCTAATTTTTTGAGATAGGAATTTTGGGTTTTTATGAGCTGTATGCCAAAATCATCAATATTAAAACAATAAAAGGCTTGAACTACTTCGAGTTGTGTGTAATGAATCTAAAATATATGAAAGTCTAATGTTTATCAGTACATTACAGAAAATAATGAACTTTATCACAATATGCTAATTTTTTGAGAAGGACCTGTATATAGGTCGCATCAATTTAAAAAGAAAAAAATAGGGCTGCGCTTAAAAAAAGTTTGAAAACCACTGCACTAGATAAACACACAGAATGTGTTTAGACATGTAAAGCAATACATAAAGCGATCTTGCAGTCAGAGCTGGGTAGTAAGTGATTAGATGTAATCTGGATTATGTAATCCGCTTCCAAAAATGAAGTACTTGTAATTAGAGTAAGTTACATTTTAAAACACTTATAATCAGACTACAGTTACTTTTTCATGGATTACACAATTAAACATCATTCACACAATAGCAATACATCATTTAGAATTCATTGATTCTCCCTACTTTTTCATCTTTTGCTGCTTATGTACATTCAGAAAGTCGAGTTTTGTGAACATTCACTCCTAGACTTGGCATTTGACCACTGGATTTACAAAAATCATTTTAGGTTTAAGGTTTCAACATTGCATCAACTACTGATAAACATTCATTTTATTTGAATTATCAATACATTGCTTTTTAACAATGTATTATTATGTCTTTGGAAGGCTTTTGTTTTTGTTTGCACATATTCACGTTATTTATTATTTGCATGCAATGCAAAATAATAACTTTTTTGTCATTTAGATCTTATTCACCAAATGTGTTTACTTTGAGTACCCCTGATACTTAAAAAATAAATATTTCAATAAGTAAGTATCACATTTGCATGTTCACAGTTTCTTCCATGTTGATTAATGGTTACTAGGGTTGCAAAGGGGTGGAAAATTTCCAGTAAATTTTCGGAAACTTTCCAAAAACTCCTGGAAGAAAAAAAAAAAAAAAAAAAAAAAAAAAAAAAACCACAACACACACACACACACACACACACACACACACACACACACACAACAACAACATGGAAAGTTTCCAAAATTTCTGGAATGTTTCCAAAACACTAAAATGATTTATTTTACTTTTTATGATTTAATTAGCTTTTCATTAAACTCACCAACCCCCTGCAGTTCCTTTACAAGCCCTAGTTTGGGAAACCTTGATGTAATAAAATGTTTAATGCTCTTCATGTTGTAAATTACAAATTATGGAACACATTTTCTTACTCTTTGCATTTTTTACATAACTGATAATCCAATTTAAATCAATGTGATAAACGAGTTAAGTCAAAAGTACTTCAAAAGTCATTTGATTATATTACCTAAAATGTGTAATGTAATGGATTACATTACTGTCTCAAGTCTTATTAGTTCAAGTCTCAAGCAAGTCCAAGTCAATTTTTGTGAGAATCAAGCAAGTCAAGTCACTGCTTTATGTCAAGCAATTCAAGTCAAGTCAAAGCTTGGGTCGAACAAGTCACTGTGAAGTCATACACATTTTTGATGATTTACCTGAATTTATAAATTAAAATAGGTTAAAACTACAGTAGTTATGGATATAGGAGTTTCATTTGCAACAACAACAAAAAAAAAAAAATATTGCAATATGCATATGCTACTCAGAAGGTGTCCACTAAGTTGTTAATACAAGAAAAAACTAAAATAAATAAATAAATAAATAAATAAATATAATATTATATATATTAAAATGTATGTAACTGAAATTAAGCCAACATAAAAGCATAAAAAGTATACAGCCATTTCAATATGATGCCTCAAACATTGCAGAAGACCATGAAAAAGTACTGAATAATTTAAGTATTATTAAGTATAATGGTTTCTTATCCCTAGCTTGAGTTTTTTGTTTGTCTGTATATTTTTTTCTTTGCATCCAAAATGTTAAGTCTTTAACCTTTGTCTAGCCAAGATGTTAGCTGAAAAAAAAGCGGGACTGATTTCACATTTTGTAAATTTTACAATTTACATTACATTACATTAAGTCATTTTGCAGATGCTTTTATCCAAAGCGACTTACAAATGAGGACAATTGAAGCAATCAAAATCAACAAAAGAGCAGTGAAATGTAAGTGCTATAACAAGTCTCAGTTAAATAAAAAGAAACCAGATAAAGTTTTTTTTTTTTTTTTTTTTTTTTTTGGTATAATACATGTATACAAACAGATAGAAAAGTTAGAAGATATACAAAGAAAGGGCCTGATTTTCCTCATGTTAAATAAAGCAAATCTGCAGGACCAGGCAGTTTTAGCTATAAAAAAGAAAATGTAGAAAAAAGTGTTGACTAAAATTCAAAGTGGTGCTGGTTGTATCACATATCTTTGCATTGCAGGCCTTGCATACAGCTGTTCTTCTCTTCTTAGCACAGTCTTGCACATAATCCTGGTACCCAAACTTAATTATTCTAGCTATAGTGCCTTCTATGTTCAGTCACGACTGTCCATGCGCGTTTGCTTTCTCTGCTCACCTGCTGCGTCACTTGTTTAGGTTGCCATAGTTGTGTTCAAATTTGCAAACATAGGCAAACTTTTGCAAACAGGTTTGAAAAGGTAGTCTGTGAAAATACCTTTAATGCAGAAGTCTCAAACTCAATTCCTGGAGGGCCGCAGATCTGCAGTGTTTAGCTCCAACCAGCTCCAACTCACACCTGCTTGGAAGCTTAATCCTGAAGATCTTGATTAGCTGGATCAGGTGTGTCTGATTAGGTTTGGAGCTAAAATTCCAGGAATTGAGTTTGAGACTGATGCTTTATTGTCTGTGGGACTCACAGCAAAGCTGTTGAAGGGTTAAAATGGGACGTTTACACAAAATCATTTAAATGTAATTGTTTAGAGAAAACATGTTCGCCACTGTTTGCCTAATTTGAATGCACTTCAGTTTTGCATGTAAGCAACAGGAAGGTCAAGCCTACGTTTCAGCGAAGTGACATCTTTCAAAAATCATACAGTTAACAGTAAACAGATATTTACTAAATAAAAGACTAGGGCCCATATTCTTAAAGCTTCTAAGAATTCTCTCAGAAAGCTCCTAATTTAGCGTAAAAAAATCTTTTTTTTTTTTTTTTTAAATGCTTAAAAAAGTGATCCAGGACCAATCTAAGAGCAACTCTGAGTGAGGAAAAGACAAAAACTTTTATCTTAGTGAGGTGGATGAGCTGACCCCATTGCTAGCTATGACACAGCCTTTTGAAGACTGTGATTGGTTGGTTGCCAAGCAGGAAATAAAAAAGAACACTTTTAAGTGTATAGGGTCTATATATATACTACCAGTCTAAAGTTTGGACACATCCTCTCATGTTTTTTTAAAGAAGTGTCTTCTGCTCAACAAGGCTGCATTTATTTGATCAAAAATACAGAAAAAAAACAGTAATATTGCTAAATGCTATTACAATATTAAATAATGTTTTTTTTTTTTATTTTACTTATTTACTTTACAATATAATTTATTCCTGTGATGCAAAGCTGTATTTTCATCAGCTGTTACTCCAGTCTTAAGTGTCACATGATCCTTCAGAAATCATTCTAATATACTGATTTATTATTAGGATTATCAATTATCAAACAGTTGTGCTGACAAATATTTTTTTGCAACCTTTGTTTTTTCATGATTCTTTGATTGAATAACAAGTTAAAAAGAAGAGCATTTATTCAAAATATAAATATTTTCTAACAATGTAAATCTATGCTATCACTTTTTAATAATTTAACACATCCTTGGTGAATAAAAGAAGTTAGAAAACCTTTCTATTTTAAATAAATGCTGTTCTTTTTAACCTTTTTTGATAATCAGTATATTAGAATGATTTTTGAAGGATCATGTGACACTGAAGACTAGAGTAATGATTCTGGAAATTCAACTTTAATTTCAGATATAAATTAATTTTGAATGTATATTAATATAGAAAAACATTGATTTACATCCTAATAATATTTCACAATATTAAATTTTTTTCTGTATTTTTGATCAAGTGAAAACAGCCTTAAACAAACAAGCAAGCATAAGAAACCTCTTTAAAAAACATTAAATGAGAGGGTGTGTCCAAACTTTTGACTGCTAGTGTATATATATATTCTTTTTTTTTTCATTTTTCATTTTCCATGCTGTTAATGTCTTACTAAATACATTTGAAACAAAATGAACAGGGTAATTGTTTGTGCGATCACTTGTTTGTGACATACTCAAATCATCACTGCTGCATAGTTGTATTTTTCCAGTTGCCAAATATGTTAATGTAGTTAATTTGGTGATTACTTCCATTTCTGCCACTATGACATTTCTGTGTTACGTCGGAGATGTTAGCATGTGTCTAATAAGATCGGTCACAAACACGATCTAATGTGTAGCAGCATCTTATTAACTCTGTCATGCATTGAGTGCAACATATTTCTTCTCCCTCTTCATATTTCGTCCATTTTCTCCACTGCTAAAGAAACTCTTAAGCCTCTTAAAAGTCCTCATCTGTACTCCTAACAGCTTTGGACCTTAAGGCCTCTTTTAAGGGTTAAGAGGCTTTCTAAATGACATTTTTCTTTACTGGGATCTTTTCTTTAATTTTAAGAGGAAACTTTAAGAGAATTTTCTTAGAATTTTGTGACTAGGAGCAACTTTTTTGCACTAAGAATTTTCATGAATACGGGCCCAGTTATTTCAAATGATTGAACTCAAGTCCGAGTCCAGTCTCAAGTCTTATTTTGACAAGCAAAGCCATGTCCACACTAATACGTTTTGGCCTTCCGTTCACACTGAGACAGCATTTTTTGTCAGGGAAAACGAAGCTTTTTGAAAACACTCTCCAAAGTGAATACATTTGAAAACGCCGTTTTCTGTGAAAATGGAGGCTTTTGAAAACAATGACGCATATTTAGTCATGTGATGCATATTGTACAAACAGATATCTGTGTTTATACCGGTAATTGTGCCTGTTATGTGCTATTCACTGCTAAAGAGATTTACCTTGTACACTCTTCACATTACAGTCCTAAAATGATGACACAACATTTACTGTCCTGACTCCTGCGGCAAAGCATCATGGCAGCTGCATTTTAGACCAAATATGTGACCCTGGACCACAAAACCAGTCTTAAGTCGCTGGGGTATATTTGTAGCAATAGCCAAAAATACATGGTTTGGGTCAAAATTATCGATTTTTCTTTCATCCCAAAGATCATTAGGATATTAAGTAAAGATCATGTTCCATGAACATATTTTGTAAATATCCTACCATAATATATCAAAACTTACTTTTTCATTAGTAATATGCATTGCTAAGAACTTCATTTGGATAACTTTAAAAGCAGTTTTCCCAGTATTTAGATTTTTTGCACTTTCAGATTTCAGATTTTCAAATAGTTGTATCTCTGCCCAATATTGTCCTATCATTACAAACCATACCTCAATAGAAAGCCTATTTATTCAGCTTTCAGATGACATATAAATCTCAATTTCAGAAAATTGACCCTTATGACTGGTTTCGTGGTCCAGGGTTACATGAGTGAGCGCGACATGGTGAATGATGAGACATTTCCATGAATAAAACAATCCTGCCAGAAGAATTGCATGAAAACGTATTATGTCCGTTCCGTCTGTATAATCTCAGTGAGTTTTTGGAGGCTCTACAGAGGCACAGTAAGGCAAATTTTACGTTTTCCCATGTTTGGTTACTAGGGTGTTGCTATGCGGTTGCTAGGGTACTCGGGTGGTTGCTAGGGTACCCAGGGTGGTTGCTAAGGTGTTGCTATGCGGTTGCTAGGGTACCTGGGATGGTTGCTAGGGTGTTGCTATGCGGTTGCTAGGGTAGATGAGAAACTTTTGGGAAACGCTTGAAAATGGACGGAGAGCGTTTTAAAAGGAAAACTCCATTTTCAAATGTATCCGGATTAATGTAGACGTAGCCCAAGTTGCTAGGGTACCCAGGGTGGTTGCTAAGGTGTTGCTATGCGGTTGCTAGGGTACCTGGGATGGTTGCTAGGGTGTTGCTATGCGGTTGCTAGGGTAGATGAGAAACTTTTGGAAAACGCTTGAAAATGGACGGAGACGGAGAGCGTTTTAAAAGGAAAACTCCATTTTCAAATGTATCCGGATTAATGTAGATGTAGCCCAAGTCTCAAGTCCTAAAATTTGTGAGTTAAGTCTGACTTGAGTCAAGTCATGTGATTCAAGTCTGGTATATAGTCAGTAGTGTACAGATGAAGCAGGGTTCACTTTAAAACCAGTCCCTCCAGGATTTCGCAGGCCTTTTTTGTGATTGTTGCAGCCTAAAATGCCTGATGTTGCGTGAGCTTTTCCAGAAAATTGCGATGAAAGTTGCTGTGCTTTTTAGGTTTTTGTTGTGATTATACTGCGGGAGGAAACAAACCCTAGGAAGTGAAAGTTGAGAAATAGTTGCGATGTTCCCTTTTTGTAATTAAATTGAGTAATATATTAAATATTAAATGATTAAAAACATTAATTATGAAAAAAAAACATTCATTAAAAGAACAAAGACTCTGAGAAATGGTCCTATAAACAATCTTACCAATATGGCAAATAAAAAATTACCAGGATTAAAAAATGCAGCAAAATAGGCTTCACTTGTGCACAGAACAGCACTACATGAAGTAAGACATGAATGTCTCAGCCTTCATATAAGAAAAACAAAAAAACATTAGTACTAGTACTGTGTGCAGGCAGTATCTACTGAAGACTACATTAAATAATAATAATAATAATAATATCTAGAATGTACATTTCCTGAAGAAAATGTGAATGGTGCTTGCAGTGGCAAAATTCGGCACTCGGTTGCTACGATTTTGCTAGGCCCATTGCTAGGGTACCCAGGGTGGTTGCTAAGGTGTTGTTACACGGTTGCTAGGGTACCTGGGGTGGTTGCTAAGGTGTTGCTACACGGTTGCTAGGGTACCTGGGGTGGCTGCTAAGGTGTTGCTACACGGTTGCTAGGGTACCTGGGGTGGCTGCTAAGGTGTTGCTACACGGTTGCTAGGGTACCTGGGGTGGTTGTTAGGGTGTTGCTATGGTAATCAGAGTGGTTGCTAGGGCTGTTGCTAGGGTACCCAGGGTGGTTGCTAAGGTGTTGCTATGCGGTTGCTAGGGTACCTGGGGTGGTTGTTAAGGTGTTGCTACACGGTTGCCAGGGTACCTGGGGTGGTTGCTAGGGTGTTGCTATGTGGTTGCTATGGTAATCAGAGTAGTTGCTAAGGCCATTGGTAGGGTAGCCAGGGTGGTTGCTAAGGTGTTGCTATGCGGTTGCTATGGTAATCAGAGTGGTTGCTAGGGTAGCCAGGGTGGTTGCTAAGGTGTTGTTATGCGGTTGCTATGGTAATCAGAGTGGTTGCTAGGGCCGTTGCTAGGGTATCCAGGGTGGTTGCTAAGGTGTTGCTATGCGGTTGCTAGGGTACCTGGGGTGGTTACTAGGGTGTTGCTATGCGGTTGCTAGGGTACTCGGGTGGTTGCTAGGGTACCCAGGGTGGTTGCTAAGGTGTTGCTATGCGGTTGCTAGGGTACCTGGGGTGGTTGCTAAGGTGTTGCTATGCGGTTGCTAGGGTAATCAGGGTGGTTGCTAGGGTGTTGCTATGCGGTTGCTAGGGTACTCAGGTGGTTGCTAGGGTGTGGCTATGATGAAGATTTTAAGTTACTTATTAGCTGGTTGATAAGATGTCAAATAAGTGAGAGAGAGTGAGAGAGGCCCTGCGTGTGTGAAAGTGATAATTGAAATTCAAATTTCTGAACATTCCGCCATTCAAAGACAATGGGATTTTTTGGCCACTTTTTCATCCGCTATGCGAACAACGTACACCCGATCGCTTACAAAAGTCAAAGCACACCTCTCCTCAATGAGCCGGTCGATTTGACACCTCATTCATGGGTCTAGGACAAACGGTGTGGGACGAGTTATGCGCCAAAGTTTTGTGTGGAAGAAGAAGAAGCAGCAGAATAATAAGTATGCAAGAGAACAATAATGATGCTTCGCCAGAGGCAAGCACCATTAATAATAATAATAAACATAATATAAATGGCTCAGTATTCATATCAGAAATTTTGGCGATCTATCGCTGTTATTTTGCTCGGTAAGTGTGAAGCGTTCGACTCGCACATGCTGCTTCTCTTAACACGGAAGTAAGGCGGAAGGTAATTTGTCGACGTCAGCTCCAGGCGACGCCAATGATTGGTCAAATTTGCGGGAAAGTTGCGGCGATTGGTTAAAATTGCAACACCGCCCTGAATTCGCGGGGATTGGTTGAATTTGCGTTGACGTTGCAAATCGCAACATCGCAAAATCCTGGAGGGTCTGTAAAACCAATCAATTTTCTGTTTGTACATTTTATGTATATTTAAAAATGAAACAGATTACAGACCAATACACTGTATATTTCATTGAGTGTGTCTATCTGTGTCTGTCAGTGTCTTTCTCTGTAGTGGTTCCTGCTGATCCTGTAGTGGCTCATGTGGGATCCACAGTGATTTTGCCCTGCCGAATCTCTCCTCCTGAGAACGCTGAAGCTCTGGAGATCCGCTGGTACCGTCAGGATCAGTACAACAACCCAGTTCTCCTCTATAATCATGGGAAGACCCAGGACACCCAGGAATATTACAGGAGCCGAACCTCTTTGACTCTGTGGTCAGATCAGTCTGGTGGACTGCAGGATGGAGACGTCTCTCTGCGGCTGGAGAAAGTCACATTTCAGGATGAAGGTCCATTTCACTGTGAAGTGAATGAAGGAAGTTCATATGACAACAAAGTGATAAATCTCAAAATAACTGGTGCGTAAAAAAATAGTTCTCCTGTAGAAATGACTCTTCTTCCAATAACAGTTTTTTTTAGCTTAATTATTAGAAGTTTTATATCTTGCTATATATTTAATTAGAATTTATTTTCTTTCTCAGATCCATCAGGTCTATGGAAGATACTTTTCTTCATCTTTCTCACTCTCAGCTGTGTTCTGCTTTTTTGTTGGTTTGTGCTGATTTTCTACAAATGCAGACACAAACAAAAAGGTACATCCTGGTAGAAATGTTTAAAGATTCCATCTTCAGTTTTTAAGTTTTATTCCTTGCATGTGTTTATATTTGTATCTGTTTTGCAGGGAAGAATGTAGTTAAAGATGGTAAGTAACAAACTCATTTATCATCTGAACACTGTTATGAATCATTTTTTATTTCTACACTAAAACAAATCCTCTCGCTATATATATATATATATATATGTGACCCTGGACCACAAAAAAGTCATAAGTGTCATTTTTTCAAAATTGAGATTTATATATCATCTGAAAGTTGAATAAATAAGCTTTCCATTGATGAATGGTTTTCATATTTGTTAGGATCTGACAATATTTGAAATTTGGATTCTGAGGGTGCAAAAAAATATAAATATTGAGAAAATCACCTTTAAAGTTGTCCAAACTAAGTTCTTAGCAATGAATATTACTTATCAAAAATTAAGTTTCGATACATTTGTGGTTCGAAATTTACAAAAAATCTTAAATGGAACATGATTTTTACTTAATATCCTAATGATTTTTGGCATAAAATGTTTTTTGATCATTTTGACCCATACAATGTATTTTTGGCTATTGCTACAAATTTACCCTTAAGACTGGTTTTGTGGTCCAGGGTCACATAGGTATTTTACCTGCATTTACAATTTTGGAAGTTTACCAGTAAATTTTGATATCTAAACCAACATTACGAGGAGTAAATTAATGTTTAAATGGTTAAACATACTCAAACTCAGATGAATCCCAAAATACAATTTAATAAACAGAGAGAAAACAGAAGGAGGAAGAGATTGCAGATCAGCCATAAAAGCAGAAATATTTCATTATTATTAAAAGAGATTCTGTTTCTCTGCCTAAAACAGAAAATGTAACATATAATGGAATACGGTTTACAAATTAAGAACTATTTGTGCAGCAGACTGCTAATTAAACCTTAAAATTAAATTAAAAAGTACAATTTAAATAATAATTATAAAAAAAACTGACAAGAGAAGGTCACTGAAGGCATTCTCTATACTTTTTTCAGGAACTGCAAATGCTGAAGTGACTCACTAACATTAACAAACGCCTACATGTGGGCTTACTTTAAAAAAACAAGGATAGAACAGGTTTGGTGAGTTTGAGCCGCAGCTGTAAATGCAAATACACGGAAGTGAACACGCATTAAAAATAAACCAGCAGAGATTTGACAACAATAACCATCTTTATTTGCGCTCAGCACACAAAAGAAATAAATACAGGATTGGCAGAAATGTAATTCTTGGGTTAATGACAAACGGCAGTATGTTGAGTCAAGGCAAGGCAAGGCGAGGCAAAGTTTATTTATATAGCACATTTTATACGCAATGGTAAATCAAAGTGCATTGAGGAATTTAAAAAATACTTTATTTAAGGGGGGAAACTCCAGGCAAAAACTGAGTTTTTTCATGCACCTCTCAAATTTGAGATTTTGGGCTTTTTGGTTTTTTCATGAAGTGTTTTTTCATTCTAGTGGAAAGAAAACATCCAAAAGACACTGTTAAATGTCTCTTTTATAGCACTTTGTCTATTTGTGTCAGTAGATTTCCATTATAATTCATATTTTTAAAAGGCCGTTTTCTCAAAATGAGATTTTCCTCCTACACTGAGCCATAAATCTCAACTTCAGTAGCACTTACACACAACAAACTTTACATTTTTATTCCTGTCTCTATTCTGAAGGTTTTTACAGAGTGATTTGTTCATTATATAATTTGCTTGATGATATAAAACATTGTATTCCCCCGGAAAAAGTAAAAAACGTATGGTTTTCTGTCAGTTCTAAGTATTTTCTGAATTATGGAGTGAAAAAATGAGATCCCCTCTGTAAAAACATTTGACTCTAATATGTGCAAACAAATTAAACTGACTTTATCCAGTGTTTAGATTTTTGTACTAGAAATGTATGCAAATTAGTGCATATTTCATTAAATAATGCTAAAAATAAAAATATAAAAAATATTTTTGCATATTTAAACCTAATATTTTAGAAATTTTGTAATACAACAAATGTTTGCAATTATAAATGTAATCAGTGTTTAGATTTTTGTACTAGAAATGTATGCAAATTAGTGCATATTTCATTAAATAATACAAAATATAAAAATAATTAAAAATATGTTTGCATATTTAAACCTAATATTTTAGAAATATTGCAATACAAAAAATGTTTGCAATTATCAATGTAATCAATCAACTGGGTAAGTAAGGTGATAACTGTTAGTTATTTTTTACCCTGCATGCAGTGTCTCGCCTTAAAATGAATGAAAACAGTCATGACTAAAAATTATTATACATAAAATACAATGCAATCAGTTTGGACGTAGCACAATGCTCATTCTGTAAATGCACAGCCAAACAGATGTGTTTTAAGTCTGGATTTAATTATGGATACTGATTTAGCACATCTGGGCCTATATTCACAAAACATCTTAAGGCTAAATGTTGCTCATTAGTTGCAGATTTAGGAGAGCATTTTTTAAAACAATGGGCATGTCAGTCCTAAATTTAGGACTCCTAAAGTATTTCATAGTGTTTTAGTGCTAAAACTAGCTCCTAAATCTGTGAAATGGTAGGAGTAGTGAAGAGGAATCCTAAAGGAGTCAATAAAACCAAGTCACAAAATATACACAGCTTCCAAGAGGAATGTTATTAGATGACTAATGCTCTAAATAAACAGTAAAACACCTATTTGACAAATAAGAGTGAAACCACTGTAAAACCACAAAGTCCTACAGAAGACTCCAGGCTTGACAGAATAATGTTGTTGTCAACTCAAGTCAAATGCAGCGCTTAGGTCTAAGAAGACAAGAGCCATGGGTTTCCCTGAATCTGTCATGCAAAATATATGTCAAAACTCCTAACAGGGCAGATTTGGTGCTATGTAGATCTTTAAATCCTGACTGAAAAACTAACTGCACCTCAAAACCGCTATACAACAGAACAGTAGAAAGAGATCGACAAGGAAATGTGTCACCACCAGCTAAAAGAACTGAGCTTAAATTTAAGATTATATTTAAGATTTAATTTAAGATGCTTGTCAAATTAATCACTTAAATTAATTAGAGTTAAAATGGAGGGGGGAAAAACACACTGCTCATCTTGCAAATAAAACATTTAAAGTATTTAAACCCAGATTCTGTCTACTTCCCTGAAAGGGTTCAAATGTAATCGAATTAGGTTTACAAAGTCTGGATTGTTTGTGAAGCTGATAATTAAACCTTCCATTAATATTTCCTGTCATTTTAGATTGTGAGATGGGGAACCTGACAAAGAAAGAAGGTATTTGAAGAAGTTGCTTGCAAATTCTGGATTATTTATGAAACAACAAATGTACATTGAAATTTTCTGTCATTTCAGATTGTGAGGAGGAAACTACAAAAGAAGGTATTTAGAAATGTTTGTTTTTTGCTGTTACAGCAGAAGAAAAATATATCAGTGAAAAGTTTATCAGAATAAATTACTGACTTATTATTACTGTTATTCTCCTTTTGTAATAGACTCATTACAGTAATATATTGATTTATTACTGAATATAGCTGTAGTTTTCTCACAAACAATCTTTATTTTATTTGTAGGCGACATAAATATAGAAGAACTAAGAAAACATGCAGGTATGTTATGTATCTGTTATACATTTAAGTTATATATATGTAAATATACTTCACTTCACTCACTTCACTTCACTTAAATATGATTACCCACTTAGTGATTAATAATTGTTGCTCATACATTTTCTCCTCACAGTTGATGTCACTATTGACAGTGAGCATTTACATAAGGACCTGATTCCCACTAAGGACTATAAAATTGTGAGGGACAGTCCAGATTATAATCAGACTGGAGAGGGATTTCCATACGAATTATGTGCATTTGGAGCTCAAAGATTCACCTCCGGTCGTCGTTATTGGGAGGTAGAGCTGGCACGAGAAAATACACCTCCTAAAGACTACTGGTTAATTGGTGTGGTGCAAGAAGGAAATGTTGGTTTAATAGACAGATCTGCTTTAACTCCTTTAACTCCATCAAACGGTTACTGGTTCTTGTGTTCAGATGGTCCTAATGGCTTTCACATCAACACTGATCCACCAGTTAAACTCCCACTAACACCGAGACCTGAACAACTGGGAGTTCTGTTAGATTATGATGATGGTCTGCTGTCATTTTACAACGTCAAAGAGAGAAAACATCTCCTGACCATCAGCAGCAGATTCTCTGGATCAGTTGTTCCTCTGTTCAATCCTGGTGCTGGTGATCTGAGTCATCTTAGAATCCTGGATTGTCCAGAATCTGTAGAATCAGCTGAAGAGCCCAGTCAACCTTTACTGAGTAATAACAGCTCAGACGCCTGACTGACCAAGACTGACCAAGAATAAAAAGTCGTACAAGCTATAATACACTTCTTATTGGTTAAAACGAACAGAGAATATCTCGTGTTTTTCGTGGGTGCTTGATCATTTTCATGGGTGCTCAAGGTCATGAGGTTGACTTCCAGTCTACTTACATGTAGGCATGGGACGATAACCGGTTTCAAGGTAAACCGCGGTTTGGAAAAGTCACGGTTTTAAAACCAGTTACATTTTCTGTCATACCTTTCCTGCAGTATGCACAGTTACTTTATGCATTAAAGGCAGAAAGTGCTGAACCCTCTAGTTGTGTGCAGCGAAGAGCATAACGAGTCACAAAGGTGAATCCCAGGAACTTTTTCTCCTGTCGAAAAAGACGAAGTCTGCTGTATGGGAATTTGTACAGTAATGCAGAATAACCATGTTCCGTACAGATTACGTTTTAGCGCAGATCGTTGAATAAATAATCATGCCTATACTTTTAAGCCTCCTGCCATTGTTTACATGCCATCTGTTCAAAATCAGGACATTTAAAACAAACAAACTGCTGGCTCTCAGGTGTCTTTGCCACTCGTTGAGTGTTGAACTCTCTCTCTCTCCTTATGTGGATGTGCACACATCCTCGTACCTCACTATAAATGTGTCATCTTTATTTCTCCCTCTTTCACCCTCGATTAAGACAGAGACCACTGCCGTTTGTTTCAGTGTTGAAATAAAAACTATTTGTCTTGCTACCGAGGCAGATAACATGGCTAGTTAACTAGCTAATGTCAAATAGTTTTCTCCCTCATGCAGACTAGAGCAGAGGTCTTCAACCCTGCTTCTGGGGACCCACTTGCCTGGAAAATTTATTTGCAACCGGCTTCAGCCTGCCTGCAATTTTCAAGCAGTCTTCAGGAGCTTGATTGCCTGCTTCAGGTGTGTTTGATTAGGGTTGTAGCTAAACTCTTCAGGATAGTGGGTCCCCAGGAACAGGGTTGAAGACCTCTGGACTAGAGTACTTTGTTTCTGCAATTTAGTACAATTAAATTTAGATGGTATCTCTCTCTCCTTATGTGGATGTGCACACATCCTCGTACCTCACTATAAATATATCATCTTAAGTTTCCCTCTTTCACCCCCGATCAAGACAGAGACCCAGCGCCGTTTGTTTCAGTGTTGAAATAAAAAACATTTGTCTTGCTACCGAGGCAGATAACATGGCTAATTAACTAGATAATGTCAACAAGTTTTCTCCCACACTGAGTAGAGTACTAAGTTTCTGTGATTTAGTACAATAATTAAATTTAGATGGTATCATATCTATACTTTTAAGCCTCCTGCCATTGTTTACATGCCATCTGCTCAAAATCAGGACATTTGAAACACAAACAAACTGCTGGCTCTCAGGTGTCTTTGCCACTCGTTGAGTGTTGAACTTTCTCTCTCTCCTTATGTGGATGTGCACACATCCTCGTACCTCACTATAAATATATAATCTTAAGTTCTCCCTCTTTCACCCCCGATTATGACAGAGACCACCGCCATTTGTTTGTGTTGAAATAAAAACTATTTGTCTTGCTACCAAGGCAGATAACATGGCTAACTAACTAGATAATGTCAACTAGTTTTCTCCCTCACGCAGACTAGAGTACTAAGTTTCTGCGATTTAGTACAATTAAATTTAGCTGGTATCATGTCTATACTTTTAAGCCTTCTGCCATTGTTTACATGCCATCTGTTCAAAATCAGGACATTTGAAACACAAACAAACTGCTGGCTCTCAGGTGTCTTTGCCACACGTTGAGTGTTGAACTCTCTCTCTCTCCTTATGTGGATGTGCACACATCCTCGTACCTCACTATAAATGTGTCATCTTTATTTCTCCCTCTTTCACCCTCGCTTAAGACAGAGACCACCACTGTTTGTTTCAGTGTTGAAATAAAAACTATTTGTCTTGCTACCGAGGCAGATAACATGGCTAATTAACTAGATAATGTCAACTAGTTTTCTCCCACACTGAGTAGAGTACTAAGTTTCTGCGATTTAGTACAATAATTACATTTAGCTGGTATCATGCCTATACTTTTAAGCCTCCTGCCATTGTTTACATGCCATCTGTTCAAAATCAGGACATTTGAAACACAAACAAACTGTTGGCTCTCAGGTGTCTTTGCCACTCGTTGAGTGTTGAACTCTCTCTCTCTCCTTATGTGGATGTGCACACATCCTCGTACCTCACTATAAATGTGTCATCTTTATTTCTCCCTCTTTCACCCTCGCTTAAGACAGAGACCACCACTGTTTGTTTCAGTGTTGAAATAAAAACTATTTGTCTTGCTACCAAGGCAGATAACATGGCTAGTTAACTAGCTAATGTCAAATAGTTTTCTCCCTCATGCAGACTAGAGTACTTTGTTTCTGCAATTTAGTACAATAATTAAATTTAGATGGTATCATGCCTATACTTTTAAGCCTTCTGCCATTGTTTACATGCCATCTGCTCAAAATCAGGACATTTGAAACGCAAACAAACTGCTGGCTCTCTCTGGTGTCTTTGCCACTCGTTGAGTGTTGAACTCTCTCTCTCCTTATGTGGATATGCACACATCCTCGTACCTCACCTTCCAAACTTAATCCAGGAAAGGTGAACATTCCTGCATCTAAACTTGGACTAAAAGATAAATGTGTAGAAAGTGAGCATGTGTACACAGACCTTGTTAAGCTGCAGGTTTAACGACTGCATTTTTAATGTATTTATTTATTTACAGAAATTATGTTTTTATTAGTGAGCTGCAGGCTTAGGCTCACTTAAGTGACTGCACTTAATTTAATTAGGAAGAATTAAGTTATTCATTCATTTCTGCTCCAAAATGTTCTATATGTTTCTTAAAAATAAAATATATTGTGTTCAGTAGAAGAAAATGTGTTGGGTTTTTTTACCCAGACATTTAAAATTTGCATATTTTAGAGTTGTAAATCTAATCTAAATACAAATGTGATGTTTTTATCTAAAGTCATCATACCATCAGAAACTCGAAACAGAATACCGGCCCATGCCTACTTACATGACATATTTCTGTTATTTATTCAAAGTGTTAAAGTGATTGTAAATTCCTCAAGTGTGTGCAGAACAGGGATTAACAGCTCAGACCTGAAGGTTCATTTTTCTGAGCTTAGCTCCAAACCCAATCAAACACATCTGAAGAATAACCAAAGTCTTCAGGATTACTAGAAAATTACAGGCAGGTGTGTTTGATGGAGCTAAATTCTGCACACTCCTAAAAAAAGGTTTAACATTAATTCAGTTTACTAACTTTTTGTTGAATGAAGAGGTTCTGTTGATGTTAAACATTCTTCATAGAACCATCAATGGCAATAAATCACCATATTATATATATTATATATATATATATATATATATATGACCCTGGACCAATAGTACAAAAATACATTGCATGCCAAAAATCATTAGGATATTAAGTATAGATCATGTTCCATAAAGATATTTAGTACATTACATTTCCTAGCATAAATATATCAAAACTGATTAGTAATATGCATTGCTAAGAACTTGGACAACCTTAAAGGTTATATATATATATATATATATATATATATATATATATATATATAAATATATAAGCTTCTGAATGTTCATGTAACACAGTGATAAAAAGCAGTTGCATAGTTACAAAATACACATTCATCTCTGCAATACAATGTGCAACACTATGTTTTACTACCAAAGTAAAAGTAATATCTAATTAAATTTTAAGATTTCTTGTACTTGAGAAATCCTGTGATTTAGGGGTACATAAGGGATACTGAAACAGGTTGGACCTAAACTTTGGAGGAACAGACACAAAAAAAAGGCAGCATTCCAAACACAAGAGAAGCAGCGACTGAGTGCGAGATACCTGTCCAAAGATGCAGTTTAGCAGGTTGGTGTTCACATTCTTCATAGTGTTGTCATTTGATTTGTTGCTTTTTTTTTCATTCTTCTTCTTGTTCATGAGTCACATCACTAGACGCCATCTTGTGGAGAATTGATTCTGAGATAAGAATTTAAGAAGGAGGATATAGCCTAGTATAAAAAAAAATATATATAAGTGAAGGATGTACACATGACAGTGTTTTGAATGACGCTAAAACTTAAGAACTGTATAGCTATCACATGTAATTGCAAATTACCAAATTATAGACATCCAGGACTTATGCTGATGTCATGACTAACATTTAATCAATGAACATGACTGGAAAAAAAAAAAAAAAAAAAAAAAGTGCATACTGCCTACTATTTTTTAAAGAATATTGTGTGAAACAGTGTACAATAAGTAAGAAAGTGACAAACACCTGTCATTAATTCAGCACAGTTGTGGAGGTGGTTAATGTGCTAATGTGCTTTTTACAAAGGCTTGTTACTAAGGATTCATACTGGTAAACGAAGCTACAGTGCCCAACTGAACTTATATCATAATTGATGAACTTTACAAACTGGACAGAACTGAATCAACACTGACCTGTCTTTAACTGAACAATTATATTTTTGGCAGTTATACTTAGTGGAAAAAGTGATTACACTAAGTGCAAATAGCCTAACGATAAATTATGTTTACAGCATTTTCTTTGGCAATAGGTGTGTAAATTGTAGTTAGGTGGTAGATATTTATGCTTGAACTGATTAGATCCAAAAATCAGATTCCAAAAATGAAGTACTTGTAATTAGAGAAAGTTACATTTTAAAATACTCGTATTCAGACTACAGTTACTTTTTCATGGATTACATGATTACATATTATTCACACAATAGCAATAAATTATTCATAACTCATTGATTCCCCCTAATTTCTCTTTTTATTTTCCTTTTCCTTTCTAAAATAGCTTACCGATTATATACACTCAGAAAGTCCAGTTTTGTGGACATTCACAAATAGACTAGTCATTATTCAGGTGGAGAGCATTTGACCACTGGATCTGCAAAAGGGTTTCAGCATTGCATCAGCTGCTGATGAACACATTCATTTTTATTTCAATTATCACTTGGTAGGTTTTTTAAACCATGCTTTATTGTGTCTTGGGAAGGCTTTTGACTTTCATACTCATTAAAATGCAGCGTTATTCCTTATTTACATGCAATGCAGGCATTCCCAAACTTTTTGTCATCTAAACCTTATTCACTAAATATATTTACTGTAAGTACCCCTGAGATTTTAAATGAAATATTTCAATAATTAAGTTTCACATTTGCATGTTCACGGTTTCTTTGATGTTGATTAGTGGTCACATGGCATGCAGGTAAATACAACTTTTTAATCTATATCACCATTTCTGTCACCAATGAAGTTTTGGTTCCTTGCTGCTGACACCTCTGGCTTCCTTAGTTGGCTACACTTAATTTCCAGCGATATCGCATACTATTTAAACTGAACTGAGCTGGATGATGACGACATCACTGAATTCAATGATGAACTGCCTTTAACTGAAAATTGTGTCATTATTATGTTATTGACTCGCTATTTTCATATTTAATATGGTAAAGTTGCTTTGACACAATCTTTATTGTAAAAGCACTATATAAATAAAGATGACTTTAGTGTACAATTGTATGAAAGTCTAAGAATTTTTTATATATATATATATTAGGTACAAAATTAGTGCATGAAAATATCGAACTTCAAGTACATTATGGAAGTTCAGCTAGGCAGTTTCAGGGACCATATTTCTATGAACCTTTTCTTTTTTTTTTTTGGTGACAGTGCCATCTAGCCAATTATTCCAACTGTGTAGACCTGATTTAAACACATACAAACAAATGCAAAGACTGTATCCATGGAATCTATTAATTTTGTATCTTTCCATTTTATTTTTAATGTTAGAGCTGCATATATATATATATATATATATATATATATATTTTTTTTTTTTTCTTTTAATTACATTTATATAGTAAATTATATAAAATTTTAATATAATTAAAATTATATATATATATATATATATATATATATATAATTTTATATAATTTACTATATAAATGTAATTAATTAATTTATATAACTAAATTAAGTTAAATATTTCAAGAGAGTTATCAAAGGATAATTCCTTAAAAATCTACAGAATTGAATATCAAGTGCTATATGAACCGCTAATACATTTAAAAAAAAAAAAAAAAACATAGCCTCTGGTATTGCAGGAAAACCCTGCCCTACTTGCAGGAATACCCTACTTCACAGACTATTTGTGACCCTGGATCACAAAACCAGTCGTAAGGGTCAATTTTTCAAAATTGAGATTTATACATCACCTGAAAGCTGAATAAATGAATAAACCTGCTTTCAATCGATGTGTGTTTTGTTATGATCTGACAATATTTGGCTGTACTATTTGAAAATCTGGAGTCCGAGGGTGCCAATAAATAAACACATTGATAAAATCATCTTTAAAGTCATCTTTAAAATTTGTTTTGATAGGTTTATGGTAGAAAATTTACAAAATATCTTCATGGAACATGATCTTTACTTAATATCCTAATGATTTTTGGCATAAAAGAAAAATCTATAATTTTGACTGACTCATAATAAAAGGCATCAGACAAAAAGACATCAGACGAAACTGACTCAGATTAAAAGACATCAGACAAAAAGACATCAGACAAAACTGACAAATAATAAAAGGCATCAGACAAAACTGACTCATAATAAAAGGCATCAGACAAAAAGGCATCAGACAAAACTGACTCATAATAAAAGGCATCAGACAAAACTGACTAATAATAAAAGGCATCAGACAAAACTGACTCATAATAAAAGGCATCAGACAAAACTGACTAATAATAAAAGGCATCAGACAAAAAGGCATCAGACAAAACTGACTAATAATAAAAGGCATCAGACAAAAAGGCATCAGACAAAACTGACTAATAATAAAAGGCATCAGACAAAAGGACATCAGACAAAACTGACTAATAATAAAAGGCATCAGACAAAACTGACTAATAATAAAAGGCATCAGACAAAAAGGCATCAGACAAAACTGACTAATAATAAAAGGCATCAGACAAAAGGACATCAGACAAAACTGACTCATAATAAAAGGCATCAGACAAAAGGACATCAGACAAAACTGACTAATAATAAAAGGCATCAGACAAAACTGACTCATAATAAAAGGCATCAGACAAAAGGACATCAGACAAAACTGACTAATAATAAAAGGCATCAGACAAAACTGACTAATAATAAAAGGCATCAGACAAAAAGGCATCAGACAAAACTGACTAATAATAAAAGGCATCAGACAAAACTGACTAATAATAAAAGGCATCAGACAAAAAGGCATCAGACAAAACTGACTAATAATAAAAGGCATCAGACAAAAAGGCATCAGACAAAACTGACTAATAATAAAAGGCATCAGACAAAAGGACATCAGACAAAACTGACTCATAATAAAAGGCATCAGACAAAAGGACATCAGACAAAACTGACTAATAATAAAAGGCATCAGACAAAACTGACTAATAATAAAAGGCATCAGACAAAAAGGCATCAGACAAAACTGACTCATAATAAAAGGCATCAGACAAAACTGACTCATAATAAAAGGCATCAGACAAAAAGGCATCAGACAAAACTGACTAATAATAAAAGGCATCAGACAAAACTGACTCATAATAAAAGGCATCAGACAAAAGGACATCAGACAAAACTGACTAATAATAAAAGGCATCAGACAAAAGGACATCAGACAAAACTGACTAATAATAAAAGGCATCAGACAAAAGGACATCAGACAAAACTGACTCATAATAAAAGGCATCAGACAAAAGGACATCAGACAAAACTGACTAATAATAAAAGGCATCAGACAAAACTGACTCATAATAAAAGGCATCAGACAAAAGGACATCAGACAAAACTGACTAATAATAAAAGGCATCAGACAAAACTGACTAATAATAAAAGGCATCAGACAAAAAGGCATCAGACAAAACTGACTAATAATAAAAGGCATCAGACAAAACTGACTCATAATAAAAGGCATCAGACAAAAGGACATCAGACAAAACTGACTCATAATAAAAGGCATCAGACAAAAGGACATCAGACAAAACTGACTCATAATAAAAGGCATCAGACAAAAGGACATCAGACAAAACTGACTCATAATAAAAGGCATCAGACAAAAAGGCATCAGACAAAACTGACTCATAATAAAAGGCATCAGACAAAAAGGCATCAGACAAAACTGACTAATAATAAAAGGCATCAGACAAAAAGACATCAGACAAAACTGACTCATAATAAAAGGCATCAGACAAAACTGACTCATAATAAAAGGCATCAGACAAAACTGACTCATAATAAAAGGCATCAGACAAAAGGACATCAGACAAAACTGACTCATAATAAAAGGCATCAGACAAAAGGACATCAGACAAAACTGACTCATAATAAAAGGCATCAGACAAAAGGACATCAGACAAAACTGACTCATAATAAAAGGCATCAGACAAAAAGGCATCAGACAAAACTGACTCATAATAAAAGGCATCAGACAAAAAGGCATCAGACAAAACTGACTAATAATAAAAGGCATCAGACAAAAAGACATCAGACAAAACTGACTCATAATAAAAGGCATCAGACAAAACTGACTCATAATAAAAGGCATCAGACAAAACTGACTCATAATAAAAGGCATCAGACAAAAAGACATCAGACAAAACTGACTCATAATAAAAGGCATCAGACAAAACTGACTAATAATAAAAGGCATCAGACAAAAAGGCATCAGACAAAACTGACTAATAATAAAAGGCATCAGACAAAACTGACTCATAATAAAAGGCATCAGACAAAAGGACATCAGACAAAACTGACTCATAATAAAAGGCATCAGACAAAAGGACATCAGACAAAACTGACTCATAATAAAAGGCATCAGACAAAAGGACATCAGACAAAACTGACTCATAATAAAAGGCATCAGACAAAAAGGCATCAGACAAAACTGACTCATAATAAAAGGCATCAGACAAAAAGGCATCAGACAAAACTGACTAATAATAAAAGGCATCAGACAAAAAGACATCAGACAAAACTGACTCATAATAAAAGGCATCAGACAAAACTGACTCATAATAAAAGGCATCAGACAAAACTGACTCATAATAAAAGGCATCAGACAAAAGGACATCAGACAAAACTGACTCATAATAAAAGGCATCAGACAAAAGGACATCAGACAAAACTGACTCATAATAAAAGGCATCAGACAAAAGGACATCAGACAAAACTGACTCATAATAAAAGGCATCAGACAAAAAGGCATCAGACAAAACTGACTCATAATAAAAGGCATCAGACAAAAAGGCATCAGACAAAACTGACTAATAATAAAAGGCATCAGACAAAAAGACATCAGACAAAACTGACTCATAATAAAAGGCATCAGACAAAACTGACTCATAATAAAAGGCATCAGACAAAACTGACTCATAATAAAAGGCATCAGACAAAAAGACATCAGACAAAACTGACTCATAATAAAAGGCATCAGATTAAAAGGCATCAGATAAAAAGACATTTTCGGGAATCTAAATAATTATGATGTCCTTCGTTTTATTAAAACACGTTTTTATAGTTTTGTAAAGGATATCTAGGCTAAAATGGCACAATTTAAATAGAATATATTTAATATATTTCATCCTCATAACAGCCCGTAAAACACTTCATGACATTGATGACATTGGGCTAATTGTTAATAAAAACCTTTATACATACCTTGTACATTTATATAATGAGATAAATTCACATTTGTAATTATTGACTTTGACCTACCAAGACAATTTTTTAAAAATGAATCAATTTTAAATGGGACATTCAGATTTGTCTTATAAAAGATTATTAAATTATTCTAAAAGTTGGTTGTATAATTGTCATTTAATTTTCTAAAGATGTGGTCCATTTTGAATGACAGAATCAGCAGTTCTCCATATGCTTTTTGCTCATACCTGTCATCATTTGAGTTCCAAAACACGGGACATTACATTACATACATTATTACATTAGCTACATTATTATCAGGGGTTTATCAGTTTAAGAAATTTCCGATCGTGAAAATCTGCTTTTTATTTGTAAGGTATGTTGTTTTTGTTATTATAAACTGATTGAAATCAGTAATCAATAATATCAGGCGCAATCATCAAACACATTTCAAAGCAAGTCAGCTCCACGGTCTTAACCGCATCATTACTTTCTTTACTGGGTTTTTTTTTTTTTTTTTTTTTAGTGAATATTTGCATTTATTCAGATTAAAAGAATGGCAAAATACGGGAAAACATGCATAAGCTGAATAATTGCTCGCATTGGCAAATTATATAAGTAACAAAAGTGAAACTTGAAATTTGCCCAGGTTCTCCACATACATGAATAAAACAGACATTTTTCGCTTCATTGGGTATTTTTATATTTATTTTTTACAGAAATAATTCCATTTAAAAGTTGACAAAAATATACACTACCAGTCAAAAATTTTTTTAAACGGTAAGATTTTTATTGTTCTTTAAAGAAGTTTCTTCTGCTCACCAAGCCTGCATTTATTTGATACAAAAGTGTTTTGCAGGCTGCTATGAGGACGAAATCAGCTCCATATATTAGATATGTTAAATATATTTGATTTAAATTGTGCCATTTTAGCCTATGCATCTAATACAAAACTAGGAAAACGTAGTAAAACGAAAGACATCGTCATTTTAGATCCCTGGAAATGCAGGTACAGGGGTGGGGAAATCACAACGTGACATTTTTTATATGGGTACGCACACACTCCCCCGATGTTTTTTGTTTTGTTTTTTTGTCTGATGCCTTTTAATCTGAGTCCGTTTCGTCTGATGTCTTTTTGTCTGATGCCTTTTATTTTGAGTCAGTTTTGCCCGATGACTAATTGTACGAGACCTGATACCTGACGTCATTTTCCCTTAGACCTGACACTTTTTCTTTTTATGACTGAGATATGAGGATGTCCTAAAATGTACACCGTACTCTTGACGTTTTTTATTGATGGATCATCTGACCTTTTACAGTGTGAAAGTAAAAAATAAGTAAAACTCGAGCAACTTTGGATTCTGACAGATTTTCGTCTATTGTATCATTTATATGACTCTATTATTGTGTTGAACGCGTCTATTTGGCTCAAATTCATCTAAAATATCCAGATTACTGCGATTTAACTGACGAAACTTCATCTCCGGTGAGTTTGTTTCCTCGATACGACAATTTGATCAATTATGACTTTCAAATCATTTATTCTCATAGAATCTTCCTCCTAGTTTGCTTTATGAGTCTGTCTGTATTTCCACAGGCATGTTGTCAATTATTATCACTTTACTGGTGAATCTCCTCATAGAGACTTCTGGTAAGAACACAAAAACACACTTGGATTTCAGTCAGTTTTCCCTTATAAAATCTTGGTTTTGTTACACGTTTTTACCATTTGTATAAACCACAGTTTTACTGCAAATACTACAGTTAAACTATGGTTAAAGTATTGCAAAACCATGGATAATTTGTGATTCCTTGTTGAAAAAAAAAAAACAAAAAAAAACAGCATATGCAGGTTAGGTAGGTTTTGATGCTGGTATGCTGGTTCCCAGACTCACGTTCGACGTTGTGTCGACGTGAAGGACACTAGGGGTCTTTTTTTTTTTTTTTTTTTTTTTTTTTTTTATTATGCCTTGAACAACACATACAGAATACAAAAAAAAAAAAAAACGCACATAGTACAACATACAAAGCCAGGGAGAGAGGAAAAAAAAAAAAAAAAAAAAAGAAAATTACAATCAAAATGAGAGAAACAAGCATGACCTTGACATTACTCAAATAGTTTGAAAACAGAACACAAATGGATGGTTTTAACTGCCTTACTATTAAAGCAACTTTGAATAGTACAAAAATAATTTTCCAGTTCTTTAAAAAATATAGCAAAACAGGGTTTCCTGTTAACAAATTTACATTTATGAATGTGATACTTGCTTAGCAAAAGTAGGACACTAGGGGTCGCTCTAGGGAGCCTGAACACCTCTGACAGCTTTGAGAAAAGTCCAATGAGAATTGGTGTGAAGTATTTGCATAGCAAGCTCCGCCTCTGTTACGAATTCATGCTATAGGTTCAATCATGGTATACTGCCCTCTTGTGTGTCTATTGTGTATGCTGTGCTACAGGTGGGCGTGTTCCTGAACTAATTCATTGGAGATTGCCATTGGTCCATTTTCCTCACCTGACCCAGTTATAAGCCACGCCCCAAACTCTCAAAGGTGCCATCTTTTTTTGCCATTGTTTGTGTGCTATTTGCAAAATTTGTTCTCGTTGTTGCTTTACATTTGATTGTTAGTTAGTCATCTTTGTTCTATCATATCCGTTGATTTGTTCGGTATTGGTAGAGTTTCCTATCAGAGAGATTGGTGAGTTATTGTGTTTATACTGTATGTCTGATTTGCTATTTCCAGTTTAGCCTGACCCTTGCCTGTTAGACCCTGATTCTGGATTATGACTCTAATTTGTCTGTTATAAACCACTGTATATATATATATATATATATATATATATTGCACGTATCTTGTAAATAACTTACTTAACTTAGAGGGTAGTAGGGGGTTAGACACCATTTGTTTTTTGTACATCTTTTCACTTTGTTTATGTTTAGGGAGTCAGGGAACTACAGGGAAAGCAGAGGTTTAAAAGAAGGATTATTTTGTTTATTATTTTGGCCTTGTCTGCCCCTGAAAACTCATCCCTTTTGTTAATAATAATAAAAAAAACTACTACTTCTTCTCTCTGATAGGGATTCTTTTTCCACCTCACCTTTCTGTTATGATCTAACCTCTAGAGGTCATAACTGAAATTGGGGGCTCGTTACCAAACAAACTTTTTTCTTTTTTTTTTTATCCATGGCATGAAGGGGAAAAAAAAAAAAAACGTTATTCATGAAATTTGCTTTGTGTAGTATTGTTTGCCTAGTGGTTTTCACTTTGAGGGTGAGGGAATTTGTGATTGCATCAAAATTTGTGTTAGAAAAGTTTGCTGTCCAGCCCACTTCATGTTGCACATCCGGACATCCGGGTATAAGAGGAGGTGCATTTTTGCCCGCAGATCGACTCCCGTCCAGGGCATGTAAGACTTCTTCCACTCTCGTGGGGAAGGCTTATACTGCTTCTGGACAAGCTAACCGCCCTTCACGCTATGGCAGGTCTATCAGGCCAAGGTCCTAAGCGAGTTGCATGAGGGTGTTCCCAAACCAAAGCTATTGCAGGATCTGCGCTCAGCGACTGACTATGCTCTCCAGGCTACGAAAGTCATGGCGCAGGCTCTGGGGAGGACGATGTCCACTATGGTGGTCCAGAAGCACCACCTTTGGCTGAATCTGGCAGAAATCAAGGACGCTGAGAAAGTTCGCTTTCTTGACGCCCCCATTTCTGAGGCTGGCATTTTCGGTGACACTGTTAAGGAATTTGTGCACAGCACTTCTTCTCCACAGTGAAGAAGCAGACGGAGACCATTAAGCACATCCTGCCTCGTCGGGCGCCGGCTCCCGGTCCCGCACCCCCAAAGCAGCAGCCGCTGCCTGCTCCACACCGAGGCCGACCGCCTTCCCTTTCCTGCACCTAAACCAGCCTTGCGGTCGAGTTTTTGCAAGAAGGTGGCACCGTCAGCTCGTCCTCAGGCAGCTAAGAACCCTCATCAGGCTTTGAAGTGCTCCTGAAACGAGCAGCCTGGAGGAGAGAGATCTGCTGACCTGTCTGGATCCACACTTGGCGAGGGGACGAGTGTGGGCTTCGGCTCCATCCCGGCTGTCTGCCTCATGGTGGACGGCCACCACGTGGTCAGTAAAAGAGCAATTTCCTTCTCCTCTGGGCATAAAATTCAATGTAATTGCATCCCTCGGGGGTACCCAGGCACTGAAACACATCAAAGCATGCTCAACCGCACACACTGCGCTTCTGCATACTTTGACAAATCAAGCGCATCCTTCAGTCGATTCCCTGAGCTCAGGCGATCCTCTGATGGATCCTTGTATGTCAATCAAAGCACCTTATGTACCTCCTCTCCCCCATTCCTCCCTGGTGCATTCCCCTGAGGAAGGACCTCCTTTCACAGGTGAAGGGCACAATATGGCACCCGTGCCCAGATCTCTGGAACCTCCACATATGGTCCCTGGACGCGACCAGGAGGACTTCAGAGATCTCCCAATGGCAGTGGTAAACACTCTGTTGCAGTTGATAGCTCCCTCCACGAGGCGGCTGTACGACCTCAGATTCACAAATTCACAAACTGGTGTTCCTCCCAGGGGGAGAACCCAAGGAGATGTGGCATCTGAGCGGTGCTTTCCTTCCTTCAAGGAGGACTGGATAGGCTCCTTTCTGCTTCAACACTTAAGGTTCAGGTAGCCGCTATTGCTGCTAACCATGACTTGGTGGAGGGCAGATTGGTTGGGAAGCATGACTTGGTTATACGATTCCTTAAAGGTGCCCGTAGGCTGAACCCCGTCAGACCGCGCCTTGTCCCCTCTTGGGATCTGTCTGTGGTCCTCTGGGGCCTACAGTCAGATCCCTTTGAGCCTCTTCAGTCATTGAACTCAGTGCTCTCTCCCAAAAGACAGCTCTCCTGACTGCGCTCACTTCTATCAAAAGAGTGGGAGACCTCCAAGCCCTCTCTGTCAGTGACTCGTGCCTCAAATTCGGGCCGGCTAACTCTCACGCTACCCTGAGACCCCGGCCCGGTTGTGTGCCCAAAGTGCCCACCACTCCCTTCAGGGACCAGGTGGTCACTTTGCAAGCTATCCCTTTTCAGGAAGGCGACCCCAACCTCTCCTTGTTATGCCCAGTCCGTGCCCTGAGCATTTACTTGGAACGTACTGAAAGCTTCAGACAGTCAACTCTTTGTCTGTTTTGGAGGACAGCAGAAGGGAAAGCCTCCAAACAAAGAATTTCACATTGGATTGTGGATACGATTCATTTGGCCTACCAGGTCAGGGGTGTGCCCTGCCTGCTGGGGGTGCACGCCCACTCCACCAGGGGCATTGCAGCGTCAGTTGCGCTGGCGAACGGGATCTCTTTAACAGACATTTGCAGAGCTGCAGGTTGGGCTACACCTAACACATTTGCCAGGTTCTACAATCTGCGTGTAGAACCAGTCTCTTCAGGAGTCCTGAACGCAAGCCTGGAGGCTCCTGAAGCTGACACAGTGTAGAAGCTTGCTGAAGCGTCGTTCCCCACGGGTGATGACGCTTCCCCAGTTCAGTAAGTTTCCTGGTGTGAACCCTGAACGACACTTCCATCATGTTGCACCCGCAATGTAGCCATGTTCGGCGGAGGAACTAGCTATCAGAATGTAATATGAGGTTGGTTGCCTCTTGTGAACTCTCATATTAGGTTGGTGCTCCACATTTAGTGGCTCCTAATGTGGCCCCATGTGTGTAATTCCACCTATACCCCCAGAGATGCGGTGTTTCCCTCAAAGACAATCTTGTCTCTGATCCTGAGTTCAGCAGTCTTAGGATCCTGCCTTAGGATCTTCCCTTTGTAGTTCTCCCCTAGTGTGAGCCCTCAGGTGTATTTCCCCCCGGGGGGGACGGACACTGGCCCAGTGTTCTCCAAGATGTTCAACCAAAGGTGAGGAAAGGCTGGCTAAAGCGCTTGGGCATTGGAAGGTCACGCAGAGGTGAGTTGCATTTGTTTAACACGTAGACCTGTTATTATTTGCACTCCATGCACTTGTGACGCAGTCCGCTGGTTGTTGCTTTTCAACTGGGACCCCTAGTGTCCTTCACATCGACACAACGTCTTGGTTACGTATGGTAACCCTTGTTCCCTGATTGAGGCAATGGAGACGTTGTGTCCCCCTGCCACAACCTCGAACTGCCTCTGAGTGTAGCCGAGTGGCTATTCGGCTCCTCAGATCAGAACAATGAGCAGTGCCTAGCCCCCTCCTCTTATACCCGGATGTCCGGGGCAGAGCTGGCTATGCAAATACTGCACACCAATTCTCATTGGCCTTTTCTCAAAGCTGTCAGAGGTGTTCGGGCTCCCTAGAGCGACCCCTAGTGTCCTTCACATTGACACAACGTCTCCATTCCCTCCATCAGAGAACGAGGGTTACCATACATAACCAAGACATTTATGCTGGTCCTTAGCTGGTTTATAGCATAAGGACCAGCATAAACCAGCAAAGGACCAGCTTAAATCAACATCAAAACCTACCTAACCAGCATATGCTGTTTTTTTTTTCAGTAGAGTTACCATGGTTTAACTATGGTAACAAGGTTTTTTTTTTTTTTTTTTTTTTTGTTTAGATGAACAAATGTTTATGTTCAAGTTTAGATATGACTCAAATATATGTGATTAGTTTCTGTAGGATATGGCACTGGATTAGGCTACATAAAAATGTGATTGTGAAAGGTGAACTCTGAACTCTAGTATCTATACTGGTAGGTATGACCACAAAGTTAAAATATAACAAGCAACCTGCTTCTTCCCCTTTCAAAAATTAACCATGTTTTTACTATAAAAAATTAAAAAATAACAATAACAACATAAGCCGTGGTAACCACAAATTAACCATGGTTTTGCTACACTAACCATAGTCTAACCATGGTATTTGTAGTAAAACCTTGGTTATACAAATAATAGTCAATCTGCCAAAAACATGGTTACGAAGTTACCAGTAAAACGGTGATAATTTTTTATAAGTGTTAAAAAAAATAAATTAAAAATAAATAAAATAGAACTACTAAACATATTCATAAATCAAACATTTAAAATAAGAAGAGGCTCAAATTAAGTATAGACCTTTATCTCACGTGATCGGAAAGTGGAAGCTTTGAATAGTAGCATAAAATAACTTTCACTGTGTGAAAGTGCTCTAGTTAGTACTGATACTTCATCTAAACACATGAACCTCATTTTACAATCATTAATTGGTTATGATAAAAACAGAAAAATGGTGTCATTCTGTTATTCTGATGCATATTTCATGATTTAAAGGGGAATGCACAAGCCTACGGTTCACGCACGTGAGCACAAATACAAACACACACATTCGAACACAATCATGCACACATATATCTGTGCTCATACAGTATACATGCTTACATTTTTATATGACCATATTAGTTAATAGACTAAGCATTGAAATAAATAATTAAATCTGAAGACTATTTAACATTTCTGTTCAATAAAACCATTCAGGTGTAAATTATATCATAATTGTAATAAAATATACAAAATAAGATATAATCTATATATAGGCCCAAAATTATACCCTTTGGTGTCAACTGTAGTGGATAGATATGTTCTCTGTCACAGGAAAGAAAAATAAAAAAAATGTACAAGACAAATATTTTTAAAATCTGGATGAAAGCATTTCTGACCTCCTATTTAGCTGAAAAATATTATTTGTACCCGTCTGGTTTTCTGAGAAGAAAATGATTTAACACTTATTCCTCAGGCACATAATGCATCCCCTTTTCCTGCCGTCAATAATTAAATTTCACTTAAAATAATGGATGTTTTTTGTCATTTTATGTCGTTTTTATAACTTTGATGTAAGTTCAAGTGTTCATGTTTAAAATAAGTTTAGTTTTAGTTATTTAATACTGTAAAAACGGGAGGGTGACGTCATGATTGACAGCTGAGCCTGACAGATTCTCTGAGTGAACTGAGGCGCCAATGGACTTTTTCGGGAACTTCATTAAGAGATTGGGGCTTTATTTGCCTTATTTTAACACAAGCCTCTAGTACAGCAATAAGCAGACAAAAATTGGAGCTAATTAGGGGTGTGTCTCTGCGATCATGTGTGGGCGGGACGCGGCTCCACTTTGCTTGCTACTGCGCAGACTCTGGTCCCAAATCAGCGCAATATGGCCGCGTCCTACCGCGTCCATCTTCAATGGAAGAAAGTGAAGGTGCGTCGTCCATCTTTTTTTCAGTCTATGGTATGTGCACACATCCTCGTACCTCAAATGTCTCATCTTTATTTCTCCCTCTTTCACCCCCGATCAAGACAGAGAACACAAACCGAAACAAACTGCTGGCTCTCTCAAGTGACTTTGCCACTTGTTGAGTGTTGAACTCTCTCTCTCCTTATGTGGATATGCACACATCCTCGTACCTCACCTTCCAAAATTAATCCAGGAAAGGTGAACATTCCTGCATCAAACTTGAACTGAAAGATGAATGTGTAGAAAGTGAGCATGTATCCAGGACCATCGCTAATGGGGTGCAGTGGCTGGTCCTGACCCAGATAGGCTCGCCCTCCGTACGCTGTTCCAGTATGCCCTAATCGCCATGACCAAGCTCTTTGTCCTCTGCCCCCAAAAATGACCGATTCTACAATCACATGAACCGACAACTCGAAGAACAACAGACTTACTCGACCCCCCTGCCCCCCCTCTTTCTCTTTCATAGTACTCGTGAGCCTTTCTCTATCCTCTCTATCCTCCCGACACTGATGTTCTCTCTCCATTCGGACCTGAACGCAGTACTTGCTGTCTCATCAGCTTCATGCACCTTTAATTCGCTCTTGTTTTCTTTCATAAACCCTCAATATTAAATGTATTAGTAGTAGAATTTTGAAATGTATATAAATGTCATATAGGCTAGCTACATGTGCCCTTCATCAAGAAAATATAGCCTAAAGTTATCAATCACTAAATTATATAAAATACTAAATTACAACGATAAAGCTCAAAACTACAGAAGTTGTTAATTTCCCATTTTTAATTTTGTTTGTTTGATTAACAGACATCACAGCATCAGGTTTATATGATATTTTGGCTGCTGTTACTTTAAAAGCTGCCACTGCTGAAGCTGATGCGGATCTGACACTCCTTTAAATGCGACTTATAAATAATAATACTTACATGCACAGTTTTAAGGCAGCTTCAAATCGCCTTTCCTTGTAAATTAATGTCTTAATTACAAAATTGCATACTTGCAGTTTCATTTTTGTTTGAATATGATACAGCACTTCAATATAGGCCTAATACAGCACATACCAGTACATTTGTGTGTGCACTTGAAGAATGCTATGATCACAGTATAACGGCCGACAGGAGAGGTAAATTTGTTTTTAATCGACATATGGCCTGACACCATCTCATCTGACCATAGTTCACTGATGTTCCAGTGGAGCTCCTCATCACCAGTACCATTTCTGCACTCGTTTATCTTGTGTCTGGTGCTGAAGAGAAGTTGGAGCATGTGTCTGAAAAGTCTCTCTTTGATATATGCTCGTAAAGATGCTTTACGCATCTAAATAGATTTCTTTAGCACTTGTGAGTGGGGTGGCCAAACCTAGCCCCGCCCCTGCATTAATTGTGTTAAAAAAAAAAAATTTCACGCGGGTAACATGAAAAAAATGAATCACCTGCATTAACGCTCTAATTTTGACACCACTAATATAAATTGAAGACTAATACACTGTATATTTCATGTTTGTTAGTGTCGTTCACTGTAGTGGTTCCTGCTGATCCTTTAGTGGCTCATGTGGGATCCACAGTGATTCTGCCCTGCCGAATCTCTCCTCCTGAGGACGCTGAAGCTCTGGAGATCCGCTGGTACCGTCATGAGCAGTTTGACAACCCTGTTTTCTTCTATAATCATGGGAAGATCCAGGACACCCAGGAGGAATCATACAGGAACCGAACCTCTTGGTTTCTGCGGTCAGATCAGTCTGGTGGACTGAAGGATGGAGACGTCTCTCTACGGCTGGAGAAACTCAGAGTACAAGATGATGGCTCATTTCGTTGTTATGTGAGTGGACCAATTTCATATGGCAGTGAAGAGGTGAATCTCAAAATCATGGGTAAGTAGCTGTTTTCTAAGCATCATTAAAACAGTTGTTCAGATAAACATTAAAATTCTTCTCATAATGAAGTCTTGGATTGTTGGGGGACTGGTTGAGGATTGTTAAAATATTATTTGTCCAAATGGCTTGTGCACTAAATTCCAAGTCTTATGATTTATGTGAAGAACAGTTATAAATTGACTGAGGTTGTTATTTGCAGAAAAAGTTGACATTATGCCATCAAACCTGGCATGAATATACTGGAGTTAAACTTGTTGTGATAATGGTGCTTTTTTGTAGTGGTTGACCAATATGGATTTTTTGACAGCCTATAATGATATAAAAGTGCAGGGTGGTCGATGATTTTACACCATTTAATTTTAAGACCCAAAAAAAATCCCATGCATTTAATTTGCTGTAATCGGATTTTCATTTTTTCTTCTTTGCAAATCATACTTTATAGTCCACTTTAGACATTCTACTCCATATAAGTAATTTTGCAGGTACAGGTCAACTTATTCTATTAACCTTAATGCTAACAATCTACTAATATGTAACAGAGACCAAGAGGTTATTACACAATTGGAGTGTCAACAAACAGGTGAGAGGCAAAGAACCAGGAATAACAAGGCAAAGCGTTAGACATGATCAACACAGGCAGAAGGTCATGGTAGCAAATAATCAAAGTATAATCCAAAGCACGTTGAATACGTCTCTATAGAGCGTATTCAACATTTGCTCCCTTATCAGTATCAGGTATCTAATTCAACCTTAGCATTATGTGTAGGTCAAATAGTAGCGCGTTGCACTGCGAAGTGGTATAATCATATGAACACAGGTTCGATACCAGAGAACGCATATGTTTTCATTGTATGTTTTTTTTTTTTGAATATGCACTAGAAATCATGATTTTGCACTATTTCTGTAAGGGGTAGGTTTAGGATGGGGTTAGGTGTGGTCATTTATACCAATTACACCTAGTAAAACACGCTTAAATTACCGTGAATTCGGTATAAAAACTCATACGTCATTCCATGACGTCAGATCCAACGCGACACTGTCATTATTTTTACGACCGCTAGAGGGCGCTTAACTTTAAAACGTAAACATGGGTCGTATTTGGTCGATTCAAAAACGTACAACTGGGTCGTATTTTCTTTGAGGACAGTCTCCCTCTGATGTTACTAGTCAATAGTGTATCCCTTTTGTTTGATAACAGCCTTTAGTCGTTTGCAACATCCCCACAGCATTAAACTCCCACCACCATGTTTCACTGTGGGAACGCTGTTCTTGGGGTTGAATGCCTCTCCCTTCTTTCTCCAAACATAGGCAACATCTCTACGGCCAAAAAGCTCTAGTTTTGTCTCATCTGACCAAAGGATGCATCACATTCCCTCAGGTTGTCCTTAGCAAACTTCATTCTCGCTTGGAGGTGTCTCTTCTTCAGAAGTGGAGTCTTTCTGCAGTTCATTCCTGTGCAGGGCTCTAGTGGCTGTCTTCGTTGAGACATCAATTCCAGTCTTGTCTAGGTCATTCACTAGTGTCTTGGCAGTTGTTCTTGGGTCTTTAGAAACCTCTCTCACTAGTTTTCTTTCCAAAGTTTTTTAAATCTTTCACCCGTCTTATTCTCCACTGTGTTGGTCTCTTTAAACTTCTTGATAATGCATCTCACTGCAGTTCTTGACACTTGAAAACGCTTTGATAAACGTGTGTATCCTTCTCCATCTTTATGAGCATTAACAATTCTTTCTCTCAAGTCCAAACTAATTTCTTTTGTCTTTGCCATGATGACAGTGCATATTATTTTACTAGTTGTTTCGCAAGATACTAATCCTCAGCTTAAAGAGCAATTTAAAGGCTTAACTAGGTTAATCAGGTTAATCAGTCAAATTAGGTTAATGTGGCAAGTCATTGGAGAACAGTGGTTTGTTCTATAGCTAATCAAACTAATAATTTCTTAAGGGGGCTAATAATATTGACCTTAGCAGTTTTTTTATTTATTTAATTATTTTATTCAAGCAACTATAAGATATCAGACTTTTTCTAGAAGAAAAAAATACTAGGAAATAATGTGAAAACGTTTTCTTGCTCTGTTAAACACTTTCCTGGAAGATGAATAAAGGACAGAATGTTTATGATTAACTGTTTCAAGACCCTGGAAAAACAGCGTGTAAAACAATATACTTACTGTTTTTGTGTGTGTGTGTGTGTCTGGAGATAATCTGAACATCTGTCTGTCCTCGCCTCATCAGCTTTAGGATCCACTCCTGTCCTTGTTCCACAGCCTCTTGATGATGGACGCATAAACATCAGCTGCAGGTCCAGCGGCTGGCATCCAGAACCCAGCATCACATGGACATCAGATGATGGAAAGGTTCTCCATCCTGGAGGATCATCTCACAGTCGTGGAGAGGACAGGATGTTCTCCATCCACAGTTGGATGGCCGTCTCTCAGTCAGACACACAACTGGTCACATGTTCCCTGTCTATCATAACTGGAGAGTTAAAAGAAAGTAGGATTGACGTACAGGCCATCATCTCTTCAGGTTAGAGAACATTTTCACTTATATTAGCATTAAAAGAGCTGCGAGATCCATGGGTCTCAGATTGTGATATGTATACTGGTGGGTGGGCATGATAAAGGTTGGGAACCGCTGATATACACCATAGGATAAGAAGAGTCAATTTGACCCGTTTTGATTAATACCAATCAACGTGATTTTATTCTTGACACATTGTGACTTTTTCTCATTTATGGCCATGAACATTCATGCAAAGTAAGGATACACTGATATGTTTTGAAGTGTACACACAATTCTTTTTAAACCCAAATTAAATACACTGAACAAAATTTTAAACACAACACTTGAGCTGAACTCAAAGATCTAAGACTTTTTCTATGTACACAAAAGGCCTATTTCTCTCAAATATTGTTCACAAATCTGTCTAAATCTGTGTTAGTGAGCACTTCTCCTTTGACGAGATAATCCATCCACCTCACAGGTGTGGCATATCAAGATGCCCATTAGACGGCATGATTGTTGCACAGGTGTGCCTTAGGCTGGCCACAATAAAAGGTCACTGTTCTCAGACACAGATAGTAAAAAATAGCCATCAATTTTTTTTTTAAGTGTAAAAAAACTTTTGAAACAAACTGTAGTTTCTCAACTCAAGTTATAGAAAATACTACAAATCAAATATTTTAGGTTAGAATGACACACCTGCATTTGTTAAAAGGAAGCTGCGAAGACAAAAATCACATCTATTATTTTTCTCTTGGATTTTCTCATTTCAAATGCAAAATGGTTTGCGAATGGCATGTTGAATCTTAGATTTAAAATAATTTTTCTACTTCAAAACTCTGTACTTGATTTTGAAAGTGTTTAGATTCACCTAATTTTTTGTTCCTCAAATTCATCAGATCTATGGAAGGCTCTTTTCTTAATCTTCCTCGCTTTTGCTCTTCTGGGTTTGGTTGGGTTGATTCTCTACAAATACAGGGAGAAATTAACAGGTACAATCTGACTTAAAGATTTTCATCCTCAGTTTGTATGTTTTGTATGTGTCCAGCATTTCATTTTTTTTTTTTATTCTGTTTTGCAGGAAAGAAACCAGCAGATGGTAAGTAACATGAACTTCATTTATCATCTGAACACAGTAATGAATCAGATGATCCCTTTCAGACTCAGTTACTGGGAGAAAACAACCCTTCTTTTCTCGTCTCTAATTTTGCTTTAGGTTTTAATAACGGTCACCCGTCCCCGTCCCCCAAGTTCCCTTCACCATTTTAAAAATAAATCCTAATTTAATCATGACAAGCTATATTGTTAGAAAGGCCTAAGATATTTTACTTTTTTATTGTGTTACAAATAATGTAAAAGTAGTAATTGATTAATTTATGTCAAGAGTGCACCTCAAAAATCTACTTTATAACAGGAGTTCTTTCTTTGTTTCCTTCTCTAGCTCACTTTAGAAATCATAATTATATATTAAAACTTAAAATCTCAAAATTCATCTTTTGAAATCAGACATTGCATTACTGATTTTACATGTGACATTTATTGCAAATGTAATAAATTACAAAATTACGATTGTGCAATTTACAAAAAAACCAAACATGTATTTGCTTTATTTAATTCAGATTCAGCTAAACAAATATTTAACATTAGAACAGATATGGCTCGCACATCTCTAGACTATGAAAAGGCTTTGCTTGGCACAATGTCATAAAACGTGTCTATTTTTAGAGCACAGAATAACTGCAATAATGTGTGTTAAAGTTTAACCATCAAAAAAGAACAATAAGCTATTCATTGTGGAAGGGACATGGTGGACAAGGTGAGGTTTACCTTGGGGGGAGAAAAACTTTAAATTTCCCATGATGAAAGAAAAGTGTGGAGAAAAAAAAAAAAAACAATTTGGTTAATTACAAATGCCTGAAAAACCACTTCACATGAGCATAAAAACATTTTTGTGATATATGGGAATTTTTGCTAAATGGACGTGTTTCCATTAGGCATATTTTTAATTTGCAGTTTCAGTTTGTGCAATTTGAAGGGTAATGGAAACAGCTAGTGTATGTTCTCAATTACAGCTGTAGTTATCTTTCTCTAAAATGGTATGTTTCATTTTAGTTGCCAAAGAAATAGCAGAACTGAGGAAACATGCAGGTAAGGCATTGATTAATTTATATACGCAGATATGTGTAATATGATCTCATATTCATAAAATAATGGTTTTATTTTTTCCCCTCGCAGTTGAGATCACTATTGACAGTGAGAATTCACATCCAGATCTGAAGGTCTCTAAGGACGGTAAAACCATGAGGGACAGTCCAGATTATCATCACACTGGAGATGGATTTCCATATGAATTGTTTGCATTTGGAGCCCAAAGATTCACCTCTGGTCGTCACTATTGGGAGGTAGAGCTGGGACGAGAAAATACAGCTCCTAAACACTACTGGTTAATTGGTGTGGTGAAACATGGAACTTTTCGTCTAAAAGACAGATCTGCTTTTACTCCATCAAGTGGTTACTGGTTCTTGTGTTCAGATGGTCCTAATGGCTTTCACATCAACACTGATCCACCAGTTAAACTCCCACTGACACCGAGACCTGAACAACTGGGAGTTCTGTTAGATTATGATGATGGTCTGCTGTCATTTTACAACATCAAAGAGAGAAAACATCTCCTGACCATCAGCAGCAGATTCTCTGGATCAGTGGTTCCTCTGTTCAATCCTGGTGTTGGTGATAAGAGTCCACTTAGAATCCTGGATTGTCCAAAACCTGCAGAATCAGCTGCAGAGCCCAGTCAACATTTAATGAGTAATAACAGCTCAGAAGCCTGACTGACCAATGCAGTGTTTAAACAGAAGGATCTATTAGCACCTACACAGACAGACGTTCCTTCTAACGCCATGAGCAAAAGCATCATTACGTAGATTTTTATCCGAGTGAAGATGACAAAAAAACAAATGCCATAAAAGTGTCTTATGCTGCCTTTATGTGCTTACGGAATTATAGGAATTACAAGTTTCTCAATCAGAACAGCCTCTGAAGTCATATTTGCTACTGAGAAATGTTGAAAAAATTAATACCATAGTTTCAGAGTTGTGCGGGTCATAAACTTAAAACCTGGTGGAGGGGACAACCATTGCTGCCATCAGTGCTGTTCTCACAACAACTACATCCCTTTGTCTTGTGGCTAAAGTAGTGTATTTATGGACTAGATATGAACCATCATTCGAAGCATATTGTATGTTTTATAAGCAGTGAAATAAACGTGTTTGACCGAAATTATCAACCAATGGGATGCTACATTTTATTCTTTCCAACATTAAAAGGACTTGAATACAACAAGCTCGTAATCACGACTTCATAAGTGGGAAATAGGAAATTTACAATAGCACATGAAGGCAAAAACAGCATTATAGAATGATCAAATTGATAATTTCTAGTTTTTCTAGGTGTAAAATGGCAGTAATAGAGACTTATTAATAGAACTTATGGAAGTCCGGATATAAATTAGAATTGCAAACACAACTTCTTTCCCAGGCACATTTATCTTATGTCTTCAAACACAGATGATGAAGTGAACTATTTTTATAGTCTTGTCTTGATTCTAAAGACAAATTGCTTGTGATGTTCCTCATTTGTAAGTCACTTTGGGGGAAAAGTACAAATATTTGTTCAGCCTAACAGGAGTTACAAACAGTACTAAAAGTTTTTATCCCTTTACAATTTTTTCTGATCTGAAAATGTGATGTTTAAAAATATTTGTATTTCTTTTTGCTGTATATTGATCGAGCAACATGATATGTAAAATGTTTGATTAAACTTTCTGTAAAGGTGCTTTGGCCAATTACTGTTGGTATTTTTAATGGATGATTGTTGTACTTTGGTGGTCTTTGCACTACAGTTCTTTTATAAATCATTGCACACTGATGTGCTTTCTTTGTTTTAATAAATAAAGACAATTAAAACACAGAGGCCACAGTTTACAAGTGTTACAAGAGAAATTATTTCTTGTACATAAAATGGTAAAAAAAAAAAAAAAAAAAAAAAAAGACATTCAGCAAAATGTCCAGAGACAGTCATATTATATCATTTTAGAGGGGTCATTGGATGCAAAGTTGCAGCCAGTGACCTTTTGCATGTTGTTTGAACATAATCAGAATCAGATTCAGAATTCGCTTTATTCGACAAGTGTGTTCCGACACACAAGGAATTTGTTGTGTTTTTTAAGGTGCTCTTGGTACATATATGCATGCATACATACACTCACCTAAAGGATTATTAGGAACACCATACTAATACGGTGTTTGACCCCCTTTCGCCTTCAGAACTGCCTTAATTCTACGTGGCATTGATTCAACAAGGTGCTGAAAGCATTCTTTAGAAATGTTGGCCCATATTGATAGGATAGCATCTTGCAGTTGATGGAGATTTGTGGGATGCACATCCAGGGCACGAAGCTCCCGTTCCACCACATCCCAAAGATGTTCTATTGGGTTGAGATCTGGTGACTGTGGGGGCCATTCTAGTACAGTGAACTCATTGTCATGTTCAAGAAACCAATTTGAAATAATTCGAGCTTTGTGACATGGTGCATTATCCAGCTGGAAGTAGCCATTAGAGGATGGGTACGTGGTGGTCATAAAGGGATGGACATGGTCAGAAACAATGCTCAGGTAGGCCGTGGCATTTAAACGATGCCCAATTGGCACTAAGGGGCCTAAAGTGTGCCAAGAAAACATCCCCCACACCATTACACCACCACCACCAGCCTGCACAGTGGTAACAAGGCATGATGGATCCATGTTCTCATTCTGTTTACGCCAAATTCTGACTCTACCATTTGAATGTCTCAACAGAAATCGAGACTCATCAGACCAGGCAACATTTTTCCAGTCTTCAACTGTCCAATTTTGGTGAGCTCGTGCAAATTGTAGCCTCTTTTTCCTATTTGTAGTGGAGATGAGTGGTACCCGGTGGGGTCTTCTGCTGTTGTAGCCCATCCGCCTCAAGGTTGTGCGTGTTGTGGCTTCACAAATGCTTTGCTGCATACCTCGGTTGTAACGAGTGGTTATTTCAGTCAAAGTTGCTCTTCTTGAATCAGTCGGCCCATTCTCCTCTGACCTCTAGCATCAACAAGGCATTTTCGCCCACAGGACTGCCGCATACTGGATGTTTTTTTCCTTTTCACACCATTCTTTGTAAACCCTAGAAATGGTTGTGCGTGAAAATCCCAGTAACTGAGCAGATTGTGAAATACTCAGACCTGCCCGTCTGGCACCAACAACCATGCCACGCTCAAAATTGCTTAAATCACCTTTCTTTCCCATTCTGACATTCAGTTTGGAGTTCAGGAGATTGTCTTGACCAGGACCACACCCCTAAATGCATTGAAGCAACTGCCATGAGATTGGTTGATTAGATAATTGCATTAATGAGAAATTGAACAGGTGTTCCTAATAATCCTTTAGGTGAGTGTATATACATATCAGACATGAGAACAGAAAACATTTAAATAGTAAAACTTAACAATAAATTAAAATAAGTGTATGAATCTGGAACAAAAGATTTATGTACAAATGTGTGCATGGTTTATGCATAAATAAAGAGATATGCATATGTATTTACACAATACTTGAGAAAGCAATATTTAAAGATGAAGAATTAATTACAGAAATGAATTACGGAACACAGGTGATGATTTATGTGTTAGCTGTTTAGGCTGGATATGGCATGGGGGGGGGGGGGGGGGGGAACAGTTTTTATGCCTAGATGTTCTAGTGCACAGGGATCTGTAGCGTCTTCCTGAGGGGAGAAGTGCAAACAGGTTGTGTCCGGCGTAAGAGGGGTCTTTGATGATGTTTCCTGCCCGTTTCTTCACTCTGGAGTTGTACAAGTCCTGAAGGTTGGGCAAGTACACACTGTAAAACCGAACAGTGAAATTAATTAAATGAGTTATTTTCACTCAAATAACAATGAAAGTTGATTGGACTTAATTGAAGTAAGTTCTGTAAACTCAAAATGCCGTTGTAGTAAAGTGAACTTAGAATGATTGAGTTTTCTAGCTTCCAGCATGCTTTGCATCAGACAACATGGAAAATAAATGTTGAAATTAGGTGTCATTTTGTGTGTTTTTTGCACAAGATTAACATACGAAGACATAAGTTAGTATTTAAATGTTGAGATATGTTAGGATTTGCATAGATTTCTGTTATGTTGGTTTTGTAGTGTTACCGTTGTGGTAAAGAGTAGAGCCTGTTCTTAGGTTGAGGATGGACAGCAAAATTTGAAGACTACATATACTGCATGTTCTTTGACAATTTCAATGCGAGTATATATTGAGAGTCTTTCTGATACACTGTAACTGAAAATATTTAAGCTGATTTCATAACAAGTTTTAATTTAACTGTAATGAAAAGTCTTATGTAGCATGTAATCTAAATATTTAACTTTTGAAATATTTAATTTTTAAGTTCATTAAGTTTGAGGCAATGAGTTACATCAAATTGTTTGAGTTCTGCTTACTAATTTGGGTTTACAGCACACACCAATTATCTTTTCTGCTGTCCTAACAGTCCGTTGCAGTCTTCTTATATCTGATTTGCTGGCTGACCCAAACCAGACAGTTATAGAAGAGCACAGAACCGACTTACTAACTGCTGAGTAGAACTGTGTCATCAGTGCTTGTGGCAGGTTGAACTTTTTCAGTTGAGGAAGGAAGTACAACCTCTGCTGGGCCTTTTTCACAATGGAGTCAATGTGAATGTCCCACTTCAGGTCCTGGGAGATGGTGGTTCCAAGGAACTTGAATGATTCCACTGCAGCCACAGTGCTGTCCATGATGCAGGGGGTTTCTCCTGAAGTCCACGATCATCTGCACAGTCTTGAGCGTGTTCAGCTCCAGGTTGTTGTGACTGCACCAGACAGCTAGCTGATCAACCTCTTGTCTGTAAGCAGACTCGTCACCGTCCTGTATGAGACCGATGACTGTAGTGTCATCTGCAAACTTCAGGAGTTTGCAAACTTTAGAGGTGTCTCTATGTGTGTAGAGGGAGAAGAGCAGTGGGAAGAGAACGCAGCCCTGAGGAGCTCCAGTGCTGATGGTGCGGGTGTGGGATGTGAGTTTTCCCAGCCTCACTAGCTGTTGCCTGTCTGTCAGGAAGCTGGTAATCCACTACCAGATGGAGCTGTGTCAGTTTATTCTGAAGTGTATCTGGGATGATGGTGTTAAAAGCGGAGCTGAAGTCCACAAACAGGATCCTTGCATAAGTCCCTGGTTTGTCCAGATGTTGGAGGATGTAGTGCAATCCCATATTGACAGCATCATCCACAGACCTGTTTGCATGGTAAGCAAGGGTCCAGTAATGTCCTTCAAGTAGGCCAACACCAGCCTCTCAAATGACTTCATGAGCACAGACGTTAAAGCAACAGGTCTGTAGTCATTAAATCCTGTGATTTTTGGTTTCTTGGGTACAGGGATGATAGTGGAGCATTTGAAGCAGGATGGAACTACACACAGCTCCAGTGATTTGTTGATCAATGTGAATATGGATGATAGCTGGACAGCACAGGCTTTAAGGCAGGCTGGAGAGACACCGTCTGGGCCTTTGGCTTTCTTTATTTTCTGCTTACTGAAGACTTTGCATACATCATTTTCACAGATCTTAAGTGTCGGCTGAGAGACAGTAGGGGGGAGGGTGTTGATGGTTGTGTGGTGAGATGTCAGAGCTGGTGTGAGGTGTCAGACCAGGCTTTTGCTTTTCAAACCTGCAGTAAAACTCGTTCAGGTCTTCAGCTAGTTGTTGATAGGCCTCAGTGCCAGGGGATGGGGTCTTGTAGCTAGTGATGGCTTTCAGGCCATTCCACACTGATGTAGAGTCGTTGCTTGAAAGCTGTTGTTTTAGCCTTTCAGAGTAGTTTAACTTTGCCACTCTTATCTCCCTCTTCAGTGTGTATTTGGCTTGTTTGTACAAGTCTTTGTCCCCACTCCTGTAGGCATCCTCTTTGGCCTGGTGAAGCTGTTTGAGTTTTGCACTGAACCAAGGTTTGTCATTGTTAAATGTTAAATGAGTCCTAGTGGGAACACACATGTCCTCACAGAAACTGATGTAGGATGTCACAGTGTCAGTAAGCTCATCCAGATCAGTAGCTGCAGCCTCAAAAACACTCCAATCAGTCCATTCGAAGCAGGCTTGTAAGGCCCGCTCTGCTTCGACAGTCCATCTCTTTACAGTTTTTACTACAGGTTTAGCAGATTTAAGTTTCTGCCTGTAGGCTGGTAAAAGATGAACCAAACAGTGCTCAGAGTCCTAGAGCTGCTCGTGGGACAGAGTGGTATGCATCCTTTAAAACAGTGTAGCAGTGGTCCATTATATTGCTGTCTCTGGTGGGGCATGTGATGTGCTGTCTGTATTTAGGCAGTTCGCGGGTGAGATTAGCTGAGATGATAATGAAAGAGTCCGGATAACGCTGCTCTGTATGTGTAATCTGATCGGTTAACAGTTCAAGCGCCGCGCTCACACGCGCGTCAGGAGGAATGTACGCACTCACCAGAATAAACGATGAAAACTCCCGTGGTGAATAAGGCGGCTTGCAGTTAATAAAGAGCGCTTCCAAATTTGGGCAGCACATCCTCTTAAGAACTGTCACGAAGGCTGGTGTACAGACGTTTATATAAAAACTCGTTTTCCCCGATGACTCAGTGACGCGGTCAGCTCTGAATAGCTGGAAGCCATTAAGATGTATCGCACTGTCCGGAATAGCTCCAGTCAGCCAGGTTTCCGTAAAGCAAAGCACAGCAGAGTTTAGAAAGTCCATGTTTGTGCGGGTGAGGAGTCGTAGTTCATCTGATTTATTTGCTAGGGAGTGGAGATTCGCCAGATGAATGCTCGGCAGCGGAGTCCTAAAACCGCGCTGCTGGAATTTCACGCTTCCCACTTTGCGTCGCCTGGAGCACTTGTATAGGATCGCAGCTCCTCCGATTAAAATGTCCAGTAAAACATCTGAATGCTCAAATGTTGGCAAAGTTATTTGGTGTGATATATCTGATGTCCAGGAGTTCGTTTCTAGTAAAACTGATCGGGAGAATGTTGCTTAAGACAGGGCAAACACACAAAAAAAATAAAAGTACCAAGGAGCGACAAACCGAGGCTGCCATTTGCGGCGCCATCTTGCTACAGCTTCTCATAACATAAATGTGTGTTGGCAGTGTGTGTACACATTTATCCTATATATATATATATATATATATATAAATAAAACACCCCGTAGATTTTATTTAATCTGTAAAAATAATTTCCTGATGAAATAATAATAATGCAGTTGATTATCTTGAGCACTGTATGACCATGATGAAAACTAAATCATGTTCAAATGGATGTGAGCCATTTCACTGTTCTGTCATTTGTACATTTAGAAAAGAAAACAGTAACTGAAATGCATTATGTAAGTCTACTATTTTTTATACTACTTCGAGCACAGAGCTATTTCTACCGCAACTCGGAATACACAACTCGGAAAATAAAATACTGATACAATGATCAAATAGGCTTAACCCTCTGGGGTCTGAGGGTGTTTTTGGGGCCTGTAGAAGTTGACATGCCCTGACATTTGTGCTTTTTCATTTGTTTATAAACATGGCTAAAGTCTGAAAACACACTATTCAGTACAAAATGGGCTACATTAATATGAGAGCAGCATGCATGTACATGATTGTGTTTTTGAGAAAGCAAGGTTTATTGCATGGTTAAAAATCACTGATAACGCCATAAAAAAAAAAAAAAACACATAGAATTGGTTCACAAGACTTCTGAGAATGGTTAGAGAACTGATCTTGTAGCATAGAGTTTTTGCTTCAAAATGTGAAAATCATCTTGTTTACAATATATTGATTTAAATTTTCTAAGACACTTTGTTTCAAAGGGCATATGTGAGGAGACCTGAACGATCATCAAAAATAATGTGATTCACACCTGAGAAGACAAAGGCCTCAGAAATCATACTTACTGCTCAAATTATTATTATTATTATTATTATTATTATTGTATCTTCTCATGTGACAACACTGAAGAAATGGCACTTTGCTACAATGTAAGATTTACAATGTAGTAAATCTAACCATGCCATGTCAACAAATGGAAAAGTCAGCCATCTATTAATTATGTTAATTACTGTGCACCTTTAACCCCAACAGCAGGGAGGCTTTTACCACAAATGACATACATTCACATAATATTTTGTTATTTAAAAAAACAACAACGTTGTTTTAATAATATTAAAACTGAAAATCATAAAGGAAGACATTTGTCTCAAAATATACAGTATACATTCATTTTAGTGATACTCATTTGCAACTTAAAACATTTTAAAAGCATCAAACTTTATATCAAGTAAGCACAGAATCAACTTTGCACTGCTGTGCATAATCGAGTCAAAAATCAGACAATAAACGTGAAAAGTGGATATTCTGGAAAGTACTACGTCACGCTTTTGTGCCATCTAGCGGTATCTACCAGCAAAGGACCAGCAAAAACCAGCTAAAAACCAGCATAAACCAGCAAAGGACCAGTATAAACCATCTTAAACCTGCAAAGGACCAGCATAAACCAGCAAAGGACCATCATAAACCAGCAAAGGACCATCTTAAACCAGCAAAGGACCAGCATAAACAAGCAAAGGACCATCATAAACAAGCAAAGGACCAGCTTAAACCAGCAAAGGACCATCTTAAACCAGCAAAGGACCAGCATAAACCAGCAAAGGACCATCTTAAACCAGCAAAGGACCAGCATAAACCAGCAAAGGACCATCTTAAACCAGCAAAAGGACCATCATAAACCAGCAAAAGGACCAGCATAAACCAGCAAAGGACCAGCTTAAACCAGCAAAAGAACCATCATAAACCAGCAAAAGACCATCATAAACCAGCAAAGGACCATCATAAACCAGCAAAAGGACCAGCATAAACCAGCAAAGGACCATCTTAAACCAGCAAATGACCATCTTAAACCAGCAAAGGACCATCATAAACCAGCAAAGAACCAGCATAAACCAGCAAAGGACCAGCATAAACAAGCAAAGGACCATCTTAAACCATCAAAGGACCATCTTAAACCATCAAAGGACCATCTTAAACCAGCAAAGGACCATCATAAACCAGCAAAGAACCAGCATAAACCAGCAAAGGACCAGCATAAACAAGCAAAGGACCATCTTAAACCAGCAAAGGACCAGCATAAACCAGCAAAGGACCATCTTAAACCAGCAAAAGGACCAGCATAAACCAGCAAAAGGACCAGCATAAACCAGCAAAGGACCAGCTTAAACCAGCAAAAGAACCATCATAAACCAGCAAAAGACCATCATAAACCAGCAAAGGACCATCATAAACCAGCAAAAGGACCAGCATAAACCAGCAAAGGACCATCTTAAACCAGCAAATGACCATCTTAAACCAGCAAAGGACCATCATAAACCAGCAAAGAACCAGCATAAACCAGCAAAGGACCAGCATAAACAAGCAAAGGACCATCTTAAACCATCAAAGGACCAGCATAAACCAGCAAAGGACCATCTTAAACCAGCAAATGACCATCTTAAACCAGCAAAGGACCATCATAAACCAGCAAAGAACCAGCATAAACCAGCAAAGGACCAGCATAAACAAGCAAAGGACCATCTTAAACCATCAAAGGACCAGCATAAACCAGCAAATGACCAGTTTAAACCAGCATACCAGCATCAAAACATACCTAACCAGCATATGCTGTTTTTTTCAGCAGGGAGTACTGGTAATAGGAGCGAGCAAGTAACTGACAGAAGAGAATAGAATCCATGCAAAACTGATGTAAAATGCAAATAATGTCGTTCTTTATTGTGATTTGTCTAGTTCACAGAATGCAAAATGCCATACCTTGTAGATTCTGCTCAGTCCAAAACATACAATCCAATAAATTAGCATGATCCAGCACGCTCAAACACTGTGCGCTGCCCTACTTCCAATACACACCTGTTGTATAATTAAACAATTGCCCTAATATACCATTGCCAGAGCGCCACCCAATGGACAAATATACAAATGCATTCAAATGGCTCCAAATTTTTTCTGTGTATTGTGTTGCATGGATACCAAACTTTTCAAGGGCCTTTTCATCTACTGTAAGATAATTTTACAGTATTTTAATGAAAATATACTTTTCTAAAGGTCAGTGTTGTATTTTACTGTATGCATGCTTTCATTTATGATACTGTATACTCATTCCTGGTTTCCTGAAACAGGTTTTTGTAAGTGTTTGAATTGATCTCACTGGTGTTCTCTAGGCAGTGAAGTATTGTGTATTTGTGTAATATGTTTTTTGTTTGTTTGTTTTGTTTTTTACAGAAGGAATATGTTTAAAATACATGATTTTGGCATGGAAATACAGATTGGTGTGTAGTTATAAGATGGTGTTTAGACTTGTGAAAATGGTAAATTGTTTTATGCACTGTGTTAGAAATTGAGAAAACATGTTATATGATATAAAGCACTACTTAAAGTATCCTAATAGTAGTTTGCATGACCTGTGTGTTTTATTCTAAAGTTCTGAAGTCATACGATAGTTTTGTGTAAGAGAGTTTGTCCAAAGACGCTGCTCAGCAGGTTGGTCTACACCTTCTTCAAGGTGTCCTTGTTTGATTTCTTGCTATGCCTCTTCTTGGACAAGAGGGCTCCAATAAAACACTTTTATTAATAAAAAAGACAGCATAAATCCCTTCCTAACTCTATCACATGATGAGATCCAACTCTTAAAAACACTAAAGTTCAATACCCACATTGATATAGTGAAGTGTTGAACACTGACTAGTGAGCTGACCTCAAAAAGACCAAATCATGTTTCTATTTAAATCTAGTGGTCTGCAGAGGTTTTTGTTAGGGTTATGTTTGGGGGTAGAGGATGGGTTATAAAAAAAGACATAAATAAAAAAGGAAAAAAAAAAACATTTCTATAACAAAAATTAAAATAAAATAATACCCATTCAGGTTTTCTGTGGAAGATGCATTTTCAAATGTATCTAGGCTACATTAATATGGATGTAGCCTAATTTACATTAACAAATCTGATGACACTACTCACTCTTGTTACTTTTACTCAGTTACTAGTTATAAGTATAGGATATAAGTGTATATGATCAGTTTTGGGGAAAGTTACTTTTAAAAGTAACGCATTACAATATTGCGTTACTCCCTAAAAAAAATAACTACTTACGTTACTTAGTTACTTTTTATGGAAAGTGATGCGTTACATTACTTTTGCGCTACTTTTTAAATCTGGGCAGAGTTCCTTGTTTGTTTTTAATATAAAAACGTTTGATTCTTATCAAATGTAAAAGTCCTTTCACACCGAAATGAAATTAAGTGAATAAGCCTAAGGCTAAAGGAAAATTAAATTGCTGTCTGTGCAGTAGAACTGTAGGAAAAGAAAGTTCAACACTCTTCAGCAATGAGAAAAAAAGCACAAGTGTTAGTTAAAATAAAGTAAGTTTTGCTTATTAGTACACTGCAAAAAAAATAAAAAATAAAAAATGCTTTTCTTACTTAGATTTTTTGTTTGTTTCTAGCCAAAATATCAAAAAATTCTTAAATCAAGAAGAAGTTTTTGCTTGAAACAAGCAAAATAATCTCCCAATGAGGTAAGAAAAATACTCTTGTTTTCTGTTTGAAATAATACTTTTTGGTTACCCCATTGGCAGATTATTTTGCTTGTTCTAAGCAAAAACTCACTTAATTTTTTTTTTTTTTTCTGAAAACAAGAAAATAATTATTTATTTGTCTAGAAAATCCTTCTTGATTTAAGATTTTTTTTTAATATATTTTGGCTGGAAACAAGACAAAAAATCTAAGTAAGAAAGGTATTAGTATCAGGAGAAGCCTACTAGAACAGCTGAACTTATTTGGGGTTCATCAAATGATGGCAGGTGCACTGACTCCTATTTAACATGAGTTTGAATGTGATTAGTTCATTCTGAACACAGCCACATCCCCAGCTGTAAAAGGGTGTGCAACCACATTATTTTAGCTTTTCATTTTTATTTCCCACTGAATAAAGATTTCAGATTGTTTTTCAATTGAGTTGTACAGGTTATAGATCACATAAAAGATGGAAAAAAATCTGAAATCATTTATCAGGGTTTAATTTTTTTTAAATCACATAAACCTGGCATTTTAACAGGGGTGTGTATACTTTTTATATCCACTGTACTGATAGTAATAGTAAATAATTTGTGATCATAAATAAATTTGACTTACAGTCACCTGAAGAATCACACAAAAATTCAATTAGAAATTAAAGTGCAAATCAACAAAAAAGTGCAAAAAATACTATTATATTCAGAATTACAGGACAGTTTCAAAAAGTCATCAATGACTGCATCAGATGACAAATTCTGAGAAACCTCATTATTGATGAAGATTGGGCCATGGTAGACCTCAAATAGGTCTTAATCAGCTTAAGTTTCATACATTTTCAAATCTTATGGTTTTTCATTGATGTCAATTGTATTTTATTCTAACATTATTTTAATCACTACGATGATCGATCAGTACTAAAATTGTTAACTGTCCTTAGCCATCTTCAAGAATCGGCCAAAAATATTTTCCATCTTTATTTAACCCTCTAACTCTAGCACAGTCTTTTCTAATTATATTCTTTAAATTATGCTCTTTTTGATTTGTACTCTATCCATTTATTTACTGCTTGTTTTCTCAAATAATAATAATAATAATACAAAAAAAACAATAACACTACTAACACTAGTGTTTCTCTCTTTACAATTAACAAAGCTAACACTAACGCCACATCTATTTTCTTTTATTTATTATGTACTTTAAAAATCCTTGCTACATGTACTGCGTTAGGTTAAATGAGACATGTCATAGCACTTGCATGTTTTTGTTGCTCATTTGTTGATTTCGATCGCTTCCACTGTTCTCCTTAGTAAGTCGCTTTGGATAAAAGCGTCTGCTAAATGTCTAAATGTAAACGTAAATGTAATTATTTTGCTTATGGGTGTAGGAGCGCATGATGGTCACAAGAGGGCGCTGATAGTCCTTTTTCTTTTCCGCGTAGAAAAGAAAAGGAAAGAAAAAATAAAATCTTTAGTGTGGCGCACCAGAGTCATTTTGCGCTCTAGGCAAATGCCTATTTCGCCTATAAGAGCCAGCCCTGGCTTTATTCGTGAGACAATGACGTGCCTTACTGAGGGATCACTGGTGCTATTGAGAAAGCGAAAGTAAAACGACCAAATAAGGAGCACGTTTAGATTCTGGCTGTTGATCTATGTATTGCTTGTATTCGACTATTTTTATTTTGAACGAGCTTAATAGCTCAAATTCATCCAAACGAACCAGAATACAGTGATTTCACGGACTAGTCTTAATCTCCGGTGAGTCTGCTCCCTCATTGAATGCGAAACTGTGCTTATGTCTGTCGTATAATTTGTTCTGGAAAAAATGTCCCTGCGAGTTATTTATTTGAGTCTGTCTGTATTTTCACAGGCATGTTGTCTTTTATTATCGCTTTACTGGTGAATCTCCTCATAGAGACTTCTGGTAAGAACACAAACACGCTTGGCTTTCATTCTGCATTATGCCTTAACTATTCCATACAGGCCCGATCGAGATAAAGATATTCGTATTTATTGAGCAGCCTAATTCCTAGATTCATTGATCCATTTGTATTGGATATTATGGCATCAGATTACATATGGATTGTGCTTATGGAAGGTGAATCCTGTAAGGACCACAAAACCAGTCTTAAGTGTCCATTTTTCGATAGAACTATATTTGGCCGAGATATAACGATTTGAATAAATGGAATCTGAGTGCGCAAAAAAATCTAAATATTGCCTTTAAAATTGTCTAAATGAAGTTCTTAGCAATGCACATTACTAATCAAAAATTAAGTTTTGATATATTTAAAGTAGGAAATTTACAAAATATCTTCATGGAACATGATCTTTACTTAATATCCTAATGATTTTTGGCATAAAAGTAAAATCGGTCATTTTGACCCGTACAATGTATTTTTTGCCATTGCTGCAAATATACCCGTGCAACTTTTGCCATCCTGGGTCACATATAGTAATGCGACACTAAACTCTACAATTCTTGTTTCTGGTCGCTATGAGCACAAAGTCAAAAAATAACAAGCAGATTGCTTTCTTAAAAACGACTGCCAGTCAGGAACTGATGAGCAGCCGTTTGGCAAACAAGAATCAAATACGTTTAAAACTTAATATATTTTAACATATCTAGAAATATGAGATATTGTGCTTGTTAATGTTAACCACTGAAATGTAAACCGAAATGCTTATAAATGTCATTAAACTTTTTAATTTATATGATCATGCATTTTTTTTCAAGATGGTTTGCAATGATTAAAAGCTTCAGTACTTTTGAATGCTTACAAATGTCATTAAACTTATTTCATTGTTTCATTTACAAATGTGAAAAATATAGGCACTTCACAAACTATTCATGTTAATATATTTATTAACTCATAACAGTCTGAAAAGGTCATGTATTTGGTCTTTGTTGTGTAGACTTATACTATTTGCACATCTTAAATCTTTTATTAATCATTTGTTAATGTTTTTGCAGAACCCAATCTAAAGTGGAAACTATTCATCAGTTATAAATGTTAATAAACACTTAGTAATCATTAGTACCTTTATGAGCATTGTGATGGCAAAAGTGCCCCAAATGACTGGAATTCTACCTGTTTACAAATCATTTACTAATCATTCGTTAATGTTTTTGCAGTACCCTAAAATGAGGACTATTCCTAATTTCTAAATGTTTATAAACAAATTTATTGGAGATGGACTGAACTTTTAGCTACTTTAACAATGTTTGTGCAAATGGTGGTTAGTTAAGTTTAGCTAAATGCTTGGTAAAGACACATCACACATTGTAAATTGGGTGCAAAACATGTTTTTATCACCTCAACACTTATGTTAGTATACTATTGTGTATGATTAAACAGAAAATTCCTTGAGTCGTACATCAACAAGAAAATACTTCATTTATGAAAAAAAATGCAATATTTTGACTGAATTGTGTTCCCATCTATACTTGTTGATCCCTTACCCAACCTTAAACCTACCCATAACCACCAAACCTGTCCCTAACCCTATACTCATATCACACCTCAACCGCGGAAATCCATCATTACGAAGGGCCTTTTGAAGTGGCTAATTTTGAGCACTTTGGTTTGGTTTTTTTCAGCACAAAGGAATCTAATTTGACATTTGTAATTAATATTCTGAAATACTGTAAGGACATGTAACAAAACATTTAAAGAGAATAATAATAATAAAAAAAAAAACAATGGTTAAATGAAAATTGCCTGCCTGTTGTTAATTAATTGACCTATCGCTAAGACCCGCCCCTATAATGCAGATGAGCCAATGGGAGTTGAGTATCAGCTGCACTGAGATGGAACTCAGACATCTGTAGGTTTCAGCTCCATAGAGAAAAATGGGAAGATCCATCGTTTTAATAGTGTTTATGCTACAAAAATAACAAAACAATGTGCCTGAGGTGTCTGTAACCCTGATTCCAGGTATCCTGAGAGGATTGGCAATGGAATTTGGAATTGTTTTGATTATTTAACATTTATTTTCTGGTTGTCATGTTCTCATTAAGTGGCCTTTCTCATCTGCACAAGCAGTTAATGTCTGTAAATATCGTTAATATCTAAAAAGTTAGTCCATGCTAACGTACAAACCTCAGCTCTATTTTTACGTCATGTCCAGTGTAGGTCAAAAACACATAAACGAAGGTCTACTTTTCAGTGCCTCTCCATATTAAACTGGTTAAATGTAATATAATGAATCTTACACTGCGGTACATGAACAGTGTTGATCCTGGATGTTGCCATCTGCGATCGTGACGACCGTAACATCAGATTTCTTCCTTTGCATTGCGATCTGTAAACCCTCGGTTTCAAATTAATCATGTTACACACCATATTTATTTTAAAATCATTTCTATATCTCTCCATGGCATATTAAAGCCCTACTTGAATGCTCCTTGATGAGAGGTGGTCCTTCTGTGTTTAAAATTGATCAAAAACATCTTCAGACAAGGTTTTCACACTGACAGCTGTCATCGTAAGACAGTAGGGAAACTCTGTTTGTTCGTCCGAGGTAGCAACAGTAACCAAGGGGGGCGGGGCTTAGCGATAGGTGAATTCCAGATACTCATACTCATACCTCATACTCAATGGAGTATTAACGGTCAAAATGTGCAGTGAGTCAGGGTACTTACCTGTGACTGAATGTGTGTACTTGACATACTGATTCAAAGCTGATTGAGATGCACCCAAAAAAGTTTTGTGGCTAATTGTGAAAAAGGTGAAAGCTGCTCTCACGCAAATTTCAGAATTTGTGGATTCCTAATCAAATGGCTGGATTTCATTCATTGCAGAACGATAAATGTGACTGCCCCTAAATATATAAATATGTAAATTAATAATTAATTCTGTGTCTGTCAGTGTCGTTCACTGTAGTGGTTCCTCCTGATCCTGTAGTGGGTCAAATTGGATCCTCAGTGATTTTGCCCTGCTGGATCGTTCCTCCTGAGGACGCTGAAGCTCTGGAGATCCGCTGGTACCGTCAGGAAAAGTTCAGCAACCCTGTTCTCTTCTATAATCATGGGAAGCTCCAGGACACCCAGGAGGAACCGTACAGGAACCGAACCTCCTTGACTTCTCGGTCAGATCAGTCTGGTGGACTGAAGGATGGAGACGTCTCTCTTCGGCTGGATAAGCTCAGAGTTCAGGATGAAGGTCCATTGCGTTGTTATGTGAGTGGAGAAAAACAATATGCCAGTGAAGATGTCTTTCTCAAAGTCACGGGTGAGTAGTCTTTTTAAAGCCAAAGTTCAACCAAACATTAAAATTCTCTCGTCCTTGTGCTGTTGATATAAAACTCATCCATATGACTTGTGCAAGTGAGAAACAGAATGAAACAGACCTGACATTATTTGCAGAAAATGGTGACGACATGCCATCAATCCGGTGTAACCATACATTGAGTTATATGGATTACTGTTGTGATAATGGTGCTTTTTGTAATGGATTTTTTTACCAGTATTGATGCTGATATCATGAAGAGCAGGGTGAAAACAAAAAAACAAAAAAGACAATACACATATTATATAATATGTGATCCTGGACCACAAAACCAGTCATAAGTGACAATTTTCCTCATCTGAAAGCTGAATAAATAGGACAAAAAATTATGATAGGACAATATTTGGTCGATATACACTACCGTTCAAAAGTTTGGGGTCAGTAAGACTTGCAATTTTTTTTTTAATGAAGTCAAGGCTGCATTTATTTGATCAAAAATACAGAAAATAAACTGTAATATTACAAAATGTTATTACAATAGAAAATAATGGTTTTTATTTTCATATACTTTAAAATATAATTTATTCCTGTGATGCAATGCTGATTTTTCATCAGCTGTTACTCAGTTTCCCAGGCTAAAGTGTCACATGATCTCTCAGAAATCATTCTGATATTCTCAATTATTAGTAGAATTATCAGTTTTGTTTTTTTTTAACCTGTATTTTTTTCTTTCAAGAACAACATTTATTCAAACTATAAATCTTTTCTAGCAATGTAAATCTATTATGTCACTTTTTATTAATGTAACAATTTATTCAGTTCTTTCAAAAAGAAAAAAAAAAAGAATTAATAAACATTTACTGACCCCAAACTATTTGAAAATCTAAAATCTGAGGGTGCAGAAAATCTAAATACTGACAAAACTGCCTTTAAAGTTGTCCAAATTAAGTTCTTAGCAATGCATATTACTTATTAAAAATTAGGTTTTGATATATTTACGGTAGGAAATTTACAAAATATCTTCACAGAAAATGGTCTTTACTTAATATGCTAAGTTTTTTGGCATAAAAGAAAAATCAAAAATTTTGACCCATACAGTTTTTATGGCTATTACTACAAATATACCCCAGTGATTTAAGGTCCAGGGTCACATATTAATTTTAAGATTGTAAAAACTCCCACACATAACAACTGCTGCAATGTGTTTTTGGTAAATAGTATTTATTACAAATTATTTTAAATAGTTGTATAAAATCTTTAAATCTGTCAAATAAATTTGCTGTTATACTTTAAACAGCTGCTTCTTGATTCTCTAATCCTGTTAATGATTTAAGTTTGTAGTTCACATCGCTGTCATAACTAAATATACATACTGTCGCCATTTCCATTTGACTGATGAGATGTTGTATTTCTGGTTTACTAGAGGATAAATCAAAAATGGCAGAATGTATACGTTGAACCATTTCAAGGCTCTGGAAGGACATTAAAAAATCAGAACAGAATTAGTGTGTTTAAATTACTGGATGTAGCTTGTGTGTCTGGAGAAGATTTGAACATCTGTCTGACTTCTCATCAGCTTTAGGATCCACTCCTGTCCTTGTTCCAAAGCCTCTTGATGATGATCGTGTGAACATCAGCTGCAGGTCCAGCGGCTGGTATCCAGAGCCCAGTGTCACATGGACATCAGATGACAGAAGGGTTCTCCATCCTGGAGGATCATCTCACAGTCGAGGAGCAGATGAGATGTTCTCTGTCCACAGCTGGACAGCCGTCTCTCGCTCAGATGCTCAACTGGTCTCATGTTCAGTGTCTCTCAAAACCGGAGAGTTAAAAGAAGGAAGGATGGACATACAAGGCATCATCTTTTCAGGTTAGAGAAAATGGATATCTGTAAATATCCCCAAAAAATGTATATAAGTTTGCTTAAATGCTGAGCCTGTGATTGATTAGTTTCCTGTTCTTTACCTGGTCACCTTATCTTCACTTAAAATAATTTATAATATATCAGTGTACATTCTTAAACGCATGTTCCTGGTCTTCTTGTGCTCTGTCAATGTTCTTGTCTTGTCTACCGTAATTGATTTGTATATTTTGTTTGGGAAGGTATTTAGATTCATCTGGTTTATGTTTCTCAGAATCATCAGGTCCATGGAAGGCTCTTTTCTTCACCTTTTTAATTTTTGCTCTTCTGGGTTTGGGTTTGGTTGGCTTTTTCCTGTACAAATACAGAGAGAGACTAACAGGTAACTCGCATAATTCATCTTCAGGTTATATATATATTCATCATCTCATGTGCTCATTTTTCTCATCTTGTTTTGCAGGGAAGAAACCAGCTAAAGAAAGTAAGCAACATGAACTTCATTTAAACATCTAAACTCAGTAATGAACCAAATGCTTTCAAGCAGTGAATAACTGGGGACTCATCTCTCTTTATATTTTATAAATGTCATACTGAGTTGACTTAAAAATCTATACATACAATAATATTGCTATAAAATGAATTTTACAAGGGAAATTTGATTCTCTTGGGCATTAAACACTAACAGCACATTTCATACACTGTATGCAATGTGCTGGTTACACACCAAATCAGTTCACATGGCAGGTAAAATGGATTTCATTCTGAGAAAGATTTAAATGCCTGAAACAATTTAATTTTATGTGGTTTACAAAGTCTTGAGTTATTTGTGAGGCAGATATTTATGTTTACATATTAAAAAATATCTATTATTTTCTCTTATTTTAGACAGTGAGGAGGAAACTATGGAGAAACTGACAAAAGAAGGTATTTGAAGATGTTTTTTTTGTTCTGTGCGATAAATTTATAAGAACTGTAAATGCTGACATAAATATCTACATGTATATTGCAGCAGAAAAAAAACATGTTTATTTGTTAATATTTAATAATAATAAATTATTTTCATTTTAGTTGTGGGAGATGAAAATATAGAAGATGCAGGTATGAAATCATCTTCAGTTATATATACATATTTGTGTGTTTGGTCTTGGCAGAATAGATCTGCTGCTGCTGCGGCAGAACAAGTACCAAGACTTGTTACTGCCAATACATCCACTACATACTACTGCTGCGTGTATAATATACAGTTGGTACAGAAAGTATTCAGACCCCCTTATATTTTTCACTCTTTGTTATATTGCAGCCATTTGCTAAAATCATTTGTTCATTTTTTTCATCAATAATGTACACACAGCACCCCATATTGACAGAAAAACACAGAATTGTTGACATTTTTGCAGATTTATTAAAAAAGAAAAACTGAAATATCACATGGTCCTAAGTATTCAGACCCTTTGCTGTGACACTCATATTTAACTCAGGTGCTGTCCATTTCTTCTGATCATCCTTGAGATGGTTCTACACCTTCATTTGAGTCCAGCTGTGTTTGATTATTCTGATTGGACTTTATTAGGAAAGCCACACACCTGTCTATATAAGACCTTACAGCTCACAGTGCATGTCAGAGCAAATGAGAATCATGAGGTCAAAGGAACTGCCTGAAGAGCTCAGACACAGAATTGTGGCAAGGCACAGATCTGGCCAAGGTTACAAAAAAAAATCTGCTGCACTTAAGGTTCCTAAGAGCACAGTGGCCTCCATAATCCTTAAATGGAAGACGTTTGGGACGACCAGAACCCTTCCTAGAGCTGGCCGTCCGGCCAAACTGAGCTATCGGGGGAGAAGAGACTTGGTGAGAGAGGTAAAGAAGAACCTAAAGATCACTGTGGCTGAGCTCCAGAGATGCAGTCGGGAGATGGGAGAAAGTTGTAGAAAGTCAACCATCACTGCAGCCCTCCTCCAGTCAGGGCTTTATGGCAGAGTGGCCCGACGGAAGCCTCTCCTCAGTGCAAGACACAAGAAAGCCCGCATGAAGGACTCCAAGATGGTGAGAAATAAGATTCTCTGGTCTGATGAGACCAAGATAGAACTTTTTGGCCTTAATTCTAAGCGGTATGTGTGGAGAAAACCAGGCACTGCTCATCACCTGTCCCATACAGTCCCAACAGTGAAGCATGGTGGTGGCAGCATCATGCTGTGGGGGTGTTTTTCAGGACGACTGGTTGCAATCGAGGGAAAGATGAATGCGGCCAAGTACAGGGATATCCTGGACGAAAACCTTCTCCAGAGTGCTCAGGACCTCAGACTGGGCCGAAGGTTCACCTTCCAACAAGACGATGACCCTAAGCACACAGCTAAAATACAGAAGGAGTGGCTTCGCAACAACTCCGTAGCTGTTCTTGAATGGCCCAGCCAGAGCCCTGACTTAAACCCAATTGAGCATCTCTGGAGAGACCTGAAAATGGCTGTCCACCAATGTTTACCATCCAACCTGACAGAACTGGAGAGGATCTGCAAGGAGGAATGGCAGAGGATCCCCAAATCCAGGTGTGAAAAACTTGTTGCATCTTTCCCAAAAAGACTCATGGCTGGATTAGATCAAAAGGTGCTTCTACTAAATACTGAGCAAAGGGTCTGAATACTTAGGACCATGTGATATTTCAGTTTTTCTTTTTTAATAAATCTGCAAAAATGTCAACAATTCTGTGTTTTTCTGTCAATATGGGGTGCTGTGTGTACATTAATGAGGAAAAAAAATTAACAAATGATTTTAGCAAATGGCTGCAATATAACAAAGAGTGAAAAATTTAAGGGGGTCTGAATACTTTCGTACCCACTTTATCTAAAATAACCCACATATATAACATCCATGAAATCACCAGTAGCAGATCTATTACAGGTGGAGCTGGGGAAGGTGGAGGGTTTCTGAAGTGCACTGCAACTGCTGCAGCAAACATTAGCCAAGTATTTGAATGTTGAGCATCAAGCTCATTGGCTGCTGATGTGTGCACAGAATCATCTGCAACACTCCCACTGTCACATAACCATCATTCACTTCTCATACTGGACATCTTATTTTTGTTAGATGTTGATAACTGCAGATGTTGTTTACTACAGCCAGAGTTTTTCCCTTCTAAAATCTTAAATTATTTGTTTTTCATTTTAGTTGTGGGAGATGAAAATATAGAAGAACTGAGGAAACATGCAGGTATGAAATCATCTCAGTTATATATACATATATGTGTAAATATTATATCTTATACTACGGAGCCGCTGAATGCTTGAATCTGATTGGCTGACGAACGTTTTGAAGGTGTGTATTATTTTCAGGGAAACGCACAGCGAACGTAGTTCCAGGCAGCTTCTGACCACATTACATGTTTATATCACTTCGCCACACTATTAAATAAATAAAAACCCACAACGACACTGGCCAAACAAATAAATACAGATACAAAGAAACGACAGATTTCTTCCATGTTTTTGCAGCAAAATTACGTTTTATTATGTACGGAAAGCACACACAATTTCTCCACTCTCTAACAGATGCACACACATAATAGCCAGCACAGACGCGAACATACGCGCTAATGTTGTTAGCGCTGCTCTGACGATTAACAACTTAAAAACTACACAAAATTTCTCACAAGCGACGCTGTTCCTGAAGAAAATTAACTTAAAGTTTCACTATAAGTAGAGACGCTGCTGCTGAACACGTTTGAGAGAAGCACAGACTCACAGAGGTAATTTACCAGCTTAATCTCTTTCTGTGTCTCTCTTTCCGTTTGTCTGCCTGACAGAGTCTCTCTCTTAACCACATTATTAACTGCATTATTCTGCCATCAACGGCTCAAGCGTCCCCACTAGGTCTAAAATGACGTTTTGGAACTAGCAACGAAGGCTTTAGATGAGCTGCGTAAGAAATTATTCATGCTCACAATAGCCGTTTAAGAACAAAAACCGGACGAATGCCTTGAAATATATCATCTGATCCATGTCTTGAGGTGCGGTAACCGTAGTATAAGCAGAATAATTGACTTCGGTCCGCTGAATTCCTAGAAAATAATTATTTCAGCGGACCGAAGTCAATTATTCCTTACATATACATGAGGATTAATAATTGTTACTCATGTATTTTTTTCTCACAGTTGAGATCACTATTGACCGTGAGCATTTACATACAGAGCTGACGGTCTCTAAGGACTGTAAAATCATGAGGGATTGTCCAGATTATAATCACACTGAAGACGGATTTCCATATCAATTATGTGCATTTGGAACCCAAAGTTTCGCCTCTGGTCGTCACTATTGGGAGGTAGATTTGGTCACTCCACCTAAACCTCCTAAAGACTACTGGTTAATTGGTGTGGCGAAACATGGAAATTTTCATGGAAAAGACAGATCTGCTTTAACTCCATCAAGAGGTTACTGGTTCTTGTGTTCAGATGGTCCTCATGGCTTTCACATCAACACTGATCCACCAGTTAAACTCCCACTGACACCGAGACCTGAACAACTGGGAGTTCTGTTAGATTATGATGATGGTCTGCTGTCATTTTACAACGTCAAAGAGAATAAACATCTCCTGACCATCAGCAGCAGATTCTCTGGATCAGTGGTTCCTCTGTTCAATCCTGGTGTTGGGGATCAGAGTCCACTTAAAATTCTGGATTGTCCAAAACCTGAAGAATCATCTGAAGACTCCAGTGCTAATCCAAAACCTGATGAATTAACTGTAGAGTCCAGTCAACCTTTACTGAGTAATAACAGCTCGGACGCCTGACTGGCCAATACTTAAAGTGTACAACAGCGACATCAATTCAACCTAAAGTTATTTAATAACAGCTTCAGTTGACGCCATCCAAACGTCACAGTTTCTACAACCCCATGTCAAGTTAAAAGTAGTTAAACTGTTAAAAACCCTACCTTCTTTTTCATTCATTCATTCATGACTCAATTTTGTACTTTATTTATTTTCATCTTAAAACCTCTGTGCTCATGCACTATGTAGACACCAAGATGCATGTTTACATAAAAAAAAAATGATAAAACAATTCAGCTTGATAAACAAACACGTGTGAACCAGTCCTTGGGAACACGAGCATGATGTATTACTGCACTCATTTATGTGAGATGCTACATTTGTTATGCTAAACAATGAAATCATTTACCGTCATGTCAAGTGCATATATAGTAGTGTAATGGTGGTAATACTAAGTATGTCTAAAAGGTGTATAAATATGACTATATTAGGGCTGGGTGCTGTCACAAATTTCACGATTCATTTCAGTTCCTATGTTGCTTTGATATTAATTCCTTTAGACATATATCACAAGTCAATTTGTAAAAAAATTCTCTCAGCTAATACTATACTATAAACTATACAGGGACCCTAATATCATGGTCAGTATTTGTGTCTATGGTTGCCATCTTTTGCTGTGATACCTGCAGACTGTAGTTTTTGCCATTCACTGTAACAAAGTGTAGAGACGATGTAAATAATAGATGTGTACAGTGTACAGAGCTTTATTCATTAAAATGCAAGTTTGGGAGATCGTGACAAACTAAGACATTTAGACAGCTTTTTAATGATTACAGAGGAAGTTTGCAAATGTGAAACTTAATTTATACGTTTTATACATTTTCTGATCTTATACAAAAGTTAATATTAAGTGACTTACACTGTTGTCTGATTGTGCTCTATATTCTCAACTAAAATAGTTACAAACAAAGCCACAGCTGAGTGAAACTGCGCTTTTGAATGAATTGATTTAATTAATTATTTAGTCACAAAGACTTTGACTTACTGCCACCTACTGGTCGTTTCAATTTATTTTTCTTTAAGTATAAACATTCAACATTCAGTCATTTAAATTATTAAAATTTCTATATTCAAAACTTTATATTTAACACAGTCCCATAACATTGTTATTATGAAATGCGTTAATTGCAGCTCTGAGTCACGTCCAAAATACTGTAAATATTCCATAATGCCACATTTGAGCTCTTCTGTGCCATGAAAAGATGAATTGTTGAAACTGATTTCATTTGATTGCTAACTTATGATTGTAAAAGTTTATAAATACATTTTTTTCTGGCACAAAAGATGACATACATTTAATAAAGTTAGAAATGAGGTTTAAAAAAATCTTTAAGGAGTCAAATATCACCTTATAATGAGAAGTTTTTTTTTTTTTTTTCATTTTAAGTAGGAGCACTAGTGCTCATGAAATTAAATGCAAGTGTAGAGTCCTTTTTAAACCTAAGTGCAAATGTTTTAGCAAAGTGTAACCTATTAAATTTAATCATGCAATACTGTACTAGTAGAGAAGAAGAGAAGTGTTTTTAGGGCTTAGCTAAACAGGCCTTTAGAGACTTTTAGAGACCTTTTTTTATTGAACACAGGGGATCATTAATGATGCTCACATGCAAATTCACACACAACTTATCTTTAATTTGGCCAGAATAACAGGTGCATGTCTTAATATGCAAGAAGGTTTGTTAATAAATGGTATTATAGATTATAAAGGGTTTTATAATTAAATACATCTATCAGCACACATTAAAGAGCCACAAAAAATTACTGTTTGAATTTCTATCAAAAGTTGACTGAGTTTAAAAACAGTAGCTTGCTGCACTTATTGGATGTGAGATGTGATTTTCATGCATCAACAGAAAACTTTAAAAGCATGGTCACATTTGCCATTATTTGGACAAATTTCAGAGGTGATATCTAGCCTTTTCAATAATAATCTGCGCCAATAAGTTTATCGCGAGGGTGAAAAGTTCACGTTCAAGTCTGTTGCGTGAATTTGCCACACTCACCAACAGAAAGCTGTTTGGTTTGTAAGTGACTAGTGTTGGACATTGCTAAGTTATAGACAACAGACCTAATATTTGCACTGAAATCTGGCTGAAATGTCAATAATGTGCCACTATTTACGAAGCCATATTGGCTCATTAAAATGGGAATTGCTTAAAATCGAGAAATCAGTAAAAAAGAATTATCGTCAACCCAGCCCTACTGTAAATATCTCTTTCTCTCTCTGGCGTATTTTCAGTAATTAATTTGTAAGATAAATATCTGAAAAGCTAAAAGCAACTTGCAAACAATCATCATCATGTAACAATATGTGTTCATTTCTGAGAAAACGTATGCCTACAGTGGATACAAGACCACAGATGGTAAAAGATGGTAAAGTTTGTTCACACTATAATCATGTGAATAATAAGGCAGCTACATACATTTCAACTCTTGTTGTATTACTTGTGTTTTTGGGGTGCTGTTAAACTCTTCAGATGTGAAATCTTTTTTTTGGGACCGCTTAGCTGAACATTAAACTTTGTATGTTTAGATATTTGTAATTTGTGTATTATATAAAACACATTTTGTTGTTTTTATTCGTTTTTTTAATAAAAGACAGTGATCTGGAATGCAAAGTCTGACATGATTTCAAAAAATACAGTGCATTTGTAATTATTAGGCACGTTGATATTCTGCTCATATTTTTTTCCAAGCACATTTTACCAACTCTAAATAATCTAATATTACAAACTACTATTAATTTTGTATTTAATCGCTTGGAAGTGATGTATAATTGTGTTGCGCATGACATTGTATTGGTGCCGCTATATTGCTGTTTCTTTCTCCTCCATGACGGCTGAAAATGAAAAGGCATGTTTTCTTTCACAGATAAAATGAGGCAAAAAAGAAATGAGCAAAGTTAAGGCATGATCATTAGACAGTGAAATGCTCATTGGGTCAGCAGTCAGAAAAAAACAGGTGGAGAAGAAAAGACACGTTAACTGTGAAATAATTAAGAAGAAGAATTAGGCCAAAAAATTACACTCAATAACAATAACATGCTGAAGTGTTGTGAAATACATGAAAAAAATGTTTTATAGACAAATAAGCTGTGACTCTAGAAGGACCAGGATCACATCCTCTAACCATTCTTTCAAGAATTTATCTTCCAGACACTTTTAGTCCATTTCTACACTAAAAATGAACCACCAAAACTTACTTCCAGATTCTGGAAGATAAAATCTTGAAAGAGAATTTGCCTAAACATTGCAAATTCTAGTATTGCATCCTTCTTATGGACATTTAATCATTTTTGACTTTGAGTCTGAGTTAAAATCCCGTTATTTTGACTCATTTTATCTGTAAAAGAAAACGTGGCTAATAATTATGCACACCTAAATATAAGGAGTTTTTCACTTGCAGCCTTCATGGACAACTATACATTGTTTATAAATGATTAAATACAAAATGAACAGTAGTTTAACATAGATTGATGTGATTTGGAATTGGTAAAAAAAAAAAAAAAAAGAAAAAATTCAGTTTACTCAACTCAAAAAAAGTTTAGTCAACTTAAAATGTTACATTTTACTAAGTGACAACTTAGATATTTGAGTTGATTTAATGTAAAATGTTGAGGCAGCGGAGTAACAAGTTTAACACAGCTGTTAAATTTAACAATTATTTTGTTTAGTCAACTTGAATATCTAAGTTGTCACTTAACATTTCAACTTGAATAAACATATTTGAGTTGACTGAACTTAGTTTTTTATGGCAACATGAGTTGACTCAACAAATTGTTGTTGTTGTTTTTTCTGTTTTTTTTACAGTGTAATAAATCTAAATGTAAATCTACAGCTGTTTTATTTCTGTCACACTGTACATCGGTCTATTAGTTTATCACTGAGAGCTGCTGAAGATCTGGGCCCGTATGTATAATATTTCTCAGAAATGCTCTTAAGAACAGTCTTAAGTTTTGACTTAAGTGTCAAAAAATTCTTAGTTAATAGTAGGACTTTTCTAAGAGTAGGAGACTTTTATAAAGAAGCTAAAAGCAACTTTCAGTAAAGTCTAAGTCCGATTCCTAAGTGTTGACTGAGGGGGACACTTAAGTGTTGTGAACTAAGGACTACAATGATGCAAACCCAAAATGGCCGCCCTTGATCTCTGAAACAGCCAATAGTGAGTCCGCTCATGTGAAGTCACTGCAGCACAACACCAATTTTATTCGATGCAACTACAATAAAATCATTTCATTAAGACACTATTTAAATGTATTTTTAAAAAAATGCTTTGCATTGTGCAAAAGCATCACAAATTATTACAGATGCTTTAAAATCCTTTTCTATTGGTATGTCTGCTTGTTTACAGTCGGAGCAATGATGTGAACATGAGCTCCATCAACAGCTCCAACTCCAGGAAAGCCCACAATCCTCATAACAGTGGCTTGTTTTTGGTGGCTTGCATTGTTTGACGGTCAGTTGTAAAGTCAATGAACTGCCATATAGCAGTGGCTTAATAGCGCCTATAGTAGTAGGAAATTTTCAAACTTCTTCAAACTTAATTATAAAAATGTGTTTTTATAAACAAAGAAATTATTAAATTATAAACACATTTAAAAACAAGAGAGGATCAGTCGAGCAACAAAGTCCATTTCTTAGACAAATCATAGATTTAGAGACTCTCCCACTGATCTATATTTCCATTTAGATCAGTGAACTCACCATTATGATGTCATCTAGCAACTTTTAAGGACTATTTTAGCTACTTTCAATTTAAAGCATTTGGCAACACTGGTAAGTGTTTTTTTTTCCTCATATTTTGATGGTTTAAGTGAATTTTGGGGTCATAAAAAACCTTCACACATTACTTTTGGCCACTACTGTAGTTATAGTTATTGCAGTTAGAGCACTGATTTGTAGAGTGGAAGAAATTACATTTAAATTTACATTTAAATTACTTTACATTTAAAAAAACAAAATCTTCACAATCAAGTTTCATTTTATCAACTATCATATCATCATATAACCCCAATACATAATATCTTAATTGTAAAGTGTTTTTCTCCCACTCTTTGCTGCCATCTTGTTACTCCTAACTAGTTTAGGAGACCTCTCCAGCTGTCTTAAATAATTTAGGAGCTGAGACCAAGTCTTAACACTTAGGAACCTTTATGAATTACTCTTATTCTTAAGTCTAGGAATAAGAGTAAAATGATGTCATTCTTAGAATTTTGACACACTTAAGACTAAAATTTTACTCTGAGCGGCTTTATACATACGGCCCCTGAGCTTTATCCTGATGTGTGGAAGAGGGAACTGAACAGGTATAGGGCTAAACTGGAAAACATTAATTTATTATAAGTTTAACATTAAGAGTTGATCTGTTTCAATGAAAACATCTGCAATGAAACTCCCTCTGCTGCTGCGTGAACACATTTCATGCTTTAATTCAACTAGTGATGCTGCTTAGAAATAAATTATTTGGTATTTTTAAAACAATTTTGGGTCTGCTCAAATAACAAGCCTGGAAATGGAAAGGGTTGCATTGTGGGAAATACAGCAAACGAGTACAGCGCGCCATTTTAAACACACACAACACTGACTGATGGGGAAATTATTTTGTGGCTCCATCTAGTGTTCATCAGAGCAAATGCATTTGTGTGTAAATGAGCATGTGCTGATACAGACTCCATCCATGATAAGTGTTGCAAACCATGGGCAAACAATACATGATTTATAAATAAAAAGAAGATGATTATAAAAATTATTAATAGAGATGCAATTAATTATTTTAAGACGAGGCAATAGAAATAACAATGAAAACATTTTAAAATCGCAGCCTCAGAAAACACTGACAATTTAATCACAGTTTTTGTATAATTTCCTTAAAATTGGAAATTAATTAGTTGGTGAAAGTACTAGTTACAAGACTAATTTAAACTAGGGCTGTCAAATGATTAATCGCGATTAATCACATCGCAATTAATAAATATACACAGTACACAGACATATAGTGTGTAAACATAAACTTTTATTTTGGATGTGATTAATCGTGATTAATCGTTTGACAGCCCTAATTTAAACATGTTGGTTTGTAACATTTAACAGTAAATAGATCTATATTTTATGCTGTAAAGACACTTTCACACCATGAACAGTATCTATAATGATAACGGTAACTATATTAGTGTCTACACCAGTTACACTATTATTGTAATAACACTATTAGCATGCTGCAGTTTTCTTGTCTGCAAATGCTTCAAATGCTGGAGCTTTTTAAAGTATATGAAGTCTTTATCATTATAGTTGTGGTGTGAACTCTTTATTCTTTTAACCCTCTGGTGCTCCTGATGCACTGTAAAAAACTATTTGTTGAATCAACTTCAAATAATTTGTTACCTGGCTGCCTTAAAATTGAAAGTTCAGTCAACTTAAAATGTTACGTTTTACTTAAAATGCTATATTTTAAAGGCAGCCGAGTAACAAACACAGCTGTTAAGTTTAACAAACAATTATTTTGTTTAGTCAACTCAAATATCCAAGTTTGTCACTTAACATTTCAACTTGAAAATTAAACTTATTTGAGTTGACTGAACTTAAAATTAACGCAGCAGGGTAACAAATAATTTTAAGCTGACTTAAAATAATGACAAATTGTGTTGTGTTTTTTTACAGTGTGTGGTCATCAAAACAACCTACTGTTTTAGTGTCATAATGTATTTATTATTATTATTTAGCATTTTTTTAGTGGTACTAAACAATTTTCATGGAACAGTTATAACTGAAAATGAAAATCAAGCCATAAATCTAAACCGGTTATGCTCCACATTTAATGTGGAAATTACAAAAAATGAGCTTTCTTTAAGATTTTGACTTGATTTTGATGCTTCCACTAGATGAGGTTTGCTTCTCATTCTAATGTGATCATGCTGCCTTTAAATTTAAGTTCAGTGCAAATAAGTTTAGGCAACTTAAAATGTTACGTTTTGCTAAGTGACAACTTAGACATTTGAGTTGATTCAACTTAAAATTTTAAGGCAGCCGATAACAAACGCATCTGTTGAGTTTAACATTTTTTTTTTTTTATTTAGTCAACTTGAATTGATCGAAATTGTAAAAAACAAAAACACAATTTGTTGAGTCAACTTAAAATAATTTGTTACCCTGCTGCCTTTAAATTTTAAGTTCAGTCAACTCATGTTTATTCAAGTTGAAATGTTAAGTTGTACTAAGTGATAACTTAGATATTTGAGTTGACTAAACAAAAAAATAGTTTGTTAAACTTAACAGCTGTGTTTGTTACTCGGGTGCCTTAAAATGTTAAGTTGAATCAACTCAAATATCTAAGTTTTCACTTAGTACAACTTAACATTTCAACTTGAATAAACTTATTTGAGTTGACTGAACTTAAAATTTTAAGTCAGCAAACAAATTATTTTCAAGTTGACTCAACAAATTGTGTTTTAGGTTTTTTACAGTGTGTGGTCATCAAAACAAGTGATCTGAAATTAATCTACTATGTTTTAGTGTCATAATGTTTTTTTTTAAATTATTATTTTGCATTTTTAGGGGATCATATGGTACTAAACAATTTTCATGGAACAGCTATAACTGAAAATGAAAATAAAGCCTACATCTAAACCAGCTGTACTCCACATTTAATGTGGATATTACAAAAAAAATGAGCTTTCTATAAGATTTTGACTTGATTTTGATGCTTCCACAAGATGAGGTTTGTTTCTCATTGTGATCATATTTGACCACAAACAGTCCAAGTGTCACTATTTTTTAGGACCATGCTGTAAAAAATAAAACAACTCAATTTGTTGAGACAGCTTAAAATAATTTGTTACCTGGCTACCTTAACATTTTAAGTTCAGCCAACTCTAAAAAGTTTAGTCAACTTAAAATGTTACGTTTTACTAAGTGACAACTTAGATATTTGAGTTGATTCAACTTGAATTTTTAAGGCAGCTGAGTAACAAACACAGCTGTTAAGTTTAACAAATTTTTAGTTTAGTGAACTTGAATAGTAGTCACTTAGTACAACTGAACATTTCATCTTATTTAAGTTGACTAAACTTAACATTTTAAGGCAGCAGGGTAACAAATTATTTTAAGCTGACTCAACAAATTGTGTTTTAGGCTTTTTTTACAGTGTGTGGTTGTCAAAATCACCTGTTTTAGTGTCATAATGTTTTTTATTATTATTATTTTGCATTTTTAGTGGATCATATGGTACTAAACAATTTTCATGAACCAGTTATAACTGAAAATGAAAATCAAGCCATAAATCTAAACCAGTTATGCTCCACATTTAATGTGGAAATTACAAAAATGTCCATAAAGATTTTGACTTGATTTTGATGCTTTCACTAGATGAAGTTTGCTTCTTATTCTAATGTGATCATATTTGACCGCAAACTGTCCAAATGTGACTATTTTGTAGGAACAACTAAATTTGTTGTGTCAACTTAAAATAATTTGTTACCTGGCTGCCTTAAAATTTTAAGTTCAGTGTACTCAAATAAGTTTAGTCAACTTAAATATTATTTAAGTTGATTTAACTTAAAATTTTAAGGCATCCAAGTAACAAACGCAGCTGTTAAGTTTAACAAACTATTTTTTAGTTTAGTCAACTTGAATATCTAAATTGTAATTTATTTGTTGAGTCAACTTAAAATAATGTGTTACCCTGCTGCCTTAAAATTGTAAGTTTATTCAACTCAAATAAGTTTATTGTACTAGTTGTACCAAGTGATAACTTAGGTATTTGAGTTGACTAAACTAAAAAAATGTTTGTTAGTTACTTGGCTGCCTTAATATTTTAAGTTAAATCAACTCAAATATCTAAGTTGTCAATTAGTACAACTAGTACAATAAACTAGTTATAAAATGTTAAGGCAGCAGGGTGACAAATTATTTTAAGTTGACTCAACAAATTGTTTTTTACAGTGCATTTAACCTTTTCAAATCCTGTTATTTAGTTGTTTTTTGGTGTGTTCACATAGCAAGTGTCAAATTCGTACCATTCAGATTTATTAACGGTTATTTATTATTTTCAACTTTACTGCAGCATGTGAGCTTGTGTTGTGTGCGAAAGCTTAAAATCACAAATGACACCCAGATACACGCCGACTGATGTTTCCAAGTGTTTGTAATTTAATAAAAAGACATGACAATCTGAAATTCAAATGCTTTTCTTTGCAGTGTGACATTAAGCTCTGTATTTGTCAAGATATCGTCTCTCTAAAATCTGATATACCTTTACAACAGCATTAAGAAAACAACTTTAAAACGTAGTACTTTCATATAAGTCCTATTTACACAATGTACATCATCATCATCAAGCAAACAAAACACTCTAGCGGCTAATATCATGTTACGATACGTCACTGTACACAGATCAGAGACCAGACCACTGTACAGGAGAGACAGAGTCCTTCAACAGTCTGACAGGAGAGATTACACCAAATTGGCACAGATGAGCAAAACAAACTCCAAGGGAATGAACCTCGATGATCCCGAAAACACAACAGTCCTCTTAAACTGAAGATGCATAGAAACGAGTGAACGTGAAGGGGTTTAACATCAGCTGCAGCCACAAGCAGATCAATAGAAAACCAATAAAACAACAAAAGTTAAGGCAACCAGCACTTCAGAATACAGACGGATGAATCTCACAAACAGATCCAGATCATAGCTCACCTTGAAATGCAAACAACACACTTTTGCATGAAGAAAATAAAGATTTTCTGCCTTTTGAGGCTATTTTTAGACATTTAAGAATATTGCAGCTGCAAATATCATTAATGCAATTAAAAAAAATCTTATTCTGATAAAATCAGACTATTTAAATGGACAAATTGTTATACATCATTGTCGTATTTTCTCTGCTGATGTAAATAAAATCAATGAGTATCTAAAGAGAATCACTACTGATAATGACAATTAAAAAACAAATCAAATGTAAAAATATCCAGCAATTATGGTTTGATTTCTACTACATTTGATGGGTTAACGAATTTAATAGTTTGAGGTAAACCAATGGTTACCTAAAAATAAATTTTAAAACAAAAAAACCTTAAATGATTGCTAATTACAACATTTTAACTTGTAATTCAGACGTCTATATCCTAGTTTTGAGTTCATTTGCAGTCCTGCTTTTCTGAGAGAAAAATAATAATAATTGCAACTTTAAAAAAAAAAAGTAATTGCAGCTTTTAATCTCACAATTCTGACTTTTTTGGAGGAAAAACTTTTGTAATTGTGGGAAAAAAAATTATAATTACCTTATTTTTTTTGTTCATGTGGTGGAAATGAGTTTCCATAGAAAAGCCTGTCTATTTTCATTGTTGCAAAGATAAATAAATAAAAAATATAAAATAAAATCAAAATTAAAAACTAATGCTGCCAAATGATTAATCGCGATTAATCGCGTCCAAAATAAAAGTTTATGTCTACATAATATATATTTGTGTACTGTGTATATTTATTATGTATATATAAACACACACATGCATGTATATATTAAGGAAAAATATTTTAGACTTACATCTAAAATACTTATATTTATTATAATCTAAATTGCATACAACTGTAAATATACATACATATAAATTTAAAGTTTTTAAGTTTTTAAATATATACATGTATGTGTGTGTATTTATATACAGAGTAAACACACATATAGTATTATTTTGGATGCATTTAATCACTTTTAATCGTTTGATAATGCAGAAAAAGGTTCATTTCTTTATGCAAAATATAATTTCCTATTTTTTCCTGTTGTTTTGAGAGTGAATTATGATCTGAAAGCACTGTTGTTGAGATTGATACTGATGGTACACTGGATCTCCAGAGGTGCAGACTGACGTCTGTCAGACAGAATCGGACTTTAGACGCGTGAGGTAAGAAAAGCTGGTCCCAAATAATCCAACACTGTTTAGAGAGACCAAGAAAAAACAGTCCAGATCCATCACAGCAAAACAGCCCATATAGATAGCATCACCATACCTGCTTCGTTCATCACATCTGCGGAGTCTTTCTGAGACGTCTGAACACCGGTGTGAAAAAGTTTGTTAGTTTGACAGAGAAACGGTCCAAGAAACACACACACAGGGGAATGTGGAAAGTGTGTGTGCGATTGCACTGTGCGCTAGCTTAGAAGAACAGTTTAACAAAAGACAACACCGTTCTGTCATCTGTACATGTGTGTGTGTGTGTGTGTGTGTGTGTGTGTGTTACTGTGGTTAGCAGACAGCAGCGCTGGCCACGTTCCCGTCTCGTCGCCCCTGTTTCTTGAGTAACTGTATGCGGTTGTGGCAGTAGAACTTGATGGCCCTCCAGTCGCGCTGGTTGCTGACCAGCAGGGGGCAGAGCTGCAGGCATCGCTCACAGTCCGCTTTAGCAGGAACACGCAGCTCCATGATGTTACGCTTCAGGTGCGTCTCCACCGCCACGCGCTCCGCCTCCGACCACGGACGCTTCAGGACGCCGCGCTTCCCTGAGAAACACACGCATGTAGCGCCATCAGAGCTGGGTAGTAAGTGATTAGATATCATCTGGATTACGTAATCAGATTCCAAAAATTTACATTTTAAAATACTCGTAATCAGACTACAGTTACTTTTCCATGGATTACATGATTACATATTATTCAAACGGCAATAAATTACTCAGAATAATTTCTCCTTTTCATTTTTTTTATTTTCCTTTCTAAAATAGCCTACCGATTATATACACTCAGTCCAGTTTAGTGGACATTCACACATAGACTAGTCATTAATCACAGCATTTGACCACTGGATTTGCAAAAGGGTTTCAACATTGCATCAGCTGCTGATGAACACATTCATTTTTATTTCAATTATCACTCGGTAGTAGGGCTGAAACCATTAGTCGACATTATCGACAATAAAACGACAAATATTACGTTATGTAATACATCGACAAATATTTTTGTTGTGGAGTAGTCGTCTGATCTCATATGAGCTAATGTAAGAGCCTGCAATAATGCGGTTTGGCCAGAGTGGCGCTGTAGCGCAGGACTGTAGAATGCGATTCAGGAGAAAAAGAGAGCGCTTCAGAACAAACGCAGTTGAATCTAAGCGTCGTTTCTATGAATATGTAAATGTATTGTAGAGTTCCTCTCAGTAACGAAGTAAACAACGAAAACTGACAACAGTGTGAAAGCAGCAGTTAAAAATGCATCTGATTACAACGATGTGGATGTTTGCAGGAGCTCTGCAGTTCAGTAACATTAACTTACTCACATCATGTTTATTCATATAGTACATTATGCAATAGATGGCCTTAAATCAAACAGCTTTACGGTATTTAACATGAAAAACCCGTCGCTTTCAGTTAGAATTACAACTTGATTTCCTGTTATAAAGCAGCTCTCTCCAGTGTAGATGGATAGTGAGAAAATATTTTTATTAGTGGGGAAAATTATTATTTTTTTCATTACAGTGATAGTTTGGTTTACGGAGATCAAAGCTTGATCTAGCTCAGAACTGTTTTGATTATTATAACCCTAAAAGGTATTTTAAGACATCTCTCATAAAATAGTTTATCCAAAAATATAGAGCATCTTATCACTTGCCTTTATTATGTTGCTTATCCTCATGTCTTACAAAAGGTGATGTTAGGCAGAATGGTGTGTATAAGACAGTCATCTCATTTTGTGTGCCAAATATATCCATTTATATAATGATTTGGTAACGCTTTACAATAAGGTATCATTTGTTAACATTAGCTAATGTATAAATTAACATGAATGAACAATACATTTTATTACATTTATGTAATCATTTTTTTTAATGTTGGTTAATAAAAATGCAGCTGTTCATTGTTTGTTGATGTTAGTTCACAGTGCGTTTACCAAATGTTAAAAAACAACTTGTGATTTTTATAAATGCATTAGTAAATGTTGAAATTACCATTAACTAAGACTAATAAATGCTGCAAAAGTTCATTCTTAGTTCATTTTAACTAATGTTAAGTAATGAATCTTTATTATGTTGAATGAACCTTTATAATGAACCTTTATTATGTATTACAAATTCGTTGCATAATAATTGTAATTACATTAATATGCTAAAGCGATCTTAATTTATGTTAGAATATGTATAACAAAATTTTTTACTAATTGCAAAAACTGAAAATCAAAGTATACTGATTAGCTAGTACAATAATCGACGATTAGTCGATTAATCGTTCTAATAATCGTTAGATTAATCGATTATCAAAATAATCGTTTGTTGCAGCCCTACTCGGTAGTTTTTTTTAACCATGTATTATTGTCTTTGGAAGCCTTTTGTCTTTCATACTCATTAAAATGCAGCGTTATTTCTTATTTACATGCAATGCAGGCATCCCAAACTTTTTGTCCTCTAAACCTTATTCGCCACATATATTTACTTTAAGTGCCCCTGAGATTTTAAATGAAATATGTCAATAATTAAGTTTCACATTTGCATTTACATTCACGGTTTCTTTGATGTTGATTAATGCTTAAATGGCATGTAAGTAAATAAAAATATTTCATCTTTATTAATAAGCGTTTTATTTCAATTGTTATTTTAAAACAAAGACTAATGAAACACAATGGCGGTTCACTCCTGTACTTATGAATGGGAGAAACTAGACCAGCCAATGTGCATGCACAGTCATAAGTACGTTATTACGTCTGGTCTAGCCTGAAAAAATAAGCCTTTTAAAATAACTACAACTGAAAAAAATTAATAAAAACCATATAGACACAAAAAAGCAAAACAACAAAAACACAACCAATTTTCTAAAACTAAAAACAAAAAATACAAAAACTAAATTAATGTGTATATATGGGAGCAACAAAATCACTAAAACTACATAAAATTAAAACACAAAACACAAAAATGAAAACATTCAATATAAAACCAAACCAATTTCATAACCAGTTAATTTCGAAATTGAGATTTATACATAATCTGAAAGCTGAATAAATAAGCTTTCCATTGATGTATGGTTTGCTATAGGACGATATTTAGCCGAGATTCAGCTAAAATCTTTAAAATCTGCAATCTGAGGATTAGGGCTGGGCAATTAATCGCAATTGCAAAAAAAAAAAAAAATCGCGATTTAAGCACATGCAATTTCTAAATCGCATAAGGCTGCAATTTTATCTATTAATTTATTTATTTGTTTATTGAGAATACATTCTCGTGCACGTTTTTAAGATGTTAACCAATCAGAGCTCACTCTGTGCACAACGAAGCTTAAACCAGAAATGGTGGAAATGGAGCAATCTGTTTTTTGGTTTTGATTTATGTTAGTTTTTATTTATTGTTATGACTGGAGTTGAGGTTAGTTAATCTTAATTTATTTCATGTCTGTTTTTAAGACAATTTATTACAGTTTTGTTTATCAAGCAGTTAGTCCTGCTGTACAGTGTGTTATTTCATTGTGAAGTGTGTGCACTGAAAAGAGTTTTGAGGTTTATTTATTATGACTGGAATTTAGTTTAGTTTAATCTTAATTTATTTTATGTTGTCTGTTTTAAAGACAATTTTACTACGGTTTTGTTTATTAAACTATTAATACTATGTTATTTCATTGTGAAATGTTTTATTATGCACTTCTTGTGCACTGAATACATTTAGAGTGTATGTAGCATGTTTGAAAAAGCAAAAACAATTGCCAAAATCGCAAATAAAATCGCTATATTCATTAAAAAAAAAAAATCGCAATATGATTATTTTGTCCATATTGCACAGCCCTACTGAGGATGCCAAAAAATAAAAACACTGAGAAAATCACCTTTAAAGTTGTCCAGATGAAGTTCTTCGCAATGCATATTACTTTTCAAAAATTACATTTTGACATATTTACGGTAGGACATTTACAAAATATCCTCATGGAACATGACCTTTACTTAACATCCTAATGATTGTTGGCATAAAGGAAAAATCTATCATTTTGACCCATACAATGTATGTTTGGCTATTGCTACAAATAAACCCCATTGACTTAAGACTGGTTTTGTGCTCAGGGTCACATATATGGAATTCAAGATTGTATTTTGGAAATGTATCTTGAATCATGTTTATTTTTCTTAGACCAACTACACAAATGGTCACAAACTGCAAAACATCTGACTACATTTAGGGAGGTTTTCACACTCTTTTCTTACTGTGTGCAACTAGTGAGAAAAAAATTCTGTATAATTTCTGATCACACTGCCTTCAGAATTTACTTTTTTACTTTTTTTTCTTTGGTGTAAATGTAATCCATTTTGAAGCAATAGTCTCATCACTACTCTATGACGTTTTACTTTAATCAGCATATTTGTGATATTTGCCTTAAATTGATTTCTTCACTTTATGAAAGGCAATATTTTCCTAACCTTACTAAATGTACATGTCCATCATTTACGTAAAATTCTTAAATTTTGCTAATGCATTCAGTTAGAATAATTAGACTCTGTATAGCTGTTACCATTCAAATTAAATCAGTATCAACAAACTCCGTCTTTCCACTGCAGAGGAAAAACCGAACCTGCATCGAAAGTGCCATTTGAATGTATTTACTCTGAGTGTTTAATGAACATAAGAGGTCCTCGGAGTACTGGAAGCTAATGTCACAAAAACAGATTCCTTGTATGTGCAAGCATACTTCGCAATAAAGCTCTTTCTGATTCTGATCTCAGGTAAAAATTACAAAACTAAATAAATAAAATGGAAATTAAAACAGAGAATACAAAATATAGAAAACTAGTTCAAGTTATTTAAAAACTGTAATAGCAACTCGATAATACTAAAATAAAATGCTTATTTTTTATTGCAATTTTTTCAACAATTACCAAAGCAGGATTTCTTTTTTTCTATTAGTTTAATTTGATGCACTAAAATAACTACAACTGAAAAAAATTAAATAAAAACCATATAGACACAAAAAGCAAAACAACAAAAACACAACCAATTTTCTAAAACTAAAAACAGAAAATACAAAAACTAAATTAATGTGTATATATGAGAGCAACAAAATCACTAAAACTACATAAAATTAAAATGAAAACACAAAACACAAAAATTAAAACATTCATAACCAGTTAATTTCAAAATTGAGATTTATACATAAACTGAAAGCTGAATAAATAAGCTTTCCACTGATGTATGGTTTGCTATAGGACGATATTTAGCTGAGATTCAGCTAAAATCTTTAAAATCTGCAATCTGATGGTGCAAAAAAAATAAAATACTGAGAAAATCACCTTTAAAGTTGTCCAGATGAAGTTCTTAGCAATGCATATTACTTTTCAAAAATTACATTTTGACATATTTACGGTAGGAAATATCCTGGTTATCATGGAACATGATCTTTACTTAATATCCTAATGATTTTTGGCATAAAAGAAAAATCTATAATGTTGACCCATACAATGTATTTTTGGCTATCGCTACAAATAAACCCCAGCGACTTAAGACTGGTTTTGTGCTCAGGGTCACATATATGGAATTCAAGATTGTATTTTGGAAATGTATCTTGAATCATGTTTATTTTTCTTAGACCAACTTCACAAATAGTCACAAACTGCAAAACATCTGACTACATTTAGGGAGGTTTTCACACTCTTTTCTTACTGTGTGCAACTAGTGAGAAATAAATTCTGTATAATTTCTGATCACACTGCCTTCAGAATGCAAACGCAGATTCAACATGACTGACCTGATTTGACCTGAGCGCTGCGTCTCTTGTGTCCCGCTGACGTTGAGCTTGTGGACGGTGACAGATGAGGAGTGCTGCTCTTCTTCGGCCGCGGGGCTCGATTACCGGACCCTTCCTTCTTTGTGGCATCAGCTCTATCTTTGCTCTTACTGGCCTCTCCGTCAGAGTCGTCCGAGAAAGAGTCGGCAGAGTTCCCCGACATCACTGACACAAAAACAAGAAACGCTTTAATAAAAGAGCTTGATAGTAATGGATGTTGGATGCATCAACAGCCTTAATATCACATTTTTAATATCATTCATTCATTTAGGACACACATCTGCGCATAAATTAGCCTCATGGATAAATGACATAAAACATTGTACATATGGAAAACCTTCACCAACCCACTTTTCTACCATTGCAAAGCACGCACATATTAGCATACATTTACTTCTAGATGTAATGTAATGCAGCTGTTTTTCTTAATTGAGAACAAAAAGCTGCATGTTATTGATTTATTGTTTTCCTGCATCCTAATATTGGTAATGTCAAAACAACATGCTGATCAAAAGTTTGGAAAAGTCTCATCTGCTGACCAAGGATGCATTTATTTGATCACAAATACGGTGAAATATTATTGGGCAAATCCAGCGTTATGGATGTGACATAAAAATGCTTAGAGAATGTATGTGTTACCAATTTACTGATCCATCTGTTTATATTTTAATAAACCCTTGTTGCATTATTTTCCACAGTCTGGTGCCTGCTGTTTTCAGGCTTGTCCAGGCTTGTGTAACAGTTCATATTCCCCAAAAATAGACACAAAAAAATGAAATACAGTAACAATTATGTTCTGTGAAGAGCCATCACTTCTCTATTAGTTGAGTATTATTGCGTCTAGTTTGTGCATTTTAACAAGAATGAATTTGAAATTACGAGGATAAAGTCGAAATTACGAAAAATAAAGTCTAAAGATTTTGAGAATTAATTCAAAATTACAAAAATGAAGACGAAATTACGAGAATGAAGTTGAAATTGCGAAAAATAAAGTCTAAATATTTTAAGAATAAATTCAAAATTACGAGAATGAAGTCGCAATAATGAGAATAAAGTCTAAATATTTTGAGAATTAATTCAAAGTTACAAAAATTAAGACGAAATTATGAGCATAAAGTCAAAATTGCGAAAAATAAAGTCTAAATATTTAAAGAATGAATTCGAAATTACGAGAATAAAGGTGAAATAATGAGAAAAGTCTAAATATTTTGAGAATGAATTTGAAATTACGAGAATAAAGTTGAAATTACGAGAATAAAGTTGAAATTATGAGAATAAAGTTGAAATTATGAGAATAAAGTCGAAATATTTTGAGAATGAATTTGAAATTACGAGAATAAAGTTGAAATAATGAGAATAAAGTCTAAATATTTTGAGAATGAATTTGAAATTACGAGAATAAAGTTGAAATTACGAGAATAAAGTTGAAATTATGAGAATAAAGTTGAAATAATGAGAATAAAGTCGAAATAATGAGAATAAAGTCTAAATATTTTGAGAATGAATTTGAAATTATGAGAATAAAGTTGAAATAATGAGAATAAAGTCTAAATATTTTGAGAATGAATTTGAAATTACGAGAATAAAGTTGAAATTATGAGAATAAAGTCGAAATATTTTGAGAATGAATTTGAAATTACGAGAATAAAGTTGAAATAATGAGAATAAAGTCTAAATATTTTGAGAATGAATTTGAAATTATGAGAATAAAGTTGAAATTGCGAAAAATAAAGTCTAAATATTTCAAGAATAAATTCAAAATTATGAGAATGAAGTCGCAATAATGAGAATAAAGTCTAAATATTTTGAGAATTAATTCAAAGTTACAAAAATTAAGACGAAATTATGAGCATAAAGTCAAAATTGCGAAAAATAAAGTCTAAATATTTAAAGAATGAATTCGAAATTACGAGAATAAAGGTGAAATAATGAGAATAAAGTCGAAATATTTTGAGAATGAATTTGAAATTATGAGAATAAAGTTGAAATAATGAGAATAAAGTCGAAATAATGAGAATAAAGTCTAAATATTTTGAGAATGAATTTGAAATTATGAGAATAAAGTTGAAATAATGAGAATAAAGTCTAAATATTTTGAGAATGAATTTGAAATTACGAGAATAAAGTTGAAATAATGAGAATAAAGTCTAAATATTTTGAGAATGAATTTGAAATTACGAGAATAAAGTTGAAATTATGAGAATAAAGTTGAAATTATGAGAATAAAGTCGAAATATTTTGAGAATGAATTTGAAATTATGAGAATAAAGTTGAAATAATGAGAATAAAGTCGAAATAATGAGAATAAAGTCTAAATATTTTGAGAATGAATTTGAAATTATGAGAATAAAGTTGAAATAATGAGAATAAAGTCTAAATATTTTGAGAATGAATTTGAAATTACGAGAATAAAGTTGAAATAATGAGAATAAAGTCTAAATATTTTGAGAATGAATTTGAAATTACGAGAATAAAGTTGAAATTACGAGAATAAAGTTGAAATTATGAGAATAAAGTTGAAATTATGAGAATAAAGTCGAAATATTTTGAGAATGAATTTGAAATTACGAGAATAAAGTTGAAATTACGAGAATAAAGTTGAAATTATGAGAATAAAGTCGAAATATTTTGAGAATGAATTTGAAATTACGAGAATAAAGTTGAAATAATGAGAATAAAGTCTAAATATTTTGAGAATGAATTTGAAATTATGAGAATAAAGTTGAAATTGCGAAAAATAAAGTCTAAATATTTCAAGAATAAATTCAAAATTATGAGAATGAAGTCGCAATAATGAGAATAAAGTCTAAATATTTTGAGAATTAATTCAAAGTTACAAAAATTAAGACGAAATTATGAGCATAAAGTCAAAATTGCGAAAAATAAAGTCTAAATATTTAAAGAATGAATTCGAAATTACGAGAATAAAGGTGAAATAATGAGAATAAAGTCGAAATATTTTGAGAATGAATTTGAAATTATGAGAATAAAGTTGAAATAATGAGAATAAAGTCGAAATAATGAGAATAAAGTCTAAATATTTTGAGAATGAATTTGAAATTATGAGAATAAAGTTGAAATAATGAGAATAAAGTCTAAATATTTTGAGAATGAATTTGAAATTACGAGAATAAAGTTGAAATAATGAGAATAAAGTCTAAATATTTTGAGAATGAATTTGAAATTACGAGAATAAAGTTGAAATTACGAGAATAAAGTTGAAATTATGAGAATAAAGTTGAAATTATGAGAATAAAGTCGAAATATTTTGAGAATGAATTTGAAATTATGAGAATAAAGTTGAAATAATGAGAATAAAGTCGAAATAATGAGAATAAAGTCTAAATATTTTGAGAATGAATTTGAAATTATGAGAATAAAGTTGAAATAATGAGAATAAAGTCTAAATATTTTGAGAATGAATTTGAAATTACGAGAATAAAGTTGAAATAATGAGAATAAAGTCTAAATATTTTGAGAATGAATTTGAAATTACGAGAATAAAGTTGAAATTACGAGAATAAAGTTGAAATTATGAGAATAAAGTTGAAATTATGAGAATAAAGTCTAAATATTTTGAGAATGAATTTGAAATTATGAGAATAAAGTTGAAATAATGAGAATAAAGTCTAAATATTTTGAGAATGAATTTGAAATTACGAGAATAAAGTTGAAATTACGAGAATAAAGTTGAAATTATGAGAATAAAGTTGAAATTATGAGAATAAAGTCGAAATATTTTGAGAATGAATTTGAAATTACGAGAATAAAGTTGAAATAATGAGAATAAAGTCTAAATATTTTGAGAATGAATTTGAAATTATGAGAATAAAGTTGAAATAATGAGAATAAAGTCTATATTTTGAGAATAAATTTGAAATTACGAGAATAAAGTTGAAATAATGAGAATAAAGTCGAAATAATGAGAATAAAGTCTAAATATTTTGAGAATGAATTTGAAATTATGAGAATAAAGTTGAAATAATGAGAATAAAGTCTATATTTTGAGAATGAATTTGAAATTACGAGAATAAAGTTGAAATAATGAGAATAAAGTCTAAATATTTTGAGAATAAATACAAAATTATGAGAATGAAGACAAAATTATGAAAAATAAAGTCAAAATATTTGAAGAATGAATTCGAAATTACAAAAATAAAGTTGAAATTATGAAAAAGTTGAAATATGAGAATAAAGTTGAAATTATGAGAATAAAGTCTAAATATTTTGAGAATGAATTCGAAATTACAAGAATGAAGTCGAAATGACAGGAATAAAGTTGAAATCACAAGAATAAAGTCGAAATACTAAGAGAATGAAGTTAAAATGATGAGAATAATGTCTAAATATTTTGAGAATGAATTCGAAACGACGAGAATAAAGTCTAACTTCACTCTGGGTGTTCAGAAGTGTATGTGGTTTGTTTTCTGCTACCGTCGAGCTCGAGGCAGATGTGCTGCAGGCTCATTCCTCTGAACAGCACTCCTTCTCTCTCTCCGTACAGAACGACCCTCCCCACGCGGTTCATCAGAGCCGGGTCCTGGCCAATCCGGGCACAGCTTTGGGTCACGTGATACTCCCTCTGCAGGAAATCCTCCAATCGCTTCGCGGCCGCACCCGGCGCTCGCTCGCCCTCCTCCATGAGCAGCAGCTGGGTCAGGATGGCCACCTGTCTTCTGGCGCGGGGAGCGGTGAGCGCAGTGGGGTTTTTAGCACCGCTGGTGCGCGCCAGGCTCCGCAGCAGATCGGTCCCACGCAGCGGCGTTGCCGGGGAGTGATACGGCCGGGAGAACACATAGGGGCTCTCGGGATCGACGCCCACGTCCGCTGACGTCTTCAGGAGGAGGTCCAGACACGCCTCTGAGTGCGGAGGAAGGATGAGCGGCTGGACGCGGCCACGTTTGCCCAGGACTCCCACGCGCGACAGGTGGCAGAGAACGGCGCGCTCGAACGGGGACAGCGAAGCGTCGAGAGGGCAGGAGGAGGTAGAGGAGGGTGCGGCGCGGCTGCGGTAGTCCTGAATGGTGAGTTTGGCCACCTCGCACTCGCGGTGCCGGTTGTAGAGGATCAGGAGAGCCAGGCTGGAGTGGCAGAGCAGACGCCAGGCCTCAGCTGACGCCGGAGCGCGGGACAACGACAGGAAGGAGGAGTGCTGCTGCCGGCGGAGGTACAGGACCAGCGTGGAGAGCGACGACAGCAGAGGAGGCATGTGAGAGCGCTGAGAGCTGCAGGAACACAACCAAACTATTTACTACAGCAAAATACCAACATTTTGAACATGCATATTCATAGCAACATCCTAACAACCTTCCTGGATATCGAGACGCATCCATCTGGACAGACATCCATTACACTTCTGTGTTCGAAAAGTCAAAATACTACGAGAAGAGTCAAAATATTTTGAGAATAAGGTGTAAATATTACAAGAATAAAGTCAAAATACTACGAGAATAAAGTCGAAATATTAGTAATAATGCATAAATCCAAAATACTGCCTAATATTGACTTTATTCTCATAATTCAAACTTTATTCTCGTAATTTACAATTCATTCTCGTAATTTCAAATTCATTCTCGTAATATTTCGACTGCATTCTTGTAATATTTCAACTTTATTCTCATAATATTTTGACTTCATTCTCATAATTTGGACTTCAATTCTCATAATATTTCAACTGTATTCTCGCAATTTCGACTTAATTCTCGTGATTTCAAATTCATTCTTGAAATATTAAGAGAATGAAGTCGAAATTACGTGAATAAAGTTGAAATCACAAGAATAAAGTCGAAATATTAAGAGAATTAAGTCAAAATAATGAGAATAATGTCTAAATATTTTGAGAATGAATACAAAATTACGAGAATGAAGACGAAATTACGAAAAAGTCGTACTATTTCAAGAATGAATTTGAACTCACGAGAATAAAGTTGAAATTATGAGATTAAATTAGAAATATTATGAGAATGAATTAGAAACTGCAAAAAATAAAGTCTAAATATTCAAACTATTTACTACAGAAAATACCAACATTTTGAACATGCATATTCATAGCAACATCCTAACAACCTTCCTGGATATCGAGACGCATCTATCTGGACAGACATCCATTACACTTCTGTGTTCGAAAAGTCAAAATACTACAAGAAGAGTCAAAATATTTTGAGAATAAGGTGTAAATATTACAAGAATAAAGTCGAAATACTACGAGAATAAAGCAGAAATATTAGTAATAATGCATAAATCCAAAATACTGCCTAATATTGACTTTATTCTCATAATTCCAACTTTATTCTCATAATTTCAAATTCATTCTCGTAATATTTCGACTGCATTCTCATAATTTGGACTTCAATTCTCATAATATTTTGACTGTATTCTCGTAATTTGGACTTAATTCTCGTGATTTCAAATTCATTCTTGAAATATTAAGAGAATGAAGTTGAAATTACAAGAATGAAGTCGAAATTACGTGAATAAAGTTGAAATCACAAGAATAAAGTCGAAATATTAAGAGAATTAAGTCAAAATAATGAGAATAATGTCTAAATATTTTGAGAATGAATACAAAATTATGAGAATGAAGACGAAATTACGAAAAAGTTGTACTATTTCAAGAATGAATTTGAACTCACGAGAATAAAGTTGAAATTATGAGAATAAAGTTGAAATATTATGAGAATGAATTAGAAATTGCAAAAAATAAAGTCTAAATATTCAAACTATTTACTACAGAAAATATCAACATTTTGAACATGCATATTCATAGCAACATCCTAACAACCTTCCTGGATATCGAGACGCATCTATCTGGACAGACATCCATTACACTTCTGTGTTCGAAAAGTCAAAATACTACAAGAAGAGTCAAAATATTTTGAGAATAAAGTGTAAATATTACAAGAATAAAGTCAAAATACTACGAGAAATATTAGTAATAATGCATAAATCCAAAATACTGCCTAATATTGACTTTATTCTCACAATTTCTACTTTATTCTCGTAATTTTGAATTCATTCTCGATATAATTCAACATTATTCTCGCAATTTCCACTTTATTCTCGTAATTTCGGATTTATTCTTCTAATTTAGACTTCATTCTCGTAATTTTGAATTCATTCCCGATATAATTCAACATTATTCTCGTAATTTCTACTTTATTCTTGTAATTTTGACTTTATTCTTGTAATTTAGTAATTATTAAATTACGAGAATAATGTCGAAATTACAAGAATGAAGTTGAAATACTACAAGAATGAAGTCAAAATATTATGAGAATGCAGTCGAAATTACGAGAATATAGTCGAAATATTTCAAGAATGAATTTGAAATTACGAATGAATTTATTCTCGTAATTTTGACTGCATTCTCGTAATATTTTGACATTTTCAAAATATTTCGGCTTTATTTTCATAATATTTAGACTTTCTTCTCATAACTTCTGTTTAATTATCGAATATTGCGACTTTATAGTCATAATTTTGACTTTATTCTCATAGTATTTCTTCTTTATTCTTATGATTTTTTTTATTTTTTTCTCAAAATATTACGACTTTAATCTCATAATCTCCTTTTTTTTTATGTGGCACTAAAGCTATTATTTGCACACAAAAAGCTAAAGGAAGTGTCTCTGCCTCTGCACTTGCTCCTGATTTCTCTCAATCTGGGACAGAAGAGCTGACAACCTGTGTTCAGCCAAACTCACCTCGCCATTTCACCGTTCTTCTCCTCCGTGTTTCCATCTTCTCTCATGTCAAACTCCTCCTCCTCTTCGTTCTCCCCCTCCTCCTCCTGTTTCCCGGGCGTGGGAGGCGGCTCCTCTTTCGTTGGCCCCGCCTCCTCCTGCTTTTTCTGCGGCTGAATTTTCTCTTTCTTGGGTGGCCGTCCTCTCCTGGCGGGAGGGTTGCGCGTGGCGCTCGGGCTCTTGTTAGCAGCGAGCGCCGTGCCCTTCCTAGGTGACGTCGTCGAGCTCTTCTTTGAGGTATTGGAGACGGCAGGCGGAGACAGCGAGAGCGAGAAGGAGACGCTTCCAGATTTCGAACCCGAAGACAAAGAGTCGCGCTCGCGGGAAAACAGGGACGATCCCAGGGAGGACGAGGGCTGAGCGGGGGAAGCGAACGGGTGCGAGGGGCCGCCAGCGGCGTGAGCGGGGAGGTGCGACAGCTCCATGGCCGCTCTGACCTCGGGCTGCTGGTCGTGGTGTTTCTCCAAATGGCGCGCGAGCGAGCGGAAGTGTCGTCCGCAGTAAGGACAGTGCTGTCGGCTGGAGAGCGTGCCGCTTGCGCCGATGTTTATGTTTATATTGTTGTTTATGTTCGTCGTGGGCGGGGCTAGAGGCTGCTGGAAGGGCGACGGCGATGAAGGGGCGGGGCATGTGAAGGACAGGGGGCGGGGCTGGGTTCTGGGCGGGGCTTTTTTCTTGACGGTCGCCGAGGTTTTCCGTTTCTTGCGGCGTCTCATCATGCGGCCTCGCAGATCGTCCAGGTCCTCTTCGTCGTCGTCATCGTCATCGTCGTCTTCTTCCTCTTCGTCCTCCTCTCGGTCGGAGTCGCTGGCCTCGGAGTGAGACAGCGGTGAGGAGGAGGGCGACAGCGACCATGAAGGAGTGAGGTAGTCGGAAACGGTGAGAGACAGAGGGAGCGATCCTGGATCCTCCTCCTAAACAGACAGAGAAACAAATGAGACATTCCTGTTAAAAGAAGCGTTTGAGTTATAAACGCATGATCCAATAGCTACAAATGTGAAAATGTAACTACTGAAGAGAAATATGGAAATTTATGGCCTGTTAAGACAAATGTTCAGATTTTTTTGTATCATAGTTTGTGTTAATATTTTGAAATTTTAGTTGAAGTTTATTTTATTCTACAGTTAATTGTAGCATATTACATATTATAGCTACAAATGTGAAAATGTAATTACTGAAGAGAAATATGGAAATTTATGGCCTGTTCAGACCAAGACAAATGAAATTGAGGACTGTTACCTTTATTTTATTTCAAGTATTATTATTTTGGTTTTAGTTGTTTGGTTTTTGTTTCTTCTCTATTATAAGCAAATGTCAGAAATGGAAAATTGCTTGTTTATTTCAAGTTTAAAAATGTGTATTTTTTAGTTTTAGTAGTTTTTACTTTACTTAGTTATTTTAGTGCCTTCATAAGTACCTTAAAAAATAAAAATAAGGACTGTTGTCTATATTTTATTTCAAGTTTATTTTATTTATCATAGTTTATTTTATTTAAACTATTATTATTTTTTATGGATTTAGTTGTTTGGTTTTTGTTTCTTCTCTATTACAAGCAGCTGTCCGAAATGGAAAATTGCTTGTTTATTTTAAGTTTAAAAAAATTGTTTCTTTTTTAGTTTTACTGAACTATAATAACCCTGTAATCTTCATTTTGAATATTATTTAATAAAAATACAAAGCTAAAATATTACTAATACAATATTTCACAGTAAAACAGAAACAGACTATATAAGAAAAATATGAATAATCTTTAGTTTTTTATCTTTAGTAGTAGTTTTGTTAGCAACATCATTTTACATTACAAGTTATAGAAGATGGTTGATGCCTAGGTTTACATTCGGAAGAATTTAAGGATGCCACATCTAATTTGTCATATTTTCGATACTTGTTTACCAGTTAATTGTAGCATATTATAAATATTATATATTATTATAGCTACACATGTTAAAATGTAACTACTGAAGTGAAATATGGAAATGTATGGCCTGTTCAGACCAAGACAAATGTTTTTGCATCATGGTATTGCATTATAGTTTGTGTTAATATTTTGAAATGGACCATTTTTCAATTTTAGTTAAAGTTTGTTTTATATTTTTACTTTATTTAGTTATTTTAGTGCCTTCAAAAGTACCTTAAAAAATGAAATTGAGGACTGTTACCTTTATTTTATTTCAAGTATTATTATTTTGGTTTTAGTTGTTTGGTTTTTGTTTCTTCTCTATTATAAGCAAATGTCAGAAATGGAAAATTGCTTGTTTATTTCAAGTTTAAAAATGTGTATTTTTTACATTCGGAAGAATTTAAGGACGCCACATCTAATTTGTCATATTTTCGATACTTGTTTACCAGTTAATTGTGGCATATTATATATTATAGTTACAAATGTGAAAATGTAACTACTGAAGAGAAATATGGAAATGTATGGCCTGTTCAGACCAAGACAAATGTCTTTGTATCATGGCATTGTATTAAAGTTTGTGCTAATATTTTGAAATGGATAATTTTTCAATTTAGTTCTATATTTTTACTTTATTTAGTTATTTTAGTGCCTTCAAAAGTACCTTAAAAAATAAAAATGAGGACTGCTGCCTTTATTTTATTTCAAGTTTATTTTATTTATTATAATTTATTTTATTTCAAATATTATTATTTTTTATGGTTTTAGTTGTTTGGTTTTTGTTTCTTCTCTGTTACAAGCAGCTGTCAGAAATGGAAAATTGCTTGTTTATTTCAAGTTTAAAAAATGGGTGTATTTTTTAGTTTTAGTTAACTATAATAACCCTGTAATCTTATTTTGAATATTACTAAATAAAAATACAAAGCTAAAATATTACTAATACAATATTTCACAGTAAAACAGAAACAGGATTTATAAGAAAAATATGAATAATCTTTCGTTTTTTATCTTTAGTAGTAGTTTTGTTAACAACATCATTTAATATTACAAGTTATAGAAGATGGTTGATGCCTGGAGAAATAGGTTTACATTCGGAAGAATTTAAGGACGCCACATCTAATTTGTGATATTTTCGATACTTGTTTACCAGTTAATTGTGGCATATTATATATTATAGTTACAAATGTGAAAATGTAACTACTGAAGAGAAATATGGAAATTTATGGCCTGTTCAGACAAATGTTCAGATTTTTTTGTATCATAGTTTGTGTTAATATTTTGAAATTTTAGTTGAAGTTTATTTTATCTTTTTACTTTATTTAGTTATTTTAGTGCCTTCAAAAGTACCTTAAAAAATAAAAATAAGGACTGTTGTCTATATTTTATTTCAAGTTTATTTTATTTATCATAGTTTATTTTATTTCAAGTATTATTATTTTGGTTTTAGTTGTTTGGTTTTTGTTTCTTCTCTATTACAAGCAGCTGTCAGAAATGGAAAATTGCTTGTTTATTTTTTAGTTTTAGTGAACTATAATAACCCTGTAATCATCATTTTGAATATTACTTAATAAAAATATAAAGCTAAAATATTACTAATACAATATTTCACAGTAAAACAGAAACAGAGTATATAAGAAAAATATGAATACTCTTTAGTTTTTTATCTTTATCATTTTACATTACAAGTTATAGAAGATGGTTGATGCCTAGGTTTACCAGTGAATTGTAGCATATTATATATTATAGCTACAAATGTGAAAATGTAACTACTGAAGAGAAATATGGAAATTTATGGCCTGTTCAGACCAAGACAAATGTTCAGATTTTTTTGTATCATAGTATTGTATTATAGTTTGTGTTAATATTTTGAAATGGGTCATTTTTCAATTTAGTTTTATATTTTTACTTTATTTAGTTATTTTAGTGCCTTCAAAAGTACCTTAAAAAATGAAATTGAGGACTGTTACCTTTATTTTATTTCAAGTTTATTTTATTACAAGCAATTGTCAGAAATGGAAAATTGCTTTTTTAAGTTTAAAAAATTTGTGTATTTTTTAGATTTAGTGAACTATAATAACCCTGTAATAATCATTCTGAATATTACTTAATAAAAATATAAAGCTAAAATATTACTAATACAATAGTTCACACAACAGAAACAGAGTGTATAATAATAATATATATAATAACCTTTTAGTTTTATTAACAACATCATTTTATATTACAAGTTTACTTGGGAAATAGGTTGACATACGGAAGAATTTAAGGACGCCACATCTAATTTGTGATATTTTCGATACTTGTTTACCAGTTAACTGTAGCATATTTTCCTATTTTCAGAAAACCAATTACCCAGTACTGAGCAACTCCTTTTTAGACACTTTCCTTGCTATTTTTCACATGCATTGCACTTTTGTTTAAATGCACGTGATGCACATCAGATTGCAGTATTCACTGCACCTTCAGAGAGTAGAGCATGAACTGTTTACAATCTGAATTGATTCACGTTGAGCATGTAAACAGTCAGAGTGAATGCAGCGTGATTTACAGTGTGTTTATGTTTTGCATGAATCACCTTCTTGATGTTGCTCTCTGGATTGAATCCACATTCAAACCCACGCGGGGACACTGAAGTATGAAAGCCCTGGCATTTAACAGAACATGAATGGATTTTAGTTTACGCAGGTATAGCATATAGCATGTTTCAGTGGCATTCAAGATCATTCACCATGGCATTTTCTCCCCAGTCGGTCAGGCTGTAGTCCACTGTGATCTCCTCGCCTTTGGCAATGTCTCGAATGGCTATGACGACGAGCCGGACCTGACTCCCACAATGCACCTCTCTAATCCTGCAGTTGGGCGGTGGGTGGAACAGCACAGGGCCGCGGACGCCGCTGGCGCCCTCTTCAGCCAGCTCAGGCACACTGCAGGATACACACAAACACAGTCCATTCAGAGTCAACACAACAGAGGACTGTGGAAGCTCATTTCAAAAAATAAAAACACATAATCTGACTTTTTATTCAATTCTAGATTTTTTTCTTGAGTCTTATAAACCTCAGAATTGCAAACTTAGAATTTAATAGAAAATTTAAAAGGTAAAAATTCACTATGACCTGTTTTTTTTTTTTTTTTTTTGATGTAAACAGACAAAAATGACAAGATATAAACTCAATATAAAGAAACAAGTTCAAATGTGAGATGAAAACTCAAAATTATGAGGGAAATCTTTTTTTAGAATTATGAGGCAAATGTGAGAATTGCAAAATATAAAATTAAAAAGTCAGAAATGTGAGATATGAACGCAGAATTTCGATAAAAATCTGAATTGCAAGTAGGGATGGGTGATATGGGCAACAAAATTATCACGCTAATTTATTTTCATATCAGTCGATGTTGATAATTATCACAATAAATGTCAAATCTTCATTTCTTTAAAGTTTAAAGTCAGATTTTTTGCTCCAAAGTGAAAGTTATAGAAATCAGGCCATTAGTCAAGTTAAGTCAAGTTTATTTATACAGCGCTTTTACCAAAACAGGCTGTGTCAAAGCAACTTTACAGTATTAAATAGGACAATAAAGTGTGAGTAATGCAAAAGTTCCATGCGTAGATGTACAGACTTAACAAAATAAATACCTAAATAGAAAATATTCTCTTTCTTTTCTGCACTTTGCAATGGGTTTTGTTTCAAATCGAGAAACAGGTTTGGGTTGCCTGATAATATTAATACCCCTCCTTTTGTCTCTTAGAAATGCACATTTAATAGCAGCTTAAGTTAGGATGCAGAGGTACATTTTTGTTCATTATCAAAATCAGTAACATCTGTAAATATTGCAGCAACCTCAAAGTTTTATATGGTTACATTTATTTAAAGTGTTTTTTATTTTTAATTAAGCATTGGTCTTCCATATGGTACCATGGTATATGGTTTTTAGGTAGCCTATTTGTACGAAAACAGTAGTGCATTTCAGTATAAATGCACACATGCTACAGCTTAATCACAAATACATACTATAATTATATACCATTACTCCTGTAATAAAATTTTATGTGAATTGAACACTTATCGAACTCTTCATACTGTTTTGTCAAGGAAAATTATATCACAATGGTGAAAATGAGCTTCCACTGATGGCAGACTATCAAAACAAAAACTCTTGTTTTCTTCAAAATGAAGTGCTCTGATGAATTTTACATTACTGTATTCCTGATACGACGGTGTGAATGAGAGCATGTTCTCGTACCAGAGCTGCGATGGGTCTGTGAGGTAGTATGGGCTTCCTGGTGGAGGAAGCCGGTCTTCAGCTCCCTCTGCGTACTGCTCATCCCCTACACAAACACCAAAATCACAAACAAAATTAACAAATAAAGAAACCAACCCTGTACATCCTGAGATATGAAATTATGGTCAGAAAAATCCAGTTTTTGAAATTAAACAATTTGTTAAACCTCTAGACAAAATAGTAAAATAAATATGTGTTTTATGAGGCTCATATAGTCTGATGCAGTGGTGGCCAAAATTATTAGTATTAGTATTTTCAGCAGCTAACCAATGGTTTAAAGTCAGTTATTTTTTCCTTTTGTTGTACTGCGTCAGTGTTGGGGGTAACGCATTACAAGTAACGCAAGTTACGTAATAATATTTCTTTTTTCAAGTAACTAGTAAAGTAACGCATTACTTTTTCATTTCCAAGAAAATATCTGAGTTACTTTTTGTTTCCTTTATGTATTTAACCCCATTTTATTAACCAATGTCTTTGCTGCTGACCTTTGTTGATCCAATTCAACCGTACACTGCAAAAATACTTTTCTTACTTAGATTTTTTGTCTTGTTTCCAGACACAATATCAAAAACAAGAAGCGTCGACGAGTAAATATTTTTTTTCATGTTTTCAGAAAACAAGTCAAAATTAAGTGTGTTTTTGCTTAGAACAAGCAAAATAATCTGCCAATGGGGTAAGCAAAAAATCTTATTTAAAACAGAAAACAAGAGTATTTTGCTTTCCCCATTGAGAGATTATATTGCTCGTCTCAAGCAAAAACATACTTAATTTTGACTTGTTTTCAGAAAAAAAACAAGACAATAATTGTACTATTGTTACTAATTTTTACCATAAAATCCTTCTTGATTTAAGAATTTTTAGATATTTTGGCTGGAAACAAGACAAAAAATCTAAGTAAGAAAAGCATTTTTTGCAGTGCAATAATAAACAAAACTTACTTCAGATTAACTAACATTTGTGGGGGTTTTTCTCATTGCTGAAGAGTGTTGAACTTTCTTTTCCTACAGTTCTACTGTAGAGACGTCAATTTAATTTTCCTTTAGTCTTAGGCTTATTCACTTCATTTCATTTTGGTGTGAAAGGGCTTTTACATTTGATAAGAATCTAACTTTTTTATATTAAAAACAAGCAAGCCCTGCCCAGATTTGAAAATAACGCAAAAGTAATGTAACACATTACTTTCCATAAAAAGTAACTAAGTAACATAATTAGTTATTTTTTTAGGGAGTAACGCAATATTGTAATGCATTACTTTTAAAAGTAACTCTCCCCAACACTGGTCAACATTTCCAAACATTCATTTTGCCATTAATTGTAATAATTCAGTGAGATTTTTGTTCGCACAAGGAGTCTTTTGACTAAAATACCATTTAGTTTTAGTCATATTTCAGTCATCTGGATTGTTTGTTCACGTCTGTGAAGAATGTCGTTGATGAAAAATATGACAAAAATTACTCGTCAGCGAAATTAACACTGATCTGGGATGGCATGAAGAAACAGAACAAACTAAGACTAAAGATGCTTCAAGAGTCCTACCTGCAAAACTACAGTACTGTTAAAAGCTTTAGGCACTGGTGTAAAATGAGGATGCTGTCAAATATAATGTCATAAATTATTTGGTGTGACCTTTGCATTCAAAGCAGCTTTTGCCCTAGGTGCACTTGCGCATAGTTTTTCAGGTAGCTTTGCAGGTAGGACTCTTGAAGCATCTTGGAGACATTGCCACAGTTCTTCTGGATTTAGTCTCTGTTTATGTTTGCGTTTCTTCATGCCATTCCAGACAGACTGGATGATGATGAGATCAGAGGACGGTTGCATAAAAGGTTTAGACTAGTCTTAAAAAGTCAGTCAGCTCATTTTTTCTTTAAGACTGGTCATCATTTTTTTAATTCAGTTACAGATTAGTCTAAGTTGAATCAACAAAATAAGACTGTTTACCCATTGGTTAACTGATAGTTGGTCAAACTAGCACTTAAGACACTGTCTTAACATAGAGACTACGTTTATGCAACTGGCCACAGATCTCTGTGTGAAGCACTGGAGTCTTGTGCAAACAAAAATCTCAATGGATTATTACAATTAATGGCAAAATGAATGTTCGGAAATGTAAACTGATGTTACTTACTGAAACAGTACAGGAAAAGAAATAACTGGCAAAAAAACTAGTGGCCACCACTGTATATAGTGCAAAAATATGCAATTTATGATGAAATTCTGATGCCTGTAATGTAAATCAATGAGATCTTTGTAACAGTAGAGCAGATACTGACATAAACTGATCTAAATATCAGTGGTCACTCTGTATCTCCATAATACTCACATTTGCGACTAAAAACTCCTGCGTGACTATGAAAAAATATTTAGCCGCACCATGTGCGAGTGACCGATCGGTGTATTTGTGTTTGCGCTGAGGGGAGCTTCGAAGGTTTCTATGTGTTTTTGCAATGTTGAGTAATGTATCACGGACATACTTCACGAATCCTTTCATAAACAAAGTGTACAGAGAGTCTAAATAAGGGATTCGTTGATTATAATGGAACTTGCGATGAACAATGAATTAAGACGAGTGACAGCTTTTAATGATTTTAAGGGAGTTTGTAAATAAAATATTGACTTAATACAACAGTAAAATAAACAAGTAGTTAATATTAAGGGGCTTACATTGTCTGACTATAACCCTATTGCCTGATCTTGCTCTATTTCGTCGTCAAAAATGGTCTGAAAGAAGCCACAACTGAGCCGCTGCGCATCTCCATTCAAACAGCCGTGTTTCGTTTATGAAGGAACGTGTCACGAATCAACGATTCAATTTCCCATTCATAAAGACACTCACAAGCTTTATTCCTTAATGAATCAGTCGTTCGAATGAATCAAATGAACAATATGATTCAGTAATTAAATCAGTGATTTACTGAGTCCTATTGGCAGGTTTCAGTTTTAAAGTAACTTTTAAGTCACTGAAATCATTTAATATTTCTGTATTCAAAATGCTATATGTAAATAATTAATCTCAACATTCATTTATGAATTTGACTGCACTCATGCTTCCTCTGAGCTTCATTAAACATGAAAATACACCACTTTTGTGTTCTTCTGTGTCACCTCTGTAGTACAGATACATTTAGTTAATACTGATTTCATTTGATTGATAAAAAACTCTTATTCTCCTCGTTCTGGTTTTGTTGTTTTAATTAGACATTTTAAAAAAGCTTAAAATGTACGCTACCGTTCAAAAGTTTGGGGTCAGTAAATGTTTATTCATTCTTTTTTTTTTTTAAAGAAATGAATAAATTGTTACATTAATAAAAAGTGACGTAATAGATTTACATTGCTAGAAAAGATTTATAAAGGGAAAAAAAAAAACATTGGTGGCACAACTGTTTCCAAAACTGATAATTCTACTAATAATTGAGAATATCAGAATGATTTCTGAGAGATCATGTGACACTTAAGCCTGGGAAACTGAGTAACAGCTGATGAAAAATCAGCATTGCATCACAGGAATAAATTATATTTTAAAGTATATGAAAATAAAAACCATTATTTTCTATTGTAATAACATTTTGTAATATTACAGTTTATTTTCTGTATTTTTAATAAAATAAATGCAGCCTTGACTTCATTAAAAAAAAATTCTTACTGACCCCAAACTTTTGAACGGTAATGTACATATATATTTTAAAAATTTACATAAAAGATGACATACTTGTAATATTGCCAAACATGTCATTACAAAGGTAAAAACAAAATTGCTCCTAAAATTCTGACTGTGCTCCTAAATTGTTTAAGTTAGGAGCACAAGTGCTCCTAAGAAAATGTTAAGCGTAGAGCCCTGTGTTTTAGTAAAATGAGATTAAAATATTCCAAACATATAATGCAATGCAATCCAATGATGATTGAGAGATGAACAAATAAACATTCCTAGGGTTGGGGTACTCTGACTCGTACTCAAATCCGGTCTTAAGTAAAAAAAAAAAAATTTTTTGACTCGATGCATTAATCACAACAGTGATATTTAATATTTGCATGTGCTTTTAAGTCCAGGGTTCCCACTCTAAGCCAAATGTCAAATTCCCTGACTTTTCCCTGACTTTCAGTGACTAAAAAGCTGAATTTGATCTATAATGAACGGATCCATCCATTTGCAAGGTTTATTTACTTGTTTACAAACGCTGTTAGTACAAAACTATGGAAGCCCGTTTCTGCCACTAAATGAAAAAAAAAAGCAATTCTGACTTTTTTTGCAGTTGCGAGTTTGTATCTTGCAATTCTGACTTTTTTTTCTCAGAATTGTGAGATGTAAGCTCATTTCTGAGGAGAAAAAATACTGATATTTTCACAGAATTGCGAGTTTATATCACACAATTCTGACTTTACTCTCAATTGTGAATTTATATCATGCAATTCTGACTTAACTCACAATTGCTAATTTTTATCTCACAATTATGACTTTTTCTCACAATTGCGAGTTTATATCATGCAATTCTGACTTTATAACTCGCAACTGCAATTCATCATCTCACAATTCTGATTTTATTTCTCAGAATTACGAGTTTATCTCTCACAATTCTGAGAAAAAAGTCAGAATTGCGAGTTTGTATCACGCAATTGTGAGAAAATAAGTCAGAACTGTGAGATCAGTCGCAATAACCTTTTTTTATTTTTTATTTAGTGGCAGAAACTGGCTTTTTCTGTACTATTTCTACAGAAGTTAATTAATGTTTTTTATGATCTCAGGGGTTAAACACTCTGAAGGATTTTCTCTTTGGAATCAAGGTTATCATTCAGGTTTTTTTTTTATTTCTTCACATTTAGTTTTGATTCTTTATCATCTACTTTTCACGCCCAGTCTTTGAAGTGGACATTATGTAGCTCTTGAAATGTCCATTTTCCAGGCATGTTTGCCTTAGTTATCAGGTGCAGCCTGGTGCCTGTACTTGACGTAAGTGTGATTGTTAGTTGACGTGGGGAAAGGGAATAAAATGGTAAAACACAAATAGAAAAATTACATTTTGCTAAACGGAAACTAAAATTTAAAGCAACAAACAAAAATCCCTGATATTCCATGACTTGGACCAAAAAAAAATTAATTCCCTGACTTTCAATGACTGGAATAGACCTTTTAAAATTCCATGATTTTCCAGAAATTCCATGAGCCGTGGGAACCCTGTAAGTCTTGTCCAGTAGGCTACTTGAAAGCACATGTAAAAAGCTTAATGCTATTAGTTCTGTTATTGCTGCACACATGCTCCTCAGAGACTATTCATGTAAATGCAGTCGGTTTTGTCTTCAGTAAACCTGAACAGCTGGGAGAAATACAGATGCGTCAAAACATCTGGTCTGTGTGTGAGATCTTAAAACGACAGCAGCGTAAACCTGCAACCGCCGACCGCGTCGTTAATGTTAATCGAACAACAAAAGAAAAAGAGAAAATCACTGCGTTCTTGACTGAATCACTTATTAACTTTAATAAATCATCTTTAATGTATAGTGTTTTATTTTTACGTTTATTACTTTCTGTAGAAGCCTTTAGATAGTCATATCTGAAAAATGTATTTATCCCTTTGCTTGTAAGTACTTGGAGTGTTTACTTGTTTAAGTTTGAGAATGTTTTACTTACATTAGTTTATTAGTCCTTGCTGTAGCCCATTTCAATTATTATTATTTTTTAAACATGGTGGAAGTTTCTAGCTTCAAAGAAAAGTATTTTTTCTAACATTTCTGCAGCAATAGTTTTTATGGGTGTGCATGATTTTCTAATAATTCAATGGCCCGTATTCAATTATTCCTTACACAATGTAAGTTATTGTAATTAATGTAACTATAAATGCATTCAAAAATAAAATGGGTGTGAGTTGACTGTGACCAAGAAAAAAAATCCAAGAAAAAAATTCAAAACGCCCTCTTTAAGGTCTAACCATTTGTCATATGTGACCCTGGAGCACAAAAACCAGTCTTAAGTCGCTGGGGTATATTTGTAGCAATAGCCAAAAATACACTGCATGGGTCAAAATGATAGATTTCTCTTTTATGCCAAAAATCATTAGGATATTAAGTAAAGATCATGTTCCATGGAGATATTTTGTAAATTTCCTACTGTAAATATATCAAAACTTAATTTTTGATTAGTAATGTGCATTGCTAAGAACTTCATTTGGACAACTTAACAGTGATTTTCTCTATATTTGTATTTTTTGCACCCTCAGATTTCAGGTTTTCAAATAGTTGTATCTCAACCAAATATGGTCCTATCCCATTTTTTGATTAGTAATGTGGATTGCTAAGAACTTTATTTGGACTTTAAATGTGATTTTCTCAATATTTAGATTTTCATTGCACCTCAGATTCTAGATTTTCAAATATTGTCCTATTCTAACAAACCATACCTCAATGGAAAGCTTATTTATTTATTTATAAATCTCAATTTCAAAACGTAACTTACCCTTAGGACTGGTTTTGTGTTCCAGGGTATATATTTGTGTCCCTGGAGCACAAAGCCAATCTTAATTTGCACAGGTATATTTGTAACAATAGCCAAAAAATATTTTGTATGGGTCAAAATTATAAATTTTCTGCCAAAAATCATTAGGGTATTAAGTAAAGATCATGTTCCGTACATTTCCTACCGTAAACATATAAAAATTACATTTTTGATTAGTAATGTGGATTGCTAAGAACTTTATTTGGACTTTAAATGTGATTTTCTCAATATTTAGATTTTCATTGCACCTCAGATTCTAGATTTTCAAACCATACCTCAATGGAAAGCTTATTTATTTATAAACCTCAATTTCAAAATGTAAAAAAATTTCCCTTAAGACTGTTTTTTGTGTCCCTGGAGCACAAAACCTTACAAAATCTTAATTTACACAGCTATATTTATAGAAATAGCCAAAAATACATTGTATTTGTTAAAATGATAGATTTTTCTTTTATGCCAAAAATCATTAGGATATTAAGTAAAGACCATGTTCCATTAAGCTATTTTGTAAATTTCCTACTGTAAATACATCAAAACTTAATTTTTGATGAGTAATATGCATTGCTAAAAACTTCATCTGGACAACTTCAAAGGCGATTTTCTCAATATTTAGATTTTTTTGCACCCTCAGATTGCAGATTTTCAAATAGTTGCATCTTGGCCAAATATGGTCCTATTATAACAAACCATACATCAATGGAAAGCTTATTTATTCAACTTTCAGATGATGTATAAATCTGAATTTTGAAAAATTGACACTTATTACTGGTTTTGTGGTCCAGGGTCACATATAAAACCAAAACAGTAGTGTTTCGGTACCTGGGCTGTAACTGTGTTCAGACAGACTCTCCTCCTCATCCTCCGTCACATACGCCGCTCTGTCACACACCTTCACCGGCGTCCCCTTCCTCTTCCTGCCACACACACGCCTGTGCAAAACACACAAACACACCGCATCACGCCATCAAACACACTGATGCAGGCCCTTCACATCCTACTGCAGTCACATACACACAAATACAAACACAAACCAAACGGATCCCTTCATGACGCGACGCAGAAAATAGAATAAACACTTTGAAATCTACACTTAAGCGTGCTCATTTTGAGTCAGATATGATAATGCAGTATGTGAACGACTTACAAGTCATTGAGACTGATGACTTAAGTTCAACTTAACTTACCTAAGAAAAAGATATGAATAATAATAAAACATAAGTGATGCGATTGTGATTAAGTAGAGGTTCTGGTAAGGTTCTCTCAAAGTTATGAATAAACATTCTTCCGGTAATCATCATTTATGGAATATTTTTTATCTGCAAAACGTTTTAGAAACATCCTTAGAACATGTTTTTGTAAGCTAGGAATAATATGATAATAATAACACATACTAACTTTATTAGTAGTATACTAAAATGTATATGTGACCCTGGACCACAAAACCAGTCATAAGAGTCCATTTTTCGAAATTGAGATTTATATATAATCTAAGAGTTGAATAAATAAGCTTTCCATTGATGTATGGTTTGTTAGGACAGGACAATGCAATGCAGAATCTGCAATCTGAAGGTGCAAAAAAATCTAAATATTGAGAAAATCGCCTTTGAAGTTGTCCAAATGAAGTTTTTAGCGATGCATATTACTTATCAAAAATTAAGTTTTGATGTATTTACAGTAGGAAATTTACAAAATATCTTCATGGAACATTATCTTTACTTAATATCCTAAAGGTTTTTGGCATAAAAGAAAAATCTATAATTTTAACCCATACAATGTATTTTTGGCTATTGCTATAAATATACCCCAGCGACTTATGACTGGTTTTGTGCTCCAGGGTATATATTTGTGACCATGAAGCACAAAACCTTACAAAATCTTAATTTACACAGCTATATTTGTAGCAATAGCCAAAAAATATCTTGTATGGGTCAAAATGATCAATTTTATGCCAAAAATCATTAGGATATTATGTAAAGATCATGTTCCGTGAACATATTTTGTACATTTCCTACCATAAACACATAAAAACTACATTTTTAAACTTTATTTGGACTTTAAATGTGATTTTCTCAATATTTAGATTTTTGTTGCACCTCAGATTTTAGATTTTAAAAATACTGTCCTATTCTAACAAACCATACATCAATGGAAAGCTTATTTATTCATTTATAAACCTCAATTTCAAAATGTAACTTATCCTTAAGACTCTTTTTTGTGTCCCTGGAGCACAAAACCTTACAAAATCTTAATTTACACAGCTATATTTGTAGAAATAGCCAAAAAATATCTTGTATGGGTCAAAATGATCAATTTTATGCCAAAAATCATTAGGATATTATGTAAAGATCATGTTCCGTGAACATATTTTGTACATTTCCTACCGTAAACACATAAAAACTACATTTTTAACTTTATTTGTACTTTAAATGTGATTTTCTCAATATATAGATTTTTGTTGCACCTCAGATTTTAGATTTTAAAAATATTGTCCTATTCTAACAAACCATACATCAATGGAAAGCTTATTTATTCATTTATAAACCTCAATTTCAAAATGTAACTTACCCTTAAGACTCTTTTTTGTGTCCCTAGAGCACAAAACCTTACAAAATCTTAATTTACACAGCTATATTTGTAGCAATAGCCAAAAAATAGTTTGTATGGGTCAAAATTATCAATTTTATGCCAATAAATCATTAGGATATTAAGTAAAGATCATGTTCTGTGAACATATTTTGTACATTTCCTACTGTAAACACATAAAAAACACATTTTTTTAACTTTTTTTTCTCAATATTTAGATTTTCGTTGCACCTCAGATTCGAGATTTTCAAATACTGTCCTATTCTAACAAACCATACCTCAATGGAAAGCTTATTTATTTATTTATAAATCTCAATTTCAAAAAGTAACTTACCCTTGTGACTGGTTTTGTGCTCCAGGGTCACATATATATTTGACAACTAAGTTACTACTAACTTAACTTCAATTATTATTGCTATTATAGCTATTTATAATAACGTAACATATTTTTTTCATAACGTACATTTCAAATGTAAATATCTGAAATGTACGTTATGTTTTACCCGTTCGGCTATTTATCAAATACATAATTAAACAAAGTACACTTTAAAAAACAATCGCTATCCCTCGGTGTCCGGTAGATTCGGTTACCATGGTGAATCGTTGTAACGGTCGCTTGCACCCGTGAGCGCGCTCAGCAGCAGTGTCGTGCACGCGCCGACAGGTCTCGCGCACTCGCGCAGTGTTTTGCTAATCGTTCGAGTGGCCGCGGCTTCTGACATTTACGCACCCCGGTAAAGCGGAACGGAAAAACAACATAGCAAAGATACCCGCGAGCTCGGAGCACGAGAAAGGCGCCGTTCGGTAAAACGGCCGCGGGTTTTTCCTCTCATCACGGCGTGTGCACGAGGACAACAGAACCGGACCGGCTAACCGTTAGCACGCACGCTAATCCGAGCATTCCGGCCGAAACAAACGGCACGATCCGTTTCGCCAGCGAGAGTGACTGACCCGCGCGGTGGTGGCGGCTTGCTGCCATCCCCGTCGCTGTCGAGGGTCGGGGGCTCCCGGTAATCGAACGGCGACCGCACGCTCTCCGCCATTAGCGCTGCTCCGGTGCGCATGCGCAGCAGCTCCGAGCTGGCCAGGCCCTGAGATGGGCTCCAACAGACACACTGTCATTCAGTAAAACATGATTTTAATCATTTCATGACGTTATAGTCAGTATTATTAATGATCCAGTCAAGGGAAACCCACACATTAAAAAGAAAATCAAGGATTTGAAAAACAGATTAAATGAATGCACTCTTATAAAGAAGTCAAGGCATTTTCTAAGCTCTTTTCTTGCTTATTTTCAGGTGTCCTTGTCACAGTTTAATTATACATTTAAGTACTAAGTAATATTAATGAACTACATGCACTTACTTTATGGTTAGGGTTACTTGCATGTAATTATGCAATAATAATTTATTGCTATTATAATAGTAATTATATAATATAATAGCAATTACACAAATATGTGTAATATTTTAATAACCTTAAAATAAAGTGTTGCTCTTTTCTAACTTCTTATATATATATATATATATATATATATATATATATATATACATATATCACACATACATACAGAAATTTTTAGCCCCCCTGTGAAATTTTCCTTTTTTTTTTTTGAATATTTCCCAAGTCTGATTTCTTATAGTTGCTTGAATAAAATAATTAATAAATAAATAAAACTGCTAAGGTCAATATTATTAGCCCCCTTAAGATATTATTAGTTTGATTAGCTATAGAACAAACCACTGTTGTCCAATGACTTAATGATTAACCTGATTAACCTAGTTAAGCCTTTAAATTGCTCTTTAAGCTGAGGATTAGTATCTTGCGAAACAACTAGTAAAATAATATGCGCTGTCATCATGGCAAAGACAAAAGAAATTAGTTTGGACTTGAGACAAAGAATTGTTAATGCTCATAAAGATGGAGAAGGATACACACGTCTATCAAAGCGTTTTCAAGTGTCAAGAACTGCAGTGAGATGCATTATCAAGAAGTTTAAAGAGACCAACACAGTGGAGAACAAGACGGGCAGAGGCAGGAAGCCAAAGATTTCAAAAACATTGGAAAGAAAACTAGTGAGAGAGGTTTCTAAAGACCCAAGAACAACTGCCAAGACACTAGTGAATGACCTAGCCAAGACTGGAATTGATGTCTCAGCGAAGACAGTCACTAGAGCCCTGCACAGGAACAAACTGCGAGGTTGCCGACCAAGAAAGACTCCACTTCTGAAGAAGAGACGCCTCCAAGCTAGATGAAGTTTGCTAAGGACAACCTGGGAATATGTGATGCATCCTTTGGTCAGATGAGACAAAACTAGAGCTTTTTGGCCATAGAGATGTTGCCTATGTTTGGAGAAAGAAGGGAGAGGCATTTGAAGGATCGGATGATGCTTTTGCTTCACGAGAGCATCCATACATTTGTGCTGTTTTACTTTCTTTTATATATTCTTCATTCCTTTATTCATTTAGAACCATGCTCTATTTTTGTTGTTTTTTATATATTTTTCCATTGTCTTAAGACAATGTGGTTGTGGTTTCAAGGGCTGTTTGTCCTCATAAATAAGAGATATGAGGGACTGTTTATGAACCTCAAGGTTTATGGGATGTTTGGTATAACAATACTTGTTGGATTTGTGTTCTTCAAACGAAGTCTGAGCATTGAGACATACGCAACAAAGACTATTCAATGAACTCTGCTCCTTTTTTACCATCATTACTTCGTCTCCTGCTTCTGCTCTTCACTTCCACTGGTTTTCCTCAGTCAACTTCTTGGCTGACAGAAGACTGTTTTGGGAATTTTGGGTACCAGACAAGACCTCCTGTTAACAGGGTTTGGGTGTTAGACTACTCTTTTCTGATGGGATCTGACGTCTGGGGCTGGATCTTAATTGTCTAGGCATGTGGACAGCGATCTAACATTTTGCAGATGCAATAACACAGAGCTGTTATCTCCATAAGAGCGAAGTCGGCGTTGTTTCTTGCATGCAACAGACCACTGGGCTTCTGACTTCGGGCCACTAATGAGGACGAGGACGACTCTCACAGGTGTCTTCTCCTGGCTTAACTACTGCAATGCAGAGTGAGTGCGTTCTGTTTGGCATTTCATGGAAATTCAGTACTGTGGTCAGATTATATCTTTTCTACAGTTATGGAGTGGTCAGATGTTAAGATAGACGAATAATTTACTTTGACACAACATTTGGAAGAGCTTTTTAAGATCAGTAAGCAGAAATAGTACCACATGGATAATAGTTGCTCAATGTACAGTCACAGTTAGCGCTGCACGATTAATCGTATCGCAATCGCGATGTCAGCCTGTGCGATTATATGACGGGAAAATGTTGCGATTATATTATTTTATATTATGCTAATTACCCAACAAACACAGAACGTTGCCTCAACGTTGCCAACCTTTTAGCAACGTTGTAACAACGTGGCTACAAGGTTGTTGGTTCTAAGTTGTGTGGTTCAGGTTGTTACGGCCACGTACACACTGCAGCTAAATTCGGTTGTCAGTTCACCTTTTAGTCCTTAATCGCGTTCTGTACACACATAATTCACTAAAATACGGGAGTGACAACCGCATTCCACAACCGCATTAACTCCCGAAAAATACAGGTAGTGACAACCGCATTTACAGAAATTCTACGCAGTGTGTACAGAACCGAGCTGAACAACTAGTTGTTAATGACGTATCTAAACGCGCATCTGTACGTGAGATGCAAGAAAATAACGGTGAAAGAAGTTTTAAAACCTTAGCTTGGACAGGGGCTAGGCTAATTGCGTTCACGAGCCCAGCAGTGAAGTGTCAGTGTTGCCAGGTCTTAATAGAAAAAAACAACAAACAAGGACAAGCGCAAAAAAAACTGTATAACACCCAAATGCTTTGTTTTATAACACAAAAAAAACGTATATCTCATATCCGCCACAGACAACTTTATCAACTCCATAAAGTGCCTAGCTTCATTAGCTAAGACCAAATAACATGCCTAAAAGCGCTTATAAATACGAGGACATGGCAACACTGCAAGACCGCGCTCTCTCTAAAGCAGCCTCCCGAGCATAAACAAAACACAGCGCATTTATCAGTGGTAGTAGTTTAATTAAAATCGCGAGACAACAAGGGTCTTTAGCCAAAAATGGCAGATAAACGGCTAAATTCTTATTCACTCCTGCAAGACGGCAAAATGTTGCTATGGTTACAAATACAGGCGTGGCTTTTTCGTACACACATGGAACGATAATTTACGGGACTCACTCCCGCATTTAAATGCGGTTGTCACTCCTGAAACTTGCAGTGTGTACGTGGCCTACAACGTTGTCACGATGTTGTCATTCAACCACGGTTCAGAACATCTCTGAAGGTTGTGCTAAGGCTGTCTGGACAACCACTGTGCGACATTTACTCGTCACTGTTCCGAAGCGCATTTTAAATTCTAACAGACCGTTGGGCTGTTATTATTCTTCAAGCCAGGATACGTGAGTATTGCTTTTGATTTCTCTCAGATAAATATGTAAATATCCAAACAAAACCTACAATTTTCGTGTCCAATGTGATATTTATTTGTTCTCTTACAGAATAGCTGATAATTCGCATACCAAATGTTAATTTGCGATCGGGTTTGGTGTAATGGTAACTATATTTCTTTTATTATTCAGATATCCTTAATGATATTTGGTGTTGACTTGTGCCTGCCCTCTGGATTTGATGATCTTTCTTGGACTGTTTTCTGCACATCAGCTTGTCTTTGACTACGTTCACCTGTCCGCCGTATATAGGCCTATTCTCCCGTTCAGAGTCCGCCTCATCGTCCGCTGTTTTGTTGCTTTTCTTTAATAAACGTTCTCAGATGCTTTGCTTTTTATTTGTAATGTAATATACTTAAACTATAGTTTATAAATGAGTTTACAGTCATTTATAAATGACTTATTATATTTACATGCTGCATATACTTTTATATTGTAGAAAAAAAACATCTAGGTATCTAAATTAGCGTTTTACAAAAAGTGGCCCACTTTACCTGCAATCACCCTATTATTTTTTTTAAAAAATATATACCTTTTGGTAACGTATTTTTGTAAGCATGAAATGTTTGGTATGAAATAAAGCTTGATTATATGAATTTGTATGGCATTTTTACTTTTCAAAGTTACACAAGCAGATTGTAAGTTGAAACAACAATTTAATGAACAATTTTTAATATTAAACAGTATTTAAAGGTATTATACTTGAAAAAAAAAAAAAAAACATGCGTTGTGAGTTTACTGTTGCCATAGTAACGAACGCAACTTGGACTGGCATCGGACAAATAACCGTGCGCTCTTTTATACTGTATGTAAGGTCTACAATAAACAAATGCAGGCTGGCTAATCAATCAGTGTTGATTTTATTCCAGATTAAACATGTTTGTGTAATTAACATGTTTAAATGGTCTAACATCAGAGCATTCTCTTCTTTGAAGGAGCGCCTTCAGAAGAATGTAGAGAACTAGGCTATTGCACAGGAGAGAAACTAGAATTCAAATCACTTTATTTTCCTTATTCATTTCCAAACTTAATTATATATAATTTGTTTGTGATTTTTATTGGGCATGTAGAATATGTTATGACTGATATATGCGTTAGCTTAGGATGCCCTTTGAAAAGAATCTTTATTTGTATGTAGCCTACGTGTGTGTGTGTGTGTGTGTGTGTGTGTGTGTGCGCGGTTTCTTACAAAGTGTAACTAAATTAGCTTATACACATTTTACATGGTCTATATAAATCACATTTCTTATATATATATATATATATATATATATATATACACACACACACACACACACACAATAAAGGTTAGAAATAAGGAGATACTGCACATTACAACGTCATTATAGCGTGTTCTACATCATAATGTGCTTAACTAACAGTTTTGTACTTGAAAGATGCACAAATAAAAATATAGGTTGCAAACAGAATACAGAGACGTCAAAATTGGTTTTAATAAGCAATAAGTTTCACTGAATGCTACAGTGAAAGAAGTCATGCAGCATTTAGAACATAATAATAATAACATAGGCCTATACACTTTCAATAAAATTTTTATTCAAGCATTTAACATTTTTAGGTCAATTAAATGTCAGTAATGAACTGCACAAATTATAGCAATTACGGATTTAACGTACAGTAGGATGGATATTATAGCGTTCAAGTCCCAGTCATCTTAAGTTCTATACTGCCATCTGTTGGTGCAGTTGTGTAACTTGGAGAACAGCTTCTGTTATGTCGTGATAACGAGAAAAATAATTCGTGATAACGAGAAAACAACTTTTGTTATGTCGAGATAACGGAAAAATAAGTCGTGATAACGAGAAAACAACTTTTGTTATGTCGAGATAACGAGAAAACAACTTTTGTTATGTCGAGATAACGAGAAAAATAATTCATGATAACGAGAAAACAACTTTTGTTATGTCGAGATAACGGAAAAATAAGTCGTGATAACGAGAAAAATAATTCGTGATAACGAGAAAACAACTTTTGTTATGTCGAGATAACGAGAAAAATAATTCGTGATAACGAGAAAACAACTTTTGTTATGTCGAGATAACGGAAAAATAAGTCGTGATAACGAGAAAAATAATTCGTGATAACGAGAAAACAACTTTTGTTATGTCGACATAATTGGAAAAATAAGTCGTGATAATGAGAAAACAACTTTTATGTTGAGATAACGAGAAAAATAATTCGTGATAACGAGAAAACAACTTTTGTTATGTCGAGATAACAGGAAAAATAAGTTGTGATAACGAGAAAAATAATTCGTGATAACGAGAAAACAACTTTTGTTATGTCGAGATAACGGAAAAATAAGTCGTGATAACGAGAAAACAACTTTTGTTATGTCGAGATAACGAGAAAAATAATTTGTGATAACGAGAAAACAACTTTTGTTATGTCGAGATAACGGAAAAATAAGTCGTGATAACGAGAAAAATAATTCGTGATAACAAGAAAACAACTTTTGTTATGTCGAGATAACGAGAAAAATAATTTGTGATAACGAGAAAACAACTTTTGTTATGTCAAGATAACGGAAAAATAAGTCGTGATAACGAGAAAACAACTTTTGTTATGTCGAGATAACGAGAAAAATAATTTGTGATAACGAGAAAACAACTTTTGTTATGTCAAGATAACAGGAAAAATAAGTCGTGATAACGAGAAAACAACTTTTGTTATGTTGAGATAACAGGAAAAGTAATTCGTGATAACGAGAAAACAACTTTTGTTATGTCGAGATAACAGGAAAAATAAGTCGTGATAACGAGAAAACAACTTTTGTTATGTCGAGATAACAGGAAAAATAATTTGTGATAACGAGAAAACAACTTTTGTTATGTCGAGATAACGAAAAATAAGTCGTGATAACGAGAAAAATAATTTGTGATAACGAGAAAACAACTTTTGTTATGTCGAGATAACGAGAAAAATAATTCGTGATAACGAGAAAACAACTTTTGTTATGTCGAGATAACGGAAAAATAAGTCGTGATAACGAGAAAAATAATTCGTGATAACGAGAAAACAACATTTGTTATGTCGACATAATTGGAAAAATAAGTCGTGATAACGAGAAAACAACTTTTATGTTGAGATAACGAGAAAAATAATTCGTGATAACGAGAAAACAACTTTTGTTATGTCGAGATAACAGGAAAAATAAGTTGTGATAACGAGAAAAATAATTCGTGATAACGAGAAAACAACTTTTGTTATGTCGAGATAACGGGAAAAATAAGTCGTGATAACGAGAAAACAACTTTTGTTATGTCGAGATAACGAGAAAAATAATTTGTGATAACGAGAAAACAACTTTTGTTATGTCGAGATAACGGAAAAATAAGTCGTGATAACGAGAAAAATAATTCGTGATAACGAGAAAACAACTTTTGTTATGTCGAGATAACGAGAAAAATAATTTGTGATAACGAGAAAACAACTTTTGTTATGTCAAGATAACGAAAAATAAGTCGTGATAACGAGAAAACAACTTTTGTTATGTCGAGATAACGAGAAAAATAATTTGTGATAACGAGAAAACAACTTTTGTTATGTCAAGATAACAGGAAAAATAAGTCGTGATAACGAGAAAACAACTTTTGTTATGTTGAGATAACAGGAAAAATAATTTGTGATAACGAGAAAACAACTTTTGTTATGTCGAGATAACAGGAAAAATAAGTCGTGATAACGAGAAAACAACTAGTTATGTCGAGATCACGAGAAGATTAAGTCATGATAACGAGAAAACAAGATAGAAAAAAAAAATAACAATGCATGGCCTCTTAGAACTTCCGTACGATATTTTGGATTTGAGATTAGTGACACTGAGCAGAGACTTGTATTGTGCAGGATTTGCAAAATGAAAGTTACATCACGTGGCAATACAACAAATTTATTTCAAAACATAAAGCATAATTACAGATAATTATGCTTTATAAGTTTTCGTTTCAAAAGGTTCTCGATCCAGGATTCGAACTCGGGACCCCTTAGCGCAACGGCGCTGTATGTCGGCGCACTGCCCACAAGGCTATTGGCGCCAAAGGGGTTGTTTTTTTGTTTTTTTCAAGGAGTCAAAGATATCTAGTGGAAAAAGCTTGAGGGCGTTTGTTTTTGTGTGTGAAAAGCACATCACTAATAGTAGGGTAAATAACTCTGAAATTTTTGGGTTTAGATTCGATGCAGACACTAATCTGGCTGTTGAATTGTTATAATATCTGCAAAGAGAGTGCTAGCCTCAATGTTGGTGTGAATCTTGATTTGCAGTCTAAAACCTCCAAGGAAAACATGGGGTGACTATATTATTTAAATATATCTATGCTATATTTATCTCTGTTTATCTGTTGGGGATTTGATCTTGCACCCGTAATTTAATCAGCTTGAAAGACAACAGCTGAGTGGGAAATGATCTAGTCTCAGACTCTCAGATTTTTTACAAAGTTCAATGACATGTGAAACTTGTCATTTTTGTGAGATTTCTACACTGTAAAAAAAAAAATCTGTAATATTTACGGTAGATACCTGGCAGCTGTGGTACGGTAAAATACGGTAGCATTGTTTTACCACTTTTCCAGTTAAAATTACAAGTAAATACCGTAATTTCTTTAACTGATATAACTGTAATTTACCAACCTATTGAAGTACTGAAATCTGTTTTATATCTTTGTAATACACTGATAAACACCAAAACCAGGTGGTGATGAAAAGTCACATGATAAACAGCTTTTAAATATTAATATGTATAGAAGGTGCACAGTGTCATTCACACAAACACTAAACACCATCATGTAAACACATGAAAATGAAATAATGCAATAAACATTAATTTAACAACATTAGATGTAGAATACAACTCTAATGTACAAACCTGCTAAGAAAAAACTAAGAAGAAAGAGTTATTTCAACAACAAAAAACTTTGTTGTCAATTTATGGTAATTTTTACAGTCTTTTACCTTTAACCATTTAACAGGTTTTTACTGTTAAATTCACTGTCATTTTTTACGGTGTAGGACACCAATGATTTTTGGTAATTGACATTGCTAATGGGCTTTTGGTCAATGCTACTAGCTATTTTTTCTTTGCAAAAATATTTTGAAAGATTTTGATCCAACACCCTTATGGTATCAGTCACATCTAGCTGCTGTGAGACGCATCTGATTTCTGGAAGCTGAGATTGTTTTTGAAGATGTATCTACAGGTTTAATTAAAAGTTGTGCAGATAAGCTGCAGTTAGGTTCAGGGGTCGGTTGCATAAAAGATTACCCTTTGGTTAACTGATGGTTGGTCAAACTAGTACTTAAGACACTGTCTTAACATAGAGGCTAAGTTTATGCAACTGGCTCCAGGGCTCAATGACTAGACTCCTGAGGCTTGAATAGTTTTTAAGAAATTGACACGAGTAGCATTCGCGCTGGATATATCAGACGCAGCGGCGGAGATTTTGCATTGGTTACATGACAACTTGTTAACCCAAGAATGGGAAAATCAGAATAGCTATTATTCTCTGCAACCCACACCATGACTCAAGGCTTTTGCCTTGTTTATACAGTTCAGACAGTCTTTAAGGCTTTGCAAAGCGAGTCTTTGTAATGTTGATGTTAACTATTCGCTGTCTACACTTTGTAAATGCATTGCGTTGCATGATTGTCTATTGAGCAGCAGCTGGTCCACGATGCTAAAATTGCCAAACATCATTTTTGGGATTCATCTGAACTAATTCCAGATGGTCAAGAGGGTGCAGAGCTGATAAGAGATTTTTAAAGCATTTAGACAATTTGGAACTCTAAATTATAATTCGGTTTTCTGCGCTGTTCATCTTTTGTGAACAATGGGGAATGCAAAGCAGGTTGAGCAGTAACTCCAGACTAAAAGTCTCAGTCTCAGTTAATTTGGTTGCTCTAAATGTGAGTTGGCAAACGGCTAAACAGCGTAAATGCTGAGTTACATGTTGTGCATGACTTTGGAGCAGGTTGGTGGCAGAGTGATGTCAAAAGACAATTTGGCAGCCCTATTTCTATTTTAATTGGGGAAAACCTGCACCCTCAGGGCTGTTTTGTGAATTTGTGATTCTCTTTATGAAAAGCAAGGGTTACTGGGATGTTTTGGTTATAGTTGGCAAATTTTCACTCTCAAAAGGCACTGCTGGCTAAATATTGATTTAGAGGGGAACGTCAGACACTACTGATTCTGACTGGGAATACACTCTAATGGTCAGGTACAGTTTACACACCCCTTGCAGAATATGCAAAATGTTAATTATTTCACCAAAATAAGAGGGATCAGTGCATGTTATGTTTTATTTACTACTGACCTGAGTAAGATATTTCACATAAAAGATGTTCACATATAGTCCACAAGAGAAAACAATAGTTGAACTTATAAAAATGACCCTGTGCAAAAGTTTACACCCCCTTGATTCTTAACACTGTGTTGTTCCTGAATGACCCACAGCTGTGTTTTTTTGTTTAGTGATAGTTGTTCATGAGTCCCTTGTTTGTCCTGAACAGTTAAACTGTCTGCTGTTCATCAGAAAAAATCCTTCAGCTCCCACAAGTTCTTTGATTTTCCAACATTTTTGTGTATTTGAACCCTTTCCAACAATGACTGTATGATTTTGAGATCCATCTTTTCACACTGAGGACAACTGAGAGACTCATATGCAACTATTACAGAAGGTTCAAACACTCACTGATGCTCCAGAAGGACAAAACATGCATTAAGAGCCGGGGGTGAAAACTTTTGAACAGAATGGAAATGTTTACATTTTGCTAATTTTGCCTAAATCTCATATTTTTTTCATTTAGCACTGCCCTTCAGAAGCTACAGAAGATACTTGCATGTTTCCAAGAAGACAAAATTAGTTAAATTTACCATGATCTTCAAATTTCAACAGTTTTCACCCCCGGCTCTTAATGCATGTTTTTTCCTTCTGGAGCATCAGTGAGTGTTTGAACCTTCTGTAATAGTTGCATATGAGTCTCTCAGTTGTCCTCAGTGTGAAAAGATGGATCTCAAAATCATACAGTCATTGCTGGAAAGGGTTCAAATACACAAAAAATGCTGAAAAACCAAATAATTTGTAGGACTAAAAGGACTTTTCTGATGAACAGCAGACAGTTTAACTGTTCAGGACAAACAAGGGACTCATGAACAACTATCACTAAACAAAAAACACAGCGGTGGATCACTGTATTAAGAATCAAGGGTCAACTTTTGATCAGGGTCATTTTTATAAATTCAACTACTGTATTTTCTTGTGGACTTTTTGTGAACATCTTTTATGTGAAATATTTTACTCAGGTAAGTAGTAAATAAAACATAACGTGAATTTTATATGATCCCTCTTATTTTGGTTAAATAATTAACATTTTGCATATTCTGCAAGGGGTATGTAAACTTTTGAGCACAACTGTATGTCAGGAGGTCTGTGGACTTCACTGGATTTTAGTACCAACAATGACATTCATCATTTGAAAGGTTAATCACACTCTGAGGTCAAACTTGGCAAATGGCTAACATGGTTAGATGTGCTTCTATTAACATCAGTTATCCGCTCAGTTGCTATGAGAGATCTTGCTATGGCAGGTGTGCACTTAATTCAGATTTTCTTCTGATACATCGATTGGTTTTAACGAAGGCAGTTCCAGTTCAGGTTTTATGATGTGTGCAAACCTCCTCCAGAGGGGGACGGACATAAATTGTGCCAAAATTAAGAGTTTATCATTAGCAACCCCTTCAGATTTGAAATATGTAGGATTATTAAGCAAATTAAATTAGATGGATGCATATTAGACTTGTAGTTTTTGAATAATTTTGAATGAGAACTGTGTTCTTTGCTTATCTATCAGAGTCATAATAATTCCAACAAAGTTGTTTTTCTAAAGAACAGTCTGTTTTCCATTCTTATGTTTTGTGTTTTCGCAGATTAAGTCTGTTGGCGACCTTCGAGAAATTCGCCGAGTGGTTCGAGCCTTATCGTATGAAACGGTTTGTGTCGACAAACAAAGGCTAACAGAATAACAGGAACTTCAGGGAACGTCAGAGAGAGAGGGACGAAACTTTGCAATCTTCAAACTCAAGAACAAGCTACAGAAACGCTTCAAGAGCAGACTACTGAGACAACATTTCGAGAACTGACTGCTGAAATGACATTTCATGGGCTACAAAAGAGATATCAGTCATTTATATTGCTGAGTTTGTGTTCTTTAGTTTTTAACACACATACTGTATGTATTTTTAATCTGCAGAATCTGCAAAATGTTAATTCTTTTAGCAAAATAAGAGGGATCACACAAAATGCATGTTATTACTTATTTAGTACTGACCTGAATAAGATATTTTACAGTCCACAAGAGAAAACAATAGCTGAATTTATTTTATTACCCTTTTTGTTTAGTGATAGTTGTTCATGAGTCCCTTGTTTGTCCTGAACAGTTAAACTGTCTGCTGTTCTTCAGAAAAATCCTTCAGCTCCCACAAATTCTTTGGTTTTCCAGCATTTTTGTGTATTTGAACCCTTTCCAGCAACTGAGGACAACTGAGAGACTCATATGCAACTATTACAGAAGGTTCAAACACTCACTGATGCTCCAGAAGGAAAAAACATGCATTAAGAGCCTTTACCCCCGGCTCTTAATGCATGTTTTTGTGCACAACTTAATGTACAACTTTTGAACAGAATGGAAATGTGTACATTTTGCTCATTTTGCCTAAGTATCATATTTTTTTTTTCATTTAGCACTGCCCTTCAGAAGCTACAGAAGATACTTGCTTGTTTCCAAGAAGACAAAATTAGTTAAATTTACCATGATCTTCAAATTTCAAAAGTTTTCACCCCCAGCTCTTAATGCATGTTTTTTCCTTCTGGAGCATCAACATTTTTGCAATTAACTTTTTCAAATTCTTGGTTATACATTTATTTCTATTTGTATTACAAACCCTAAAAGCTTCCTGAATAAAGTATTATGTTTAAAATTGCTGTGTTGATAAAAATCTTCTTTCTGTTAAACAACACTTGGGAGTTATTTAAAAAATAATGAAATATTTTATAAGGGGCTAATAATTGTGTCTATATATATATATATATATATATATATATATATATATATATAATAACCTTAAAATAGTGTTACCCTTTTCTTTTTTCTAAGTTCTTCTATATTTATATATATATATATATATATATATATATATATATAACACATTTTAAAAACATTATTGCTTACATATTACAATGTTCCTTTTCTTTCCAGTGTATCTAACTAAATATTACTGCAATACAAACTTGTGTAAAAATGTATTATATTTATTTGTAATACTGATTTTAAAACGTTACTGTTTTTTGTATTTTTTTTTTCTGCTTTTCAATTTAAATTGTCACATAAAATATGTTAAATATATTAGTTTAAAAAACATCCAAGCCTTAAAAAAGTATTCAAATTAATGTGATGTTGAAAAGTCTATTTTCTAGAGTTGCTTTAATATTAGATTTTTTTAATTATTTGTTTTGTATTTGTTTTTCTGTAAAATTTTGGAAACTGGGAAGCATGATATATATATATATATATATATATATATGTATTTTAATTATTTGTTTTTCTTTCTCACATTCAAAAACTATTACACACGTAAAATACGTACACACTGTATGTTTCATCCCATAATTTATTGATTAATATAGACATATACATGATACTGTGATCAATAATATAACAAAATAGAGAATGTGAGGAATATGAGCTGAACATTCGGCTGCAAAGCATCGTTAGTGTGTGTTTCTCACAGATAAAACCGACACAGACTGACGTTCGGACGACAAACGTGCAGCGACTGCATTCAGATCAGACAAACAGTGCATAAACCTCCATTTACGACCACAGATTCACAGCATTCACAACCTCAGAGTTAGTCGCCAGGAGCTACGCTGGTTCATTAATAGCAGAGGAAAAAGCATCACAGTGTTACATGACATCTCAGTAAAAACGAATAAATAACGACATTAATATATTAATAATTCAGATTTTTGGTTGTAAGTCTATAGACTACAGTCTAAAAATAACACTTTTGTCTTCACTACTCAGTAATGCCTTTGATTTTGATTTAGTTCACAAAGAAATCTGACTTCAATCACACAGTAATTCACAGTCTAAGTCACAGGCGGTTTGCTACATCATTCGTTAGTACAGTAAGGAGGTTAGTAGGTTTGGTTTTGCGGGTCATAAAGCTGCGTTTGATGGCTAATGGCTCACTAAATGGTTAATTATTGGGTTTTCACACTTGTATGCATTTCAGCAAATGTGGGTCAATGTAGGTGGAACAATCAGAGCGCAACTAGACTTGTTTCTAGACAAAATATCTAAAAAATTCTTAAATCAAGAAGGATTTTCTAGACAAGTAAAACTTATTGTCTTGTTTTCAGAAAAAAGAAGTCAAAATTAAGTGAGGTTTTGCTTAAAACAAGCAAAATAATCTGCCAATGGGGTAAGCAAAATGATCTTATTTCAAGCAGAAGACTAGATTATTTTGCTTACCCCATTGGCAGATTATTTTGCTTGTTTCAAGCAAAACCTCACTTAATTTTGACTTCTTTTTTCTGAAAACAAGACATTATCGTGTACTTGTCTTGAAAATAATTCTTGATTTAAGAATTTTTAGATATTTCGCCTGGAAACAAGACAAAATATCTAAGCTAGAAAAGCATTTTTTTGCAGTGTATCTAACCTGAAAAATTGCAAACGTCAAACTTTGTGCCTTTCGTGTTTCTGACAATTCTGACAACTTAAACTCATATCTATATAATCACATCTCGCAATGCAGAGTTTACATCTTGCGATTTACTTTCATCTCATGCACTCTTATAAATAAAAATGCTTCTGAATGCCAAAGAAGAACCTTTTTTTTTCTAAACGGTTCCATCTGAAGAACCTTTCTGTTTCACAAAAGGTCCTTTGTGGCGAAAGAAGGTTCTTCAGATTATAAAAAGGTAAAACAAAGAGACTAAATTTGACTAAATGGTCCTTTGTGGAACCAAAAATGGTTCTTCTATGGCCTTTTAAAGCACCTTCATTTTAACCCTCTGTGGTACAGAGTTGCCATATGGCAACAATTAATTTCCACTGATTTCCTTGTTATTCTGAATAAAATACAATATATTGTAATATTCTAATTAAAAGGGCAGCCCTAAGGTAGTCAGTGATGTGCTGTTTTTAAGTAAAATGATATTTGAATGTTCCTACAAAATAATATTTTCCCAGTGTCAGCCTCACATGCAGGACACCGGTTGAAGTGCTCCAGAAATGGCTCAGTTAACCTCATTTCTGAACGTCTCTTCTCAAGGGGGATTTTTTTGCATCATCTTTAGTTGGTAAATTACATTTTTATATTCACAAATCAACATTATCTAACATAGTTTTACTGTAAAATGAGAAAATATCGATGTTGCCATATGGCACAGTGGAATTGAAGTAATGTATTTCCCCACTGGGATTTTTTTATAAATAATAAAATCAGTAATTTGATTGCAGTTATTTATTAATTTGAAGTGTTTATTGTAGTATAGTTGTATTTATGTATAAATAAGAATTCAGAAAATGAAAACTGCAATATTTGACAGAAAGGGCGACAGGAAGAGTGCAATGGCTCTTCCATGTGATGACAATGAGAATAAGTGTGTATAGGTGTCTTCATGTGCGTGTGGCAGATCTTGAGGGACATCAATAATGGATGCATTAATTTCTAAAAAGAAATGTGCATTTGAATTGAAAAGAAAAATCATAATTTAATTATTTTCCATTGTGGTACTGTGTTGCCATACGGCAACGATGACCTAAATACTCCCCCAAAAAGTGTTTTTCTCAAAAATCTTTTTGATGTGTATAATTGAAGCTAGTTAAAACTTATGTGAAAAATATTTCATGGTTGGAACATAATGCGTACCATAGAGGGTTAAGAGTGTAATTCTGAAAATTGCAAGAAACAGGTCAGATATAAACTTTGTAAGAAAAATGTTGCAATTGTTCATTTTACTTTATATCCCATAGTGGAAATGTTCATGCAGTGACCATAAACTGTTCGTCTTCTGTAGATCTCATTTAGTTACATGCATTAAGGTTATTTTTGGTGCATTTTGATGTTTGACAACTTTTGTTCACTGTCTGCTTTCAATGTCTGAAGCAGAACAGTGAAAATCCTTTAGCATGTGATGTTTGTGTTTTCCAAATGGGTTTGGACTGAGTAAATAATGACAGAACTCTTCCTCCAGTGAAGGACTCAATACTGACCTCTGCTGATTTCTACAAGTAAATGTCTTCGATTCTTTTAACACCAATGGTAAAAATCAACTAAGATGTGTGGAAGTAAGACTGAAGCATGTGTGAAGCCCGTGATGCATTTCACAGAAGAGCCCTAATGGTTCAATCCAGTCAAGCGCTACCGTATTAACCTCAAGAGCACAACACATTATTATAGATCGGCGTTTCACACAATATCAAGACCGTAGACGTATACACTCAGAAAAAAAGATGAATTTGGAAGATTTTAAACCTTAGTTTCTTCAGTGTTCTTATTTTACCCCTTGTTTTGAGCATAAATTGAGCCAATTTGTCAATGAGGTATAAAATAAACTTTGAAAACAATTGAAAGTTTTTAAAGGCTGTTTTTTGGGAAAAACACTATTTATGCTTGGATGCCTGATGGATACATCACAAGGTTTTTGTAATCGAGCTTTGCACCAAATTACAGCAGATTCTGCTTGGTAATTATGAATCAATCACAGTCCGTTGTCTAAACTAAAGGTCTGATTTAATCCAAGCGTCACGTCATTCAGATTGCATTCTAGACGTCTACGGTCTGGATCTGTGTTGGAGGACCTGTGCTAGTTTTCTTGCACTAAACATGGTCCTGGACTAAACAATACTGATTCTCCACTGAATATGGCGTTTAGTTCAGGAAAACAGCCCAGGATCCACGCGTCTGGAGTCTAGAGGAGCTGCTGCTGCTGCTGCCCTTGTGTCTCGCTTTGGAATAAGTGAAGGGTTTGAGAGGCAGAATCAGTCCAGTGGATGAGCTCCAGCAGAACTCTGTAGGTCCAGAGTTTAGCAGCAAAACTATCATCCACTTCATCCTGACCCTGAAAATGACAGCAGACACAACAACATGAGACAAAACCGAGCCTTACTGTGAACTCAGAGGTGCACTCATTTTTGTGCTTTTATCAAAAACGCAAGTAACCTCCAGTTTTGGGGAAAGTTACTTTTAAAAGTAATGCATTACAATATTGCGTTACTCCCTAAAAAAGTGACAAATTGCACTGCAAAAAACGCTTGTGTCTTGTTTCTAGACAAAATATCTAAAAAGGATTTTCTAGACAGGTACACGTTAATGTCTTGTTTTCAGAAAAAAGAAGTTCAAATTAAGTGAGTTTTTGCTTGAAACAAGCAAAATAATCTGCCAATGGGGTAAGCAAAATAATCTTATTCCAAGCAAAAGACTAAATTTTTTCGCTTACCCCATTGGCAGATTATTTTGCTTGTTTCAAGCAAAAACTCACTTAATTTGAACTTATTTTTTCTGAAAACAAGACATTAACGTGTACTTGTCTAGAAAATAATAACTGATTTAAGAATTATGCGATATTTCGTCTGGAAACAAGACAAAAAATCTAAGATAGAAAAGCATTTTTTGCAGTGTACGTTACTTTTCATGGAAAGTAATGCGAGACTTTCTTACTTTTGCATTACTTTTTAAATCTGGGCAGGGCTTGTTTGTTTTTAATATAAAAACGTTAGATTCTTATCAAATGTAAAAGCCCTTTCACACCAAAATGAAATGAAGTGAATAAGCCTAAGGCGAAAGGAAAATTAAATTGCTGTCTGTACAGTAGAACTGTAGGAAAAGAAAGATCAACACTCTTCAGCAATGAGAAAGAAAGCACAAATGTTAATCTAAATAAAGTTTTGCTTATTACACTGCAAAAAATGCTTTTCTTACTTTGATTTTTTGTCTTGTTTCTAGCCAAAATATCTAAAAGTTCTTAAATCAAGAATATTTTCTGAAAACAAGTCAAAATTAAGTGTGTTTTTGCTTGAAATAAGCAAAATAATCTCCCAATGGGGTAAGCTAAATATTCTTGTTTTCTATTTGAAATAAGATTTTTTTGCTTACCCCATTGGCAGATTATTTTGCTTGTTCTACACAAAAACTCACTTAATTTTGACTTGACTTTTTCTGAAACAAGAAAATAATTATTTACTTGTCTAGAAAATCCTTCTTGATTTAAGAATTTTTTATATTTTGGCTGGAAACAAAACAAAAAATGTAAGTAAAGTGTTTTTGCAGTGTACGGTTGAATTGGATCAAAGGTCAGCAGCAAAGTCATTGGTTAATAAAATGGGATTAAATACATAAAGGAAGCAAAAAGTAACCGGTTGAAAAACTTACTCAGATATTTTCTTGGAAATGAAAAAGTAATGCGTTACTTTACTAGTTATTGAAAGAAGTAATATTATTACGTAACTGCATTTATTTATAAATACTAGTGCTGTCAAACGATTAATCAAAATAAAAGTATATTTGTGTACTATGTACATTTATTATGTATATATAAATACACACACATGCATGTATATATTAAGAAAAAATATTTTGTATTTATATCTAAAATATTAATATTTATTTAGAATCTAAATTGTATACAGGTATAAATATAGAGACATATAAATATTTTGTTTTAATATATACATGTATGTGTGTGTATTTATATGTACATAATAAATACACAAAGTAAACACACATGTAGTATGTAAACATCAACGTTTATTTTGGATGTGATTAATCGTTTGACAGCCCTAATAAATACACACTAAAAACACTAACATTGTGAAATATTATGACTTTAGTATATAAACCGTGATAGGCTAACATTAGCCAAAAGTCTGGAGTCAGAAAGATTAAAAAACAAAAAATATTACTTTTATTTATCAAGGACGCATTCAATTGATCAAAACACATTTCTAATGAATAGATTTCTATTTCAAATAAATGCTGTTCTTTAATTAATCGGTGAATCTTAAAAAAATATTGTGTTTCCACAAAAAATATTGTGCCGTTTTTAACATTTATAATAATTAGAAATGTTTGTTGAGTTGAATTCTGAAGGATCATGTGACACTGAAGACTGGAGTAATGGCTGAAAATTCACAGCAATCAATTACCGTGGAACAGATATTCGCAGCGGTTTGAAACTGTAATAATATTTCAGTGTTTTTACTTTAAATAAACAGCAAGCAGAAGAAACTTCTTTCCAAAACATAAAAAATCTTAAGTATTTCAAACATTTGCGAATGCAATAGTCACCAAATGAAAGGAAAAAAAATGTAATAAAATAAAAAACTCAATTTAACATCCTGCTGTTTAGAAACAAATTACAGTCACAGTGGCTTTAAACAAATATAACTGCACTTTTCTTTGTGTGTGTGTGAACAGAGTTAAATAAAGTCATCAGCAGTCTGTATCCACAGAGGTTCTAGATAAAATACAAATTTACACACCCACTCTGTGGTCAATTTCAGGCGTCACAAGGCACAGAAATAGATGAGACGCGCACTTCACGCCAACACACTCAGATCCAACGTAAAGTGACTTTCTGATCACGAGCCAAATGTCTGTTCATAGGAAACGTCCACAAACATTCATTTGGTTCACTGTGACCGGCTTCATTTACTCGCGTGCGAAGGAAAGCGCTCGTCTGCCGCACATCCTGACGTAGGAGATCCGCTGGACAGTGTTGGAGGGTCTGCAACTAAAAGTAGCAACGCTACTAACTTACCTACAAGAGTCAGTCTGACTGCAGATCAGCTGTTTTAAAATAGTGCAGCTGTTACAGTAACACACCGCTTTCCCAAACAGTGTCCTGTGACTTCACTGCTAATGAGCCGATGCCATAAATAAACACGAGCTCCTAAATTTATCTTTCATTTTTACAGGAAATGTGTATTTTTGAAATGTTCAATCTTAACTATTACTGTTAGTGTATTTTATGTAACAATATGTGACCCTGGACCACAAAACAAGTGTCAATTTTTTGAAATTGAGATTTGTATATCATCTGAAAGTTGAATAAATAAGCTCTTCATTTATGTATGTTAGGATAATAATTGGCCGAGATACAGTTATTTAAAAAACCTGAAATCTGAGGGTGCAAAAAAAGAACTCGCCTTTAAAGTTGTCCAAAAGAAGTTCTTAGCAATGCATATTACTAATCAAAAATTAAGTTTTGATATATTTACGGTAGGAAATTTACAAAGTATCTTAATGGAACATGATCTTAATATCCTAATGATTTTTGGCATCAAAGAAAAATTAATCATTTTGACCCATACTATGCAGTTGTGCTCAAAAGTTTACATACCCCTTGCAGAATCTGCAAAATGTTGATTCTTTTAGCAAAATAAGAGGGATCATACAAAATGCATGTTATTTTTTATTTAGTACTGACCTGAATAAGATATTTCACATAAAAGACATTTACATATAGTCCACAAGAAAATACAATGGTTGAATTTATAAAAATGACCCTGTTCAAAAGTTTACACTCCCTTGATTCTTAATACTGTGTTTTTCCTGAATGACCCACAGCTGTTTTTTTTTGTTTAGTGATAGTTGTTCATGAGTCCCTTGTTTGTCCTGAACAGTTAAACTGTCTGCTGTTCTTCAGAAAAATCCTTCAGCTCACACAAATTCTTTGGTTTTCCAGCATTTTTGTGTATTTGAACCCTTTCCAACAATGACTGTCTGATTTTGAGATCCATCTTTTCACACTGAGGACAACTGAGAGACTCATATGCAACTATTACAGAAGGTTCAAACACTCACTGATGCTCCAGAAGGAAAAAACATACATTAAGAGCCGGGGGTGAAAACTTTTGAACAGAATGGAAATGTGTACATTTTGCTCGTTTTGCCTAAATATCATATTTTTTTCATTTAGCACTGCCCTTCAGAAGCTACAGAAGATTCTTGCATGTTTCCAAGAAGACAAAAATAGTTAAATTTACCATGATCTTCAATTTTCAAAAGTTTTCACCCCCGGCTCTTAATGCATGTTTTTTCCTTCTGGAGCATCAGTGAGTGTTTGAATCTTCTGTAATAGTTGCATATGAGTCTCTCAGTTGTCCTCAGTGTGAAAAGATGGATCTCAAAATCAGACAGTCATTGTTGGAAAGGGTTCAAATACACAAAAATGCTGGAAAACCAAAGAATTTGTGGGAGCTGAAGGATTTTTCTGAAGAACAGCAGACAGTTTAACTGTTCAGGACAAACAAGGGACTCATGAACAACTATCACTAAACAAAAAACACAGCTGTGGGTCATTCAGGAACAACACAGTATTAAGAATCAAGGGGATGTAAACTTATGAACAGGGTCATTTTTATAAATTCAGCTATTGTTTTCTCTTGTGGACTATATGTAAATGTATTTTATGTAAAATATCTTATTCAGGTCAGTACTAAATAAAAAATAACATGCATTTTGTATGATCCCTCTTATTTTGCTAAAAGAATTAACATTTTGCAGATTCTGCAAGGGGTATGTAAACTTGAGCACAACTGTACCTGTGCTACTTAAGACTGGTTTTGTGGTCCGTGTGTGTTATAATGTACAGCTTTTCTAGTATACAACAATGTACTTGTATTCCAAGTTTAATGCATTTACTCTAATCAGAGATTCCTTCAACAACACTAATTGTTCTAATATCTAAGGTTAATTAAATATGAAAAATACTAAATAAAAACTATATTAAATAAGAATAATGAAATTACAATTATGTCATGAAACGCTGCAATAAATAAACATACAGTGAAATCAGCATTTATTTAGACTCTGCCCTGAGAGATAAGAGGCAAAAGTGGCATTCGCATTGTATTTCAGGTCATTGTTACATAAATGCATGCAATTTATTTCACACCCAATTTATGTATTTGTTCTCACTTTTTATTATGGTTATATTTGTTGCTTGCAATATTACGCATTTAATTATTTTGTGATATATTGCTTCGTTTTTGCTTTTCATTTCATATTTCAAGGGTTTTTTCACACCTACATTTTATACTTTTATTTATTTATTCATTACATGACATTTTTTTTTAATTAGTCTCTCTATAGTATTTAACCTTTTAACAGTCAGCCATCCCTCAGAGGGACCTTCGTTTACTTCACTTTATTACAATTAAATCCTATTCTAATCATGACTATTTATCGTTTTAAAGGTCTAAATAGATATTTCACCGCTGTTTTATGTTACAAATGATGTAGGAACAGTAATAAGATTAATTTATGACAAGAGTGCACCTTGCACCTTCTGACCTTTGTCAACGAAAGTCTGTTTCGTTGCCTTTTTGTTTTAGAAATGATCATAAATCATATATCGATTGACAGTTCACAATTCGGAAAAACATTTTAAAATCTGACACTGCATTACCATGGAAATGGTACTTCAAAATCATATTAGAAAACGTATTTGTTCATGAATTATAACAATTTAAGTTTGGATAGTGCACTTTCACGTCTATGTTCATAAATGGGGGTGACAGTTAAAGTATGGCAAGCCATTTTGACTTATTCAGTCGCTGGATATGAATTCTTGATATCAACAATTCAATTTTCACTAGTTAAAATTATAATTCTTGATATCAGAAATTAGATTTTTACTAGTAACAATGGCAATTTTTGATATCAGGAATTACATTTCCACTAGTAAAAAGGTTAATTATTGATATCAACAATTGAATTTCAACTAGTAAACACTATAATTGTTGATATGAAGAATTGTATTTTCACTAGTTAAATGTCACCATAGACTCCCATTCAAATTTAATTGTTGATATCAAGAATTGGTTACTAGTTAAAATGTCAATTTCACGTATCAGAAATACAATTCTCACTAGTAAAACCTTTATTTTTGATATCAATAATTACATTGTTACTAGTAAAAATGCCTGATATCAAGATTTCAGTTGTCACTAGTTGAAATGTCAATTGTTGATATCTGTAAATGCATTTCAACATGTTACATTTCTTATTTCTGATATCTGAAAATGTATTTGTGTTATCAATAATTAGGAGAGTAGTTTCAGATATCTAAAATGGCATTTGCACTAGTAACAATCCCATTCATGATATCAGAAATGAACATCGTCACTAGTAGCAGTTGAATTGTTGATATCAAGAATGGACATCTGCACTAGTAACAATGTAATTATTGATATCAAAAAATAAAGCTTTTTACTAGTGAGAATTATATTTCTGGTGTGAAATTGACATTAGTCAATTAGTCAACTAGTAATCAATTCTTGAGAACAACAAGTAAATTTGAATGGGAGTCTATGGTGACATTTAACTAGTGAAAATACAATTCTTGATATCAACAATTATAGTGTTTACTAGTTGAAATGTAATTGTTGATATCAATAATTAACCTTTTTACTAGTGGAAATGTACTTCCTGATATCAACATTTGCCATTGTTACTAGTAAAAATACAATTCTGAATCCAGAATTATAATTGTAACCACTGAAAATTGAATTGTTGATATCAAGAATTCATATCCTGCGAATGAATAAAAGTCAAAATGGCTTGCCATACTGTTTCTAGTAAAAATGCCAATTCCTGATATCAAGATTTCAATTGTTACTAGTTGAAATGTCAATTGTTGAAATCTGTAAATGTATTTCAACATGTTACATTTCTTATTTCTGATATCTGAAAATGTATTTGTGTTATCAATAATTAGGATATCTAAATTTAGATATCTAAAATGGCATTTGCACTAGGAACAATCCCATTCATGATATCAGAAATGAACATTTGCACTAGTAACAATGTAATTATTGATATCAAAAATAACATTTTTACTAGTGAGAATTATATTTCTGATGTGAAATTGACATTTTAACTAGTAATCAATTAATTCTTGATATCAACAGTTAAATTTGAATGGGAGACATTTAACTAGTGAAAATACAATTATAGTGTTTACTAGTTGAAATGTAATTGTTGATATCAATAATTAACCTTTTTACTAGTGCAAATGTAATTCCTGATATTAACATTTGCCATTGTTACTAGTAAAAATCAAATTTCTGAATCAAGAATTATAATTGTAACCACTGAAAATTAAATTGTTGATATCAAGAATTCATATCCTGTGAATGATTAAAAGTCAAAATGGCTTGCCATACTGTTACTAGTAAACATGCCAATTCCTGATATCAAGATTTCAATTGTTACTAGTTGAAATGTCAATTGTTGATATCTGTAAATGTATTTCAGCATGTTACATTTCATATTTCTGATATCTGAACATTTATTTCTGTTATTAATAATTAGGAGAGTAATTTCAGATATCTAAAATGGCGATATCAGAAATGAACATTGTCACTAGTAGCAGCTGAATTGTTGATAAAGGTTTTTACTAGTGAGAATTATATTTCTGATGTGAAATTGACATTTTAACTAGTAACCAATTCTTGATATCAACAATTAAATTTGAATGGGAGTCTATGGTGACATTTAACTAGTGAAAATACAATTCTTCATATCAACAATTATAGTGTTTACTAGTTGAAATGTAATTGTTGATATCAATAATTAACCTTTTTACTAGTGGAAATGTAATTCCTGATATCAACAATTGCCATTGTTACTAGTAAGAATCTAATTTCTGCTATCAAGAATTATAATTGTAACCATTGAAAATTGAATTGTTGATATCAAGTATTTATATCCTGCGAATAAGTAAAAGTCAAAACGGCTTGCCATAAAAGGGTTAAATTAGATCCAGCTGAATTGAATTGTTTCACAGGCGGTGTTGTGAATAGGCTTTCGCTTGGCTTTTCGCACAACGGCGCTGTCAGGTTGCGGAGAGCCTGTGATTTACAGGAATAGGGATTTAGGGTTTAGCGGTGCGCTTGGGAAGGGTTTGATGAGCGTCCAAATGCTTATCTCTGCTTCTGTGTCCACTCCAGCGGACCAAATAATACAGCATGGGATACAGAGTACAGGACGGCATGATGGTATTAACTGAAAAAAACATTCCTTTCAAGCAGCATGTCAATGCGAACAATGAGAATGATTCAGCAAAGATATAAGCAGCTTTAAACTAGTAAAGCAGAAACTGTAGTGACTGATATTCTGCCATTTTGATAATAACTGTGCCCACTCAGCTTATTCTTGTGTAATTTAGCTAATAACTTTGATTAAGCAAGACGCTACATTATAAACATTATAATTAATATAAAACTGTCAACAGACAGAAAAACTTTCTTTTTAGGAATAAATGTTATAATAAAAAAATCATGTGAATGGCCACAAAACCAGTCATATGGGTAAATTTTTCGAAATTGAGATTTTTACATCATATGAAAGTTGAATAAATAGGCTTTCCGTTCATGTATGGTTTGTTAGGATCGGACAATATTTAGATACAACTACTTGAAAATCTTCGATCTGAGGGTGCAAACAAAATCTAAACACTGAGAAAATCACCTTTAAAGTTGTCCAAATGAAGTTCTTAGCAATGCATATTACTTCTCAAAAATTAAGTTTTGATATATTTAGAGTAGGAAATTTACTAAATCTCTTCATAGAACATGATCTTTACTTAATATCCTAATGATTTTTGGCATAAAAGAAAAAACAATAATTTTGACCCATACAAGTATTTTTGTCTATTGCTACAAATATACCCCAGCGACTTGAGACTGGTTTTGTGGTCCAGGGTCACATATCAACAAACCCCTCTATAAAACTCTTAAGATTATAAAGAGGAATAAAACTACCAAGTCTGGTGTTTGTATGATCTGCTGAAGTGGAGAAACAAACTCATTTTGAGAAAAACAACTTAATAAAAACATTTGTCCTCATGCAGAACATGCTAAATGTTAAAGCTTTTACCAAAATAAGAGAGATTATGAAAACTGTATGTTATTTTATATTTAACACTGACCTGAATAACCTATTTAACATAACATGTGTTTATATATACACTTCACAACTGAATTTAAATAAATAACCCTGTTCAAAAGTTTGCATGCCCTTGAAACTTAATACTGTGTGTCGTTTTCTAGATGATCCACAATTTTTTATGTTTAGTGATAGTTGTTCATGAGTCCCTTGTTCGTCCTGAACAGTTAAACTGTCTGCTGTTCTTCAGAAAAATCCTTCAGCTCCCACAAATTCTTTGGTTTTCCAGCATTTTTTTGTATTTGAACCCTTTCCAGCAATGACTGTATGATTTTGAGATCCATCTTTTCACACTGAGGACAACTGAGAGACTCATATGCAACTATTACAGAAGGTTCAAACACTCACTGATGCTCCAGAAGGACAAAACATACATTAAGAGCCGGGGGTGAAAACTTTTGAACAGAATGGAAATGTGTGCATTTTGCTAATTTTGCCTAAATATCATATTTTTTTCATTTAGTACTGCCCTTCAGAAGCTACAGAAGATACTTACATGTTTCCAAGAAGACAAAATTAGTTACATTTACCATGATCTTCAATTTTCAAAACTTTTCACCCCCGGCTCTTAATGCATGTTTTCTCCTTCTGGAGCATCAGTGAGTGTTTGAACCTTCTGTAATAGTTGCATATGAGTCTCTCAGTTGTCCTCAGTGTGAAAAGATGGATCTCAAAATCATACAGTCATTGTTGGAAAGGGTTCAAATACACAAAAATGCTGGAAAACCAAAGAATTTGTGGGAGCTGAAGGATTTTTCTGATGAACAGCAGACAGTTTAACTGTTCAGGACAAACAAGGGACTCATGAACAACTATCACTAAACAAAAAACACAGCTGTGGATCATTTAGGAACAACACAGTATTAAGAATCAAGGGGATGTAAACTTTTGAACAGGGTCATTTTTATAAATTCAACTATTGTTTTCTCTTGTGGACTATATGTAAATGTATTTTATGTAAAATATCTTATTCAGGTCAGATAAAAATAACATGCATTTTGCATGATTCCTCTTATTTTGCTAAAATAATTAACATTTTGCACATTATGTAAACTTTTGACTTCAACTGTATATGTATTGTAATTCAAATCCGCAGATGCACATGGTTAAAGAGAAATAATTAAATTTTTTAAAATTAAGATTTATACATGCTGACAATACTTGGATGAGATACAACTATTTGAAAATCTCGAATTAAAATATTGAGAAAATCACCTTTAAATTTGACCAAATGAAGTTCTTAGCAATGCATATTACTAATCAAAAATTAACTTTTAATATATTTATAGTAGGAAATGTAATAAATATCTTAATATCCTAATGATTTTTGGCATAAAGGAAAAATCTATCATTCTGACTCCTACAATGTTTGTTGGCTATTGCTACAAATATACCTGTGCTACTTAGGACTGGTTTTGTGCTCCAGGTTCACATATACGAACAACCCCTCGGTAAAAATCTTCAGAATATAGAAATGAATAAAACTGCTAAGTTTGGTGTAAGTTCTGCTGAAGTAGAGAAACAAACTAATTTTGAGAAAACGCCCTCATAAAGATATGTATTATAATTTAAAATCTACTGAAACAAACAGACAGAATGCAAAAATAAAACCAGGCAAATTATACATCAACAAACCCCACAGTAAAAGCCTTCACAACATAGATATGAATAAAACTGCTAAGTTTGGTGTGAACTCATTTTGTGAAAACTGCCTTTAAAGGTATAACAGCAATTGAAATCGACAGACGCAAACAGCTTTTGTCTGCAGCGTCTTGCCTTAAAGGACTAGCTCAATTCCAGAACAAAAATGTACAGATAATGTACTCACCCCCTTGTCATCCAAGATGTTCATGTCTTTCTTTCTTCAGTCATAAAGAAATTGTTTTTTGAGAAAAAAACCCTTAGACAAACAAACAGAGTTTCCCTACTGTCTTACAATGACAGCTGTCAGTGTCAAACCTTGTCTGAAGATGTTTTTGATCAATTTTGAACACAGAAGGACCACCTCTCATCGAGGAGCGTTCAAGTAGGGCTTTAATATGCCATGGAGAGATATAGAAATGATTTTCAAAAAAATGTGACCCTGGACCACAAAACCAGTCATAAGGGTCAATTTTTCGAAATCTGAACTCTGAATAAAGAACCTTTCCATTGATGTATGGTTTGTTAGGATCGGACAATATTTGTCTGAGATACAACTATTTAAAAATCTGGAATCTGAGGGTGCAAACACATCTAAATATTGAGAAAATCACCTTTAAAGTTGTTCAAATGAAGTTCTTAGCAATGCATATTACTTTTCAAAAATTAAGTTGACATATTTACAGTAGGAAATTTACTAAATATCTTCATGGAACATGATCTTTACTTAATATCCTAATGATTTTTGACATAAAAGAAAAATCAATAATAAATTCCAAATTTCATTGCGTATCCTCTCAGGACACCTGGAATGAGTGTTACAGACACCTCAGGCACATCGTTTTATTATTTTTGTAGCATAAACAACATTAAAACGATGAGAGCTTCGGATCTACCAATGTTTCTCTATGGCGCTGAAACCTAATAAATAAAAAAAAAAATTAACAAATAAACAGCTTGTTTACATCGAACCAGAAGACACTCCCACTTTTGATGCAACTTGTGGATATTTTTTAACCTCAAATGCTCGTCTTGTCTAGTTCTGCAATGCTCATACATACTCTGTGAATTCTGCATTAGGGTATGTCCTCTCCTACGTTTTCTTCTACAATTTAAAAAATGCCCTACATTGCTGTTCTACCTTTTTTTTGTAAAGGACGTATGATCTTTGTATGTTCACCAGTGTTGGGGGTAACGCATTACAAATAACGCAAGTTAAGTAATAATATTACTTTTAAGTAACTTTAAAGTAATGCATTACTTTTTCCATTTCCAAGAAAAAACCCGAGTTACTTTTTCAAAAAAGTAACGGCAGTTACTTTTTGTTTTCTTTATGTATTTAATGCCATTTTATTAACCAATGGCTTTGCTGCTGACCTTTGATGCAATTCAACCGTACACTGCAAAAATACTTTTCTTACTGACATTTGTTGTCTTTTTCCAGCCAAAATATCCAAAAATTCTTAAATCAAGAAGGATTTTCTAGATTTTGTTTTTAAATTTTGGCTGGAAACAAGACAAAAAATCTAAGTAAGAAAAGCATTTTTTTGCAGTGTACTAATAAGCTAAACTTACTTTATATTAACTAACATTTGTTAGTTTTTTTTCCCCCTCATTGCTAAAGAGTGTTGAACTTTCTTTTCCTACAGTTCTACTGTACAGACATCAATTTAATTTTCCTTTAGCCTTAGGCTTATTCACTTCATTTCATTTTGGTCTTTTACATTTGCTAAGAATCAAACATTTTTATATTAAAAACAAACAAGCAAGCCCTGCCCAGATTTAAAAAGTAACGCAAAAGTAATGTAACGCATCACTTTCCATAAAAAGTAACTAAGTAACATAATTAGTTACTTTTTTAGGGAGTAACACAATATTGTAACGCATCACTTTCCATAAAAAGTAACTAAGTAACATAATTAGTTACTTTTTTAGGGAGTAACACAACATTGTAACATTACTTTTCATAAAAAGTAACAAAGTAACATAATTAGTTACTTTTTTAGGGAGTAACGCAATATTGTAACACATTACTTTCCATAAAAAGTAACAAAGTAACATAATTAGTTACTTTTTTAGGGAGTAACGCAATATTGTAACACATTACTTTTCATAAAAAGTAACAAAGCAACATAATTAGTTACTTTTTTAGGGAGTAACGCAATATTGTAACGCATCACTTTCCATAAAAAGTAACAAAGTAACATAATTAGTTACTTTTTTAGGGAGTAACGCAATATTGTAACACATTACTTTCCATAAAAAGTAACAAAGTAACATAATTAGTTACTTTTTTAGGGAGTAACGCAATATTGTAACACATTACTTTTCATAAAAAGTAACAAAGCAACATAATTAGTTACTTTTTTAGGGAGTAACGCAATATTGTAACGCATCACTTTCCATAAAAAGTAACTAAGTAACATAATTAGTTACTTTTTTAGGGAGTAACACAACATTGTAACATTACTTTTCATAAAAAGTAACAAAGTAACATAATTAGTTACTTTTTTAGGGAGTAACGCAATATTGTAACACATTACTTTCCATAAAAAGTAACAAAGTAACATAATTAGTTACTTTTTTAGGGAGTAACGCAATATTGTAACACATTACTTTCCATAAAAAGTAACAAAGTAACATAATTAGTTACTTTTTTGGGAGCAACGCGACATTGTAACGCATTACTTTTAAAAGTAACTTTCCCCAACACTGATGTTCACTTTGTAAACACTGGGTCGGTTTTTCTGCAGCAATGTAGGGTGATTTTGAAGTTGGGGAAGAAAGCAAGATGGGAGATTTTCGACATACCCTAACTACGACGAGCATTTGAGGTTGTATTTATTTGTATTTAAATTGTCAATTTGTTTAGAAAATAACCCATCGTTATGCTAGATAAGATCCTTATTCCTTGGCTGGGATCATGTATAGCCCTTTGAAGCTCCATTTAAACTGCATTTTGGAAGTTCATATAATTCCAACATGGAGAAAAAATCCTGAAATGTTTTCCTCAGAAAACAATTTCTTTACGACTGAAGAAACAAAAGACATGAATATCCTGGATGACAAGGAGGTAAGTACATTATCTGTAAATTTTTGCCCTGGAATTAAATTAGAAGTAGACTTCAGTTGCTGTTATATCTTTAAAGGCGGTTTTCACAAAATGAGTTAGCAGCACTTAAACGGGGTGAGTATGTTATCTGTAAATTTTTGTTCTGGAGGTGAACCAATCCTTTAACCCATTACCTGTCACTCCCATTTTTGAACATAGACATGAAAATGCAGTATTCAAACCCACATTTTTTTATAATTCATGTAATATAATTCATTTATTTTAATAATAAAAGGTAATGACCTTTCAGATGGTATTTAATTAAAAATCTCTTTAAAATCTATAATACCTTAAGCTTATTTGATATTTTATCTTTGCTATTATTGGATATTAAGGCTCCTGCAATTCTGGCCAAATTAAAGAAACTATGTGTGTGAATTTGCACATGCTATAGGCCTAATCTAAACATCATTAATGTGTTTAAAATAAAACAATAAAAGAGATTAATTAGTGAAATTAAAGAATAATTTATAAAAAATGCGAATGATCAGTAATTGTTAAATATTTAGATTTAATTTTAGATTCACATTTAAAAACATTTTTAAAACAATATATTTAGAATTATACACTTTTATAAAAAAAAAAAGCTAGTGGCAGCAAGTCTGTCTTGAATCGTTTATGTAATCCGAACTGATTGCACTGTATTTTATGTATGATCATTTTTATCCGTTTTAATTTATTTTAAATCAATTTTTTAAATAATTTTAAATGTTTTTATTGTTGTGATTATAACTTTATGATTATTTTAACTCCTCTTATTAGTGTTTTCAATTACCATCGTGTATGAAATGTGCTATATAAATAAACTTGCCTTGCCTAATCGATTCATTCAAACGGCTGTTCAAAAATAAAGATTCACTCAAAAATGAAACAGAAACGTTCCTGAAATAAGTAAGTCCTTATGTTAACGTTTGTATAAAATCTAAAATTAGTAATACTGTTGCATAAATTCAATTTCACGTTTGCAAACTCCCTTTAAAAAACTATAACTGGTCTTCGTGATCTCACAAACTTCCATTTTAATTAATGAGGCTACTGAGTCTATTATTTACATTGTCTCTATACTTTTTTGTTACAATAAGTGACAAAGCTGCAGTCTGTTTTCACAACCTGATGCTCACCAATAGAGAAGCATTTCTACTGGCTGAAGTGAAGTCTCCGATCAGTTGCGTGAAATGTCGTTTCCCCTCGAAATTCATTCCCCTGACTTTACATTTTACATTTGCATTTGTTGTTAATACTAATATACAGGGTTCCCACTCTAAGTCAAATGTCAAATTCCCTGACTTTTTCCTGACTTTCAGTGACTAAAAAGGTGAATTTCCATGACCTATAATGAACGGATCCATCTATTTGCAAGCTATATTTACTTATTCACAGACGTTTTTAGTACAAAACACACACATATACACTACTATACACTTTTTTTTTTGTGCTTTTACCTGTTAAATGCACTATTTCTACAGAAATTAATGTATGTTTTTTATGCTTTCATAACCATAACCTAACCATAACAATAGGCAAAACGTGTGAAACAACGCGATAAAACTAAATACGGTACAGAAAATTTACATTTTGATAAATGGAAACAAAAAATTTAAAGCATCAAACAAAAATCCCTGATTTTCCATGACTTTGACAAAAATAAATATTAAATTCCCTACTTTCAATGTCTGGAATAGACCTTTAAAAATTCCTAATATTCCAGAAATTCCATGATCCGTGGGAACCCTGAATATAAAATTTGTATTTATATCCTGCACTGTAGTGATTAAAATAATGTTAGAATAAAATCAAATTTTGAAAAACTGCATTTTCTGAAAAGCTAAAATCTCGCCTAGGGCACCAACAGAGCCTGGGCCGGCCCTGCTCTCTATGGCAGTTTTGCAGTCAGCCGTGCTCAGAGTATTGAGTTTGGCCAGAAACGCGCATCGGTGGCGTACCTCGGTGCACTGAAGCGGCGGAGACGGCGGGCAACCCCCTTCTCCGTTCTCCAGCAGGGCTGCGGTGCTGTGGACCAGATGGCCGAGCCGGTCCTTCACGGTCTTGCGCAGGCTTTCGTACTCTCCCTCCAGCTCCTCGCCCATCTCCTCCACCTCTCGGGTGATCAGACACTCCAGGAGCTCCTTGCAGCGGCGCAGGGCTGAGCGGACGTGTCCCACCTGCTCAGCGGTGGTCAGGGCCTCGGGGCAGAGGCCGAGGGCCACCAGACGCTCACCGTCCGGCACGTGATGGGACAGGAAGTTCTCCCGCTCTTTCTGAGGAGGAGGAGGAGAAGGGCTGTAATTAGTTATTACAGGAAAAGTGGCCCTTTAGAGGAAGATTAGTCACTCGGACCGCCCACTCCACGCTTACGGTTAATGCGGCATGATCCGCGTGTTCCCACATGCGCCCAAACCACCTGTAATTAACCAAAAGGCCCTCTGAGTCACACGCGCAAACGCATTCGATATCAATTATGCATCGCGTGTTGCGCCACCTCTTCAGGCGAGCCCAAAAATGGCTCTGACGTCTGCGCTGACAGCAATGCAACCGGTCGAATCATCATGCATGGCTTGGACTGCAGGACAAATCAACATTTAAAATGTAAAAACTAGCCCACGACTTTGAAACAATTCTCACTCAGAAGTTGCTAGTAAAATTCACAGCAGGTATCAAATGTATTTTCTTGTAAAATCTACTTTTTCGCACTCATTATGTATTGCATGCCTTTTTGTTTAGAAAAAACAAAAACATGTTTAAGTACTTCTGCTGTTGATGTCAAAAGTCAAACCATGCAACATTTTTTCCAAATACTATAGGAAAAAAATACAGTATTTCACTATTTGATAAAACTCAATTAATGAATTTAATAACAGTGAAATGCTGTTATTTTATTTGATAAAACTGAAATAATGAATTTAATAACAGTAAAGTACTGTATGTTATTTGGTAAAACTCAAACAATGAATTTGTTTAATAACAGTAAAGTACTGTATTTTATTTGATAAAACTCAAACAGTGAATTTGTTTAATAACAGTAAAGTACTGTATGTTATTTGATAAAACTCAAACAGTGAATTTGTTTAATAATAGTGAAATACTGTATTTTAATTTTTTAAAACTCAAATAATGAATTTGTTTAATAACAGTAAAGTACTGTATGTTATTTGGTAAAACTCAAATAATGAATTTGTCTAATAACAGTAAAGTAGTGTATGTTATTTGATAAAACTCAAACAGTGAATTTGTTTAATAATAGTGAAATACTGTATTTTATTTGATAAAACTCAAACAGTGAATTTGTTTAATAATAGTGAAATACTGTATTATTGAACAAATTCATTATTTCAGTTTTATCAAATAAAATACAGTACTTTACTGTTATTAAACTAATTATTTCAGTTTTATCAAATAAAATACAGTATTTCACTGTTATTAAATTCATTATTTCAGTTTTATCAAATAAAATACAGTACTTTACTGTTATTAAACAAATTTATATTTGAGTTTTATCAAGTAAAATACAGTACTTTACTGTTATTAAACAAATTATTTCAGTTTTATCAAATAAAATACAGTATTTCACTGTTATTAAATTCATTATTTCAGTTTTATCAAATAAAATACAGTACTTTACTGTTATTAAACAAATTTATATTTGAGTTTTATCAAGTAAAATACAGTACTTTACTGTTATTAAACAAATTATTTCAGTTTTATCAAATAAAATACAGTATTTCACTGTTATTAAACAAATTATTGGAGTTTTATCAAATAAAATACAGTACTTTACTGTTATTAAACAAATTAATTAATTGAGTTTTATCAAATAAAATACAATATTTCACTGTTATTAAATTTATTATTTCAGTTTTATCAAATAAAATACAATATTTCACTGTTATTAAATTTATTATTTCAGTTTTATCAAATAAAATACAATATTTCACTGTTATTAAATTTATTATTTCAGTTTTATCAAATAAAATACAGTATTTCACTGTTATTAAACAAATTTATTATTTCAGTTTTAACAAATAAAATACAGTATTTCACTGCTATTAAACAAATTCATTATTTCAGTTTTATCAAATAAAATACAGTGTTTCAATGTTATTAAGCAAATGCATTATTTGAGTTTTATCAAATAAAATACAGTACTTCAGTGCTAATTCATTGGTCAAAAGCTCCAAAATAAATACTGTGATAAAATCATATATTGCTTTTGTTTCTTTTCTTTTTTTTAGGAAAGTTTACTTTCTGCTGTAGTCTGCTTCGTAATATTTTTTATTTCATTATAAAACAGTTTTAAAAAACGTTTCCTTCAATGTAAATGTTTCGTAATGTATCATTTAGAAATGTGATTAATGTGAACTGATTTACTGAACTAAATGTTTTTAAAAGTATCATTTAATATAAAAAATATTTTATAATATAGTTATTGAATGATTTTTATTTATTTTTTTTTTTTTTCAGTTAAGCTACAGTTCATCTGAATGAAACGTTTTGTAAAACACACTCCAATACTTTTTGCTTTATTTAGTCTTGTTATTAATTACGTTTGTTTACAGCATTGGAGAAAACATTTCACATAACCCCAGCTGTCATTGTGACACATAAAGTGTTTAATAAAACTAGTTTCAGCACAAATGTATAGTATCTTGGTGGAATGGCAGACCTAACGGCACACTTAAAGGTTGCGTGATGCTTCCATCCCTAAAAACCATGACCAAAACCACATTATGATGGGGTTAAAACCAGTGAGAATCAAGAGTCAAACAAACACTCCAGCTATAAAGCCTGTAAATCAATCATCTGCATTTACAAACCTTACAATTTGTCCTACTCTCTCTTTGTCAATCATCACTAGTACTAGTCTTGAAGCTGAGTTTTGTTAATCAGTTTAGTGTTTGCTGGTCAACTGAAAATCTAGATGGTAAACAACATTCCCATCATGAATCGACGACTATCCGCATTATTAATTGAAGAAATGCAGAAAATGCGAGGAGACCAGCTTAATCAGTGAGCATCATATTTAAGCACGGAGAAAAAAACCGAGCTGAAGCATCGTTGTGCTGATTATAACGGCATATTAACGCGCCGTGATTGACAGCAGCAGTCTCGTGAATAACGGCGGTCGTACTCACGTAGAGCTCGAGCAGACGCGTGCAGTCGCGGTGCAACAAGCGGGCGAGCGCCGCCGCTCTGTCCGTCGCTGATCTCTGGGCGACAGGCGTGTCTGAGTCCGCTGCTCCCTCCATCGCGTCGCGGCTCCGTTACCGTGTCCGTTATCGCGCGCGCCTCGAGCCTTAAATATGAGCCGCGCGTGTCCGGGCCGATCGGGGAGAGAGCTCGCGTCTGTGGCGCTCCTGCCGTCCGTGGGACACCGCGAGCACCGGAGGGCGTGATGACGTCACCCGCGCCGGTTCCGAGAAATTAAAAGCTCCGGGACTCGTGCCAGCTCCACTGAAATGAGCCATAATTACAAACCGCCAGAAGCGCGTCATAATTCGGCGTGAGCGGGTCATCGCGGCGCTGACACACACCTGAGTCTGTTTTAACTGTTTTACAGAGCTGTTATTGTTTTTAGTTTTATTGTTTATCATTATTATGCACTTAAACATTTTAACAATAACAATAACAATAATAATAACAATAATAATAATAATAATGCTATATATGTTTCAATTATTCCAGTTTAAAGGGACAGTTCACAAACCCAAGTTATTTTCTTCATTTGGCCATTAAAAATATATTTCAAAGAATTTTGGTAGCTAAACAGTTGTTGGTCCCCACTGACTTAATATGGACAAAAATACTATGGAAGTCAAAGGGGACTGGAAACTGTTTGTTATTTATTTATATATATATATATATATATATATATATTTTTTTTTTTTTTTTTTTTTTTTTTTAAATTTCAAAACAAAAATTATTCATAATCAGTTTCAGCGCAAATGTATTAATATCTTGGTGGAATGACAGACCAAATTTAAAGGTTGTGTGATGCTTCTATCCTTAAAAACCATGAACAAAACCACATTATGATGGGGTTAAAACAAAAAATTGGGTTAAAAAATAAAATAAAATTCTATAATTTGCTTACCGTCAGGTTGTTCCAAACCCAAGTTATTTTCTTCATTTGGATATTAAAAATATATTTCGAAGAATTTTGGTAGCTAAACAGCTGTTGGTCTACACTGACTTCCATAATATGGACAAAAATACTATGGAAGTCAGTGGGGACTGGAAACTGTTAATATTGTTTTTTTGTTTGTTTGTTTGTTTGTTTTTGTCAAAACAAAAATTATTATGGTTATTTATTTATTTTTTTTTATAAATTATCATCACTTGTAATAATTAATTAAAACACAAAAATGTTTAATAAATCACATAAAACCCAGATATTTAAGTTTGCAGGGCATAAAATGTGAAAATATTCTGCTGTACAAAAACAGTCTGTTATGCTGTTTGATATTGTACTGACTGATATTTCTTATAATATTATTGTAATCATAATCATAAACACATTGGTTTGTAGGTGGATAACAAGATATACACAATATTACTCAAAAATCATCAAAAAAGTGTCTTAAAATGGAAAATGTGCACTGATGATGGACAGACCTGTCTGTAGATCTGACACAGGCAGTCAAGTATTTAAAATGTATTATTATATTAAAATTTAATTGCTGTAAATGTAACAGAAGTCATCATATAAAACTACAGCACACTTGGTGTAATAATGAGTCACGGAGATGTTGATCCATTTGCAAACCTTTATTTAGTGAACTCGTGGTCGTACAGGCAGGGTTTTGCCCCCCCGACTCAAGAGTCAAATGTCGCCCATGGTGACAGCCGTGGCAAATCAAGACTTCGCGAAATGACAGTGCAAACATCAGTCTATTTATACAGTTGCAATCAGAAATATTCAACCCCCTCACCTCAATAGACATTATAGTGATGTTGATGAAAGATAATGAAAATAAATGAAAAAAAAAAACTCGTGAAATAAAAAACAATATTTATTGATACATATTTGAGTTATTTTGACAACAGAGGTTGACTTAACTTTGAAGTTCAAATGAAAATTGTAACTCTTGTAACACATGAGCATGTGCGGTATTATTCAACCCCCAGCTTCAGTACCTTGTGGAGCGCCCTTTAGTTTTTATAACTTCTAACAAACGTTTTCGATAAGTGCTGACAAGCTTCTTACACCTCTCGTTTGGAATCTTTGCCCATTCTTCACGTGCAAAAGCCTCTAACTCAGTGATGTTTGACGACTTCTATGCTGCAACTCCCTTCTTCAAATCCCACCAAAGATTTTCAGTTGGATTTAAATCTGGTGACTGAGAAGGCCACTCCAGGACACTCCAGCATCTTTTCCCCAACCAAGCTTTGGTTGATTTGGAGGTGTGCTTGGGATCATTGTCTTGCTGGAAGATCCAATGATCACCAAGGTTTAATTTGTCAACATGGCAGGCAGATCCGAGGGTTCGCCGGACCAAGGGAACAAAGGGGGCTGGAAACCAAGGATGCATTGCCACAGCCATATCACCCTGCAGGGCTGAGCCTGGTTAGTACCTGGATGGGAGACCTCCTGGGAAAACTAGGTTGCTGTTGGAAGAGGTGTTAGTGAGGCCAGTAGGGGGTGCTCACCCTGTGGTCTATGTGGGTCCTAATGCCCCAGTACAGTGACTGTAAAAAGCACCGTCCTTCGGATGAGACGCTAAACCGAGGTCCTGACTCTCTGTGGTCATTAAAAATCCCATGACACTTCTCGTAATGAGTAGGGGTGTGTCCCCGGTGTCCTAGCCAAATTCCCTCCTCTGGCCTTTGTTCTTCATGGCCTCCTAATAATCCCCATTCATTGAATTGGCTCTCCTCTCCACCTGTAGCTGGTGTGTGGTGAGCGCACTGGCGCCGTTGAACTGTGGCTGCCGTCGCATCATCCAAGTGGATGCTGCACACTGGTGGTGGTTGAAGAGAGATCCCCACTTGATTGTAAAGCACTTTGGGTGTACGGCAATACACAATAAATCGCTATATAAATGCCTCATTCTATTCTATTCTATTCATTGGAAGGGCGTTAAATTGGTGGATGGCTTACCTAGCGAGTTCTGTGCGTATTCAGCCCACATGAGGTACCGACTCCAATCCTCCTGATTCTGGTGGCAATTCGTGTGCAGGAAGTGGGTAAGTTCTTGGTTAAGGCGCTCGGCCTGGCCTTTGGATTGTGGGTGGTATCCGGACGTTAAACTGATATAGATGTTGAGTAGCTTGTAGAAGGAAGACCACACACGAGATGTAAACTGCGGACCACGGTACGAAACAATATTCTCCGGGAGACCGTAGAAACGGAACACATGATTGCACAAACTCTCCGATGTCTCGAGTGCTGACGGGAGTTTTGCAAAGGGAATCAAGCGGCAAGCCTTGGAGAAACGATCAATGACGGTGAGTATACTGGTGTTACCCTGGGACTTGGGGAGATCAGTAACAAAGTATGTGGCAATGTGAGACCATGGGCATTGAGGTATGGGTAGCGGTTGGAGCAGGCTTGCGGGAGCTTGATGAGGGACCTTGGAGACGTTGCAAGTGTGGCATTCTCTGATGAAACGGATGACATCAGCCTGGAGAGTGGACCACCAGAAACGATTAGAGATGATCTCCTTGGTGGCATTGATACCCGGGTGTCCGGAGCTGGGACTGGTGTGAGCGAGATTGAGCACACGAGAGCGGAGAGCGGTTGGGACGCAAGTCCTGTTCACTGGACAGTCAGCATGAGGTGGCTCGGTGCGATGGGCCTCCTTGACCTCAGTCATAATATCCCACTGCACCAGAGCCACAATGATGGTTGAGGGCAGTATGGTCTCGTTGGGTTGGGGAGCGATATCAGCCTCGTTAAGACGAGATAGGGAGTCAGCCTTGGTGTTCTGGGAGCCTGGGCGGTAGGTGACCTTGAAATTGAACCGTGTAAAGAACAAAGCCCAATGAGCCTGGCGATGGTTGAGACGTTTGGCTGAGCGCAGATACTCCAAGTTACAGTGATCCGTCAGGACAGTGAACGGGTATCTCGCCCCCTCCAGGCAATGCCGCCACTCTTCAAAAGCTGCCTTCATGGCCAGGAGTTCGCGATTGCCGACATCATAATTTTGTTCTGCGGGACTGAGCTTGTGTGAGAAGAAAGCACAGGGGAACATCTTGGGAGGATTACCGTGGCGCTGAGACAGTACAGCACCGATCCCTGTGCTTGAAGCATCCACTTCAACAATAAATTCCTTATTGGGGTCAGGGTGTCGTAGGATGGGAGCAGTAGTGAAGCGGTGCTTAAGATCTTTGGAAACATCTATAGCTGAAGGAGACCAGGTGAGGCGAGTGATACCCTTCTTCACCATGGCGGTTAAAGGCGCGGAGACACAGCTGAAGTTTCCGATGAATCTTCTATAGAAGTTGGCGAACCCGAGGAAGTGTTGCAGTTCCTTCAGCGTGGTGGGTTAAGGCCAGTTAAGGACAGCGCTGACCTTCTTGTCATCCATGGCCACCCCCTCAGCTCCGATGACATAGCCAAGGAAATCGACACTGGACTTGTGAAATTCACACTTCTCCCGCTTGGCATAGAGTTGATGCTGAATAAGGCGCTTCAGGACAGCACGGACATGACCGATATGTTCCTCCATGGAGTCTGAGTAAATGAGGATATCATTATATTTATTCATTATATTTGCTTTGTCATGTCCACTGTAGACAGCCTCAATCTGTTGGCTTATTTCTGCTTTTTCTTTTTTTTGTTGTTGTTGTTTTTTTTGGCTAGTGGAAGTTAAGAATGGCCGATAACTTAAAAATTTAGTAGCCAAATTGGCTGGTGAGTAAAAAATATTAATTTCAACCCCTGGTCATGTTTCTCAGAGATGCAAAACAGTATTGTAGCTGTGTTTGGAATGATTTGTTGGCGAAATTAAGCAAAAACAGGAAATATGCTGTCTAAACTGTAAATCTTTTAATGCTAACTTCTTGTTTATTGAACTGTTGTATAAAATCACATTTGTAGTCATGCTGTCCCAGCTAGCACACGTACGTCTGCAAGATGTAAAAGCATCTCGAAAGCATGTTAAGTGTACAAATATCAGACAGACATCTATAAGATGTCAGTTTTACATACATTCTAAATCATAAACATCTTAAAGACATATAGTAGACTTCTATTTGACATCTATTAGGAAACGTCCAGTAGACGTTTTGCAGATGAGCAAACTACGTCTTGCAGATGTAAATGCAGATGTCAAATAGATGTCTACGAGATGTACACTACCAGTCAAAAGTTTGGACACACCCTCTCATTTAATGTTTTTTTTTTCTTTATTTTCATGACTATTTACATTGTAGATTCTCACTGAAGACATCAAAACTATGATTGAACACATATGGAATTATGTAAAAGTGTGAAATAACTGAAAACATGTTTTATATTTTAGGTTCTTCAAAATAGCTACCCTTTGCTTTGATTACTCTTGGCATTCTCTTGATGAGCTTCATGAGGTAGTCACCTGAAATGGTTTTCCAATAGTCTTGAAGAAGTTCCCAGAGATGCTGAGCACTTGTTGGACCTTTTGCCTTCACTCTGTGGTCCATCTTATTCCAAACCATCTCGATTGGGTTTAGGTCAGGTGACTGTGGAGGCCAGGTCATCTGGTGCAGCACTCCATCACTCTCCTTCTTGGTCAAATAGCCCTTACACAGCTTGTGTGTGTGGTGTGTTTGGGTCATTGTCCTGTTGAAAAATAAATGGTGGTCCAACTAAATGCAAACCGAATGGGATGGCATGTCACTGCAGGAATGCTGTGGTAGCCATGCTGGTTCAGTGTTCCTTCAATTTTGAATAAATCCCCAACAGTGTCAACAACAAAGCACCCCCACACCATCACACCTCCTCCTCCATGCCTCACGGTTGGAACCATGCATGTAGAGACCATCCGTCGCACAAAGACGTGGCGGGTGGAACCAAAGATCTCAAATTTGGACTCATCAGACCAAAGCAGAGATTTCCACTGGTCTAATGTCCCTTCCTTGTGTTTCTTGGCCCAAACAAATCTTTTCTGCTTGTTGCTTTTCTTTAGTAGTGTTTTTTAGCAGCTATTTGACCATAAAGGCCTGATTTGTGCAGTCTCCTCTGAACAGTTGATGTAGAGATGTGTCTGCTACTAGAACTCTGTGTGGCATTAATCTGAGCTCTAATCTGAGGGGCTGTTAACTTGCAATTTCTGAGGCTGGTGACTCGGATGAACTTATCCTCAGCAGCAGAGGTGACTCTTGGTCTTCCTTTCCTGGGGCGGTCCTCGTGTGAGCCAGTTTCGTCGTAGCGCTTAATGGTTTTTGCGACTGCACTTGGGGACACATTCAAAGTTTTTGCAATTTTCCGGACTGACTGACCTTCAGTTCTTAAAGTGATGGACTGTCATTTCAAAATGACTATTTAAATATAAACTGTGTCTCTTTGTTAGTGAATGGTGCAGACACGTGGTTATGTTTACTACTCCTAATGAAGCGCGTGTGACACTTGAGGTAATATTACAAGGCTCCAGACTCCAGACTAAATGTAGACCACCACCCACTGGTTGAGCATGTGCCTGAATACCTCATTAATGAAGGACTGGAAGCAAGAAGGGCTGTTGACCAGGCCGAAGGGCACGACCAAGTACTCATAGTGACCGGAAGTAGTTGAAAAAGCGGTCTTCCATTCATCTCCCTCCCGTATCCGTATCAGATTGTAGGCGCTTCTGAGATCAAGCTTGGTGAACACTAGGGCTGTGTTCCACGGTAGTCAATATAAGGACGAAGCCCACCATCTTTCTTCTTGACGAAAAAGAAACCCGCTGAGGCAGGGGAGGTAGATGGTCTAATGAAGCCCTTAGCTCTTCTTGGATGTACTGCTTCATGGCTTCCGATGCAGGCTGTGTCAGGGGAAAGATGCGACCTTTGGGAGGCTGAGAACCAGGAATCAACTCGATCGCGCAGTCGCCAGCGTTACGGATCACTGTAACTTGGAGTATCTGCAAGGTAGGAGCTTGGTGGCTTGGGTTTTACTGAAAGCTAGGCTTAATTCTTGGTATTCAGGGGGGGCAGGTCAACGTCCTTGGCGGCGGTTTGATTCTCAGGCTTGATCTTCTCGGGGGTTGTCTGATTACTCTGGGTTTGAGCAGTTTTAACCACCTTCAAGGAAACACAGTTCTTAAGACAGTGAGGAGACCATTGAGTTATCTGCTGTTGAGACTAGGAAATCGTGGAGCTGTGGAGGTCTAGCCAGGGGAAACCAAGGATTAGTGGAGAGGTGCCTTGAACACGAAGCAGCGGGTAGTCTCAAAATGGAGGAACCCAACGTGAAGAGTGACATCAGCGGAGGTATGCGAGATCTCCCCCGAGCCTAGGGGTCTTCCATCCAGGGCTGCCACTGCCACATGGGAGGGAACGGTAATGAGAGGGATGTTGTTCGCTCTTGCAAAATCCTCATCAATAAAATTTCCAGCCTCTCCTGAGTCAATCAAGGCAGTAGTGTCTATGGAATTACCCTCATAGGTGATATTAACGGGAATTTTGAAACTCGTGGAAGCTTTACTCACAGAGGATCCTCCTCGCTTGGGTCTGGAAGGACAAGAAATGCGAAGATGTCCAGGTTTCCCGCAGTACAGACATAACTTGGATTGCATACGTCTTGCTCTTTCCTCCGCAGACAGCCTGGTGAATCCAACTTGCATGGGTTCCTGTTCGACATTGCGTGGCTCGGAGTGGAAACTGTGTGTGCTCGTGGTGGTCTCCTTGTGTGCAGCTTATTATCCAGATGAATAGAAAGGTCGATATACTGCTCCAAAGAGATGCCGTCATCCCGGCAGGCGAGCTCCGTTTGAAGATCAACGGTGGTGGGAAAGCAATGGTGCCTCATTCCAGGTGGTTTCAGCCGCTAGGGTACGGAAAGTTAGAGCGTATTCAGCAGCGGTTTGTTTCCCTTGCTTCAGAGACATCAGTAGCTCATCAGCGTCCTTGCCATTGACTGCTATTTCTTATCATATTATTGTAATCATAATCATAAACACACTGATGTGTAAGGTGGATAACAAGATATACACAGTATTACTCAAAAATCTTCAAAAATGTGTCTGAAAATGGAAAATATGAACTGATGATGGACACACCAGTTAAACTGGCCAGTCAGGGAAGTAAAAAAAAAATATTATTATATTAAAATGTAATTGCTGTAAATGTAATAGAAGTCCTCATATAAAACTACAGCACACTTGGCCTGACATTTCTGAAAAAACGTCTTTCATAATAAAATAACTCTTGTCTTATAACATCAGTGGTTTTATTGACAGTCCACCCAAAAAAATAGCATTCTATCATTTGCTTACCATCAGTTTGTTCTTGTTCTAAAGCTGTGTGGGTTATTTTTTTCTGTTGGACAATCTAAAAAAATATATATTTCAAAGAATTTTGGTAGCCAAACAGTTGTCGGTCTCCATTGACTTCCATAATATGGACAAAAATACTAAGTCAATGGGAACCAGAAACTGTTTGTCAGTATTCATTGATGTATCTTACAAAAAGCAAAACAACTAGTGTTTAAAAAAAACAAAAAAACAAATTTTCACAAACAAACATTCTCGTAATTTCAACAAAATTATCATTGCTTGGAATAATTCATTTTAATTAAATTTAAGTTATTTTTGCTGTACAAAACAGTATGTTATGCTGTTTAAAATTGCAATGACTGCTATTTCTTATATTATTGTAATCATAATCATAAACACACTGATGTGTAAGGTGGATAGCAAGAAATACACAATATTACTCAAAAATCATCAAAAACGTTTTTTGAAAATGTGATGGACAAACATGTCTGTAGATCTGAAACAGTTCAAATGGCCAGTCAGGTAAGTATTTAAAATGTTTTATTATATTAAAATGTAATTGCTTTCCAGCAATTATTCAAACAATAAAACAACATTGTTTTGGCTAATAGAAGTCATCATATAAAACTACAACACACTTGACCTAACATTTCTGAAAAACACTTTTCCTATAATAACTCTTGTCGTATAACGTCAGTGTGGTTTTATTGTGTTTTTTGTGAAGATATGGAATGTTAGTTTGAAGAGCAGAACACAAAAACCCAACATACAAAACCACTGCTAAAAAAAACCTGCCCTTATCTCACACATTACTCCTGCCTTGGAAACAAAAGAGTAACTAAATGTTGTTCTGTCACGATGAACTTGTTGCCCCAGAGCTACAGACGCTGTTGTGTGTGTCGTACATCAGTTTCACAATAAAAACATCTACTAAGTGACAGTTTATCCACTTCTGTCAAGAGATACAAAAGGCAGGAATTTGCACTTGGCCACAGTGTGTCTGTCTAAAACTAGACTGCACTATTTCACAACCACAAACACTTACTTAGCTATGTAAATGACGGCAAGCCGCAGTCTTCTAATGTTCTCAAATAAAACTCACTTTTTATGACTACAAACTGACTCACATTCCAACCATCTAGTCAAATCAAACAGATGTCAAATGTGAATCGGTGTGGCACGCAATCACAAAGCATGAAGAAAATTACACAAGATAAAAGAAATGACCTTCACTCTTACATCTCTTTAAAATATGGTTTCTGGGTGCACTTCTGGTTTCACTTTAAATATCAGAACTATTATCTTTCAGAACTATTATATTACCAATATATGTATAATATAGTATAGTATAAAATATACAATGTAACATAGTCTATACACAATAAATATACAGAATCTGGAAATGTATCATTTATGAAAGGATTACATCATTCAGCTCTTAAAAACTTCAATAGGTGCATGAATCTGAAATATAAGAGCTGATTTGGTAAATTTGTATCAGTGTTGTAGCACTAGAGGGCGCCGCTTCACTGGCCCTTCAGTCTGAGTGTGATCATGTGACCTGATGATCTCACTCAACTCTATCATATCATCACTATCATGTCATTTTGAAAATGATACATTTAAGCCTGTTTTAACCGACAGACAGACAAAACAATTGAGTGACACACCCAACACGCAACAATATCTACAACAATTTTAGTATATAATACTACTGTTATTATTAATGTTTTGAATAACAGCAATTGGAAATTATATTTCCAGTTTTCATTTTGTTGTTTCTGTTAATTTAGTTTAATTTTTTCATGTTAGGTCAGTTTTAGTTTTAATTTATATCTAGTGCTTTATATGAAACATGTTTAAGTTAGTCGTCAAAGCAACATTTAAAACATCTAAAATTACAAAGTTGTCAGAGGTGAAAATGACTGTACTTCATTATTAAACTTTGTTATGGGGATTTATACTTATTTTCTAATGAAAAAGAACTCTTACTGAATTACTTTTTACAGCTAAGAATTACTACATTCAGTGTTGGGGAAAGTTTTAAAAGTAATGCACTACAATATTGCGTTACTCCCTAAAAAAGTAACTAATTATGTTACTTAGATACTTTTTATGGAAAGTAATGCACTAAGTTACTTTTGTGTTACTTTTTAAATCTGGGCAGGGCTTGTTTGTTTGTTTTTAATTTAAAAACATTCAATTCTTAGCCAATGTAAAAGCTCTTTCACACCAAAATGAAATGAAGTGAATAAGCCTAAGACTAAATTGACGTCTGTACAGTAGAACTGTAGGAAAAGAAAGTTTAACACTCTTCAGCGATGAGAAAAAAGCACAAATGTTAGTTAATCTAAAGTAAGTTTTGTTTATTAGTACACTGCAAAAAAAAGCTTTTCTTACTTAGATTTTTTGTCTTGTTTCCAGCCAAAATTAAGTCAAAATTAAGTGAGTTTTAAATAAATAAATAAATAAATAAAAAATTTGCTTACTCCATTGGGAGATTATTTTACTTGTATCAAGCAAAAACTCACTTAATTTTGACTTTTTTTCTAAAAACAAGCAAATAATTATTTATTTGTCTAGAAAATCCTTCTTGATTTAAGAATTTTTTTATATTTTGGCTGGAAACAAAACAAAAAATCTAAGTAAGAAAAGTATTTTTGCAGTGTACGGTTGAACTGGATCAACAAAGGTCAGCAGCAAAGTCACTGGTTAATAAAATGGGATTTGGTACATAAAGGAAACAAAAAGTAACTAGCATTACTTTTTTGAAAAAGTAACTCATATATTTCCTTGGAAATTAAAAAGTAATGCATTACTTTACTAGTTACTTGAAAAAAGTAATATTATTACTTAACTTGCGTTACTTGTAATGCATTACCCCCAACACTGACTACAATATACCGATTTTCTGACAGGTTGTTAGGGCTGTACTTTATTTTGCACTATGTGTACGTACCGTCGTTAAATCTGCCCTCTTTTCAGGACACACATCTTTTTCAGTCTCAAACCCTCACTAGCTTCTATCTTGAGCGCTGACGTCAAAGACAGCAGATATGACATGTTTAAGACCATTGACAAAAAATGTTGTTCACCAGGCAAAAAATCTCTGAAAAAAAAAAAGTCTACGTAGAATTCCTGCCTGCATGTGCAGACTGCATGCAATACGTCACGCAACAAATAGACCCTGAGCGCAGCTGAGTGAAGATGGGTATATTCTGATTTCACAGGTGTGTTTTATCACTGCATCTGTTGGCAATGCACAGAACCACAGCGCTGAATACAGAATACGGAGATCAAGCTGAAAATATGACATATCGGAAATGCCAGGGGAAAAAAACAAGGAAATAAATTAGTCTGAGTAAGCTAAATATGGCAAATCAGAGTCCCAGGGAAACAATAAGGAAATAAAACAGTACTTTTTAGATATGAGTTTAAAGCAGTTTTGCGACATAACACACAGATCACCAGTAAACATCAAATGCACCTGATAAGACGTCACCGGAACTTATTGCAATAGTTGATCTGAAAGTCTGAGATATTGAAGGGAAAAAAAAACATGACTTTGAGAATGTGTGTTTTGTCTCTGTGTACAACTTCAGTGCGTCAATGGAAGAAGATCTGACAAAGAATCAGTGACACACATTAACTTACATGAGATTAGTCAATGAAACTAGAACACAATCTGAATTATTTCCTCTTTATTTTAATATCATAAAGTTTACTTGTTTAACAGTTAAAACTTTAATTTTCAAGTTTATATTAGAGTTTGTATCCCAGATTTTCAAATGTAATGTTGGACGCTGCTGTATAATATCACCATACTTCCAGTTAATTGAATATGTTAAACTGTAAACATTATGATATTTTATTTATTTATTTATTTTTTAAATATACAAACTAGACATTATCTAATTAAATATGCAATAATTTCCAAATATTTCCAGGACAAAAATCTAAAGCCAGGTTTAAAACTTTAGTTTGAATTTGTTGACATATTAGAGGTAAAGTTTTTTTTTCTCTTTATCACTACATAAATCAGGAAAAGTCACTATGTTTGTAGGAAAAACATGTTAAATATAAATCATTATGAATGATATATGAACAATCGCTCCAGTAAAAATCTTCAGAACATAGAGAGGAATAAAACTCTAATTTGTTGTGTGTGTAAATGCTGCTTGTTTTGAGAAACAACCTTTAAAAATATGTACTGTAAGTGAAAGCTAGAAATGCAAATTTAGAAAGTACAAAAATAAAAGCAGGCGAATAACATATGAACAAATCCTTCAGTAAAAATCTTCAGAATATAGAGAGGAATAAAACTCTAAATTTTTGTGTGTGTAAATGCTGCTTGTTTTGAGAAACAATCTTTAAATATATGTACTGCAAGTGAAAGCTATAGACGCAAACTAAGAAAGTGCAAAAATAAAAGCAGGTGAATGGCATGAACAAATCCTTCAGTAAAAGCCTTCAGAATATAGAGAGGAATAAATCTCTAAATTTTTGTGTGTGTAAGTGCTACTTGTTTTAAGAAACAACCTTTAAATATATGTACTGTAAGTGAAAACTACAGACGCAAATTTAGAAAGTGCAAAAATAAAAGCAGGCGAATGACATATGAACAAATCCTTCAGTAAAAACCTTCAGAATATAGAGAGGAATAAAACTCTAATTTTTTGTGTGTGTAAATGCTGCTTGCTTTGAGAAACATCCTTTAAATATACATACTGTAAGTGAAAGCTACAGACGCAAACTAAGAAAGTGCAAAAATAAAAGCAGGTGAATGACATATGAACAAATCCTTCAGTAAAAGCCTTCAGAATATAGAGATGAATAAAACTCTATTTTTTTGTTTTGTGAAAGTGGTACTCCTTTTGAGAAACCTTTAAATATATGTACTGTAAATGAAAACTATAGACGCAAATTTAGAAAGCCCAAAAATAAAAGTAGGCAAGTTACATATGAACAAACCCCTCAGTGAAAACCTTCAGAATATAGAGAGGAATAAAACTGCTAAATTTGGTGTGTGTAAATGCTGCTTGTTTTGAGAAACAACCTTTAAATATACATACTGTAAGTGAAAGCTACAGACGCAAACTTAAAAAAGTGCAAAAATAAAAGCAGGCGAATAACATAAGAACAAATCCTTCAGTAAAAGCCTTCAGAATATAGAGATGAATAAAACTCTATATTTGTTTTGTTTTGTGTAAGTGCTACTCGTTTTGAGAAACCTTTACTGTAAGTGAAAACTATAGCTGCAAATTTAGAAAGCACAAAAATAAAAGTAGGCAAATGACATATGAACAAACCCCTCAGTGAAAACCTTCAGAATATAGAGAGGAATAAAACTGCTAAATTTGGTGTGTATAAGAGCTGCTGAGGTTGAGATACAAACTCATTTAGAGAAAACCGTCTTATGTAAAATATGTATTGTAATTTAAATTTACAGATGCAAACAGATAAAATGAAATAAAACAAGTATTAAAAAAGTATATTTTGTGTGTTTACTTTCCACTTTCCGGAACAACAATTTATACAATTAAAAATCAAAATAGCCCAAAATCTCAAAATCAGTGGATGGAAAACATTGCGTTGCCTTAATACATCATAGTTATTAATGAAAGAGATGTGATAAAGGGACTCAAATGAACTGATATCTGACATTTGACTCACTCATGAGCCATTCTGATAACCTTCATCCCAGAGAGAGGCAGAAGTCATTGACAACATGCTGATCGACCATTAGATTAACTATTTTTAGTGCAACAGATCTGACAAACGAACACCCGGATAGACACCTACAAACACACCCAAACATGTTCCCTGTGCACGCACACAAACACACATACACTTCCCACGCAGCATGTGCCGTTCACATGCACCACCACATCCAATGGCGCCGCAGGGTGTGGTGATGAGGAATGAGGTAAATCTGCAGCATTTTTTTTTTCCTGTTCTTTTCCTTACTGAGATTGAATAAAAAATAAATAAATGATACTCTGTTTCAGGAAGAGACTTAATTGTGTGATTTACTGGAGAATCATTGGATTTGCATTAATAACGTTGCTAATTTTTTAATAAAATCTTTTTAATAATTGCTAATAATTTGTTATGGTAACAGCATTACTGTTATGAAACATACTTCCATAATCCTTGTTTTATTTATAACCTATAATAAATCAAGAGAAAAGAAAACAGTAAAATATATGCTGACCAGCTTCACACGGACTAAACTAAGGACAAAGGTTCAAGTCTTAAGTAAAAAGTTATGTCAACTAAAACTTATAAGACAAAAATAGAACACAGACAACATTTTAGCTTTTATTTTCATATCTTTTGTTCGTGTGCATGCTTGTCACTACAGCAGGGAGATACTGAACATACACTTATTTCTCTGAAAGCATCAGTGACGTCAAGCGTCAAGCCTCAGAGAACGAGAATTGTCTCCAGAATTTCACTGCATTAAATATCACTTTTGTTATGTTTTGGTTTAAATGCATGAGCTGTGCAGTACATAAGCCACACCAGTGTGCAGCACGCTTATCCACCTACACACCAGCACTTATTATAATCAACTTTAAGGCTTTATTACCTATTGTTTTTGGCACAAAAGGAGACTAACAGAAGTATAAAGAGCTAGAAGTATTTGACGCATTGTGCAGGCAGACATATTCTTCGAAAACAGAAGAGGCAATGAAGCGGGTTGATGACATAATAAAAAAGGTTCCTTTCAGTACTTTTTGTGCAAAGATTGAAGCTTACAATAAACACGGGGACAACTTAAACTCCTAGATTTGCAAAACTGATATGCAGATACTTCTTTTGTATGTCAAAGAGGCTGATTCATCGTAAGAACCTCCTAAGAATCCACTCACTTTCTGCCCTGTGTTTACTAAATTACAGGTGCTTAAAGTGTCATTTAGCCTCAGGTGAAGTGTTTGAGATGTACAGTAAGGTATCATTACACTACCAGAAAAAATGATATGTATGTGAATGAAACATCTTTGTGGTTTCACGTACACACAGGCTGTAAATAAAGACTATTGAAGCGTGTTTTACAAGAAGACTTTCTACTTAACCTTTTAACTGTCACTCCCTATTGTGAACATAGACATGAAAATGCACTATCCAAATGTAATTTTTTATAATTCATGAACAAAAACATTTTGTAATATGATTTTCATGTACAATTTCCATGATAATGCAATGTCTGATTTTAAAATGGTTTCCAAAGGATGAATTTTGAAATTTTAAGTCTTCAGGTGATATATAATTTCTTATGATTTCTAAAGCGTGACAGAAAAAAAGGCAACAAAGAAAGTCTTTTTGTGAAAAAGGTCTTTTTTGAGGTGCACTCTTGTCATAAATTAATCTATTACTTTTCCTACATAATTTGTAACACAAAACAGTGGTAAAATATAAATTTAGGAGTCTTAGACCTTTCCAACGATATATAGTTTGTCATGATTAGATTAGGATTTATTTGAAATATGGTGAAGTAAACGTAGGCGTCCCGGTGACGGGACGGTGACAGTTAAAGGGTTAATTAAACGTGCTACTTGTAATTACTTATTCAGTGTTGAGGGGAAAAAAAAAAACAGCAAAGAATAAGCATAAATCGATCTGTTAGTTTCCAAACCACGCGTAAAGCTTTCTCTATTTACAACCGCTGAAAGCCTTAAGAATAAAGTTCAATCAAAACTAATCATTCTGTCATCATTTACACACCCACCCTCATTCATTCCAAACCTGTACAAGTTTCTTTCTTCTGTTGGACATAAAAGAAGATATTTTAAAAAAGTGTTTTTTGTTTTTTTTTTCTGGAATGAAAGTCACAGGTAACAAAACTGTTGACAGCATTCTTCAAACTTTTTACTTTCAGTAGCAGAAAGTCAGTCGTACAGGTTTGCAACAAAATAAGTCAGTGATCATTTTCAATTGAATTATCCATTGATGCGGACTGTGATCTGAATATATTTCTTGGATTCACTGTAAATTTGGATTCTTGGTGCTTTAAATGTGATGCTGGCTTGAATCTGTAACATGTTTAAGTGTTTAGCTCTGCTTGGCTAGATTGCGGTAAATGTTTAACACTTGTTAACATGAACGGCAGCTAATTGCCACTTCAACTTTCACAGTATTAAAAAACTCACAGTATGAAAACACCACACCTGTTTAGCAGCAGGTGAACATGAATGACTGACAGAGCCAATGAGAACCTGCCAATCAACACCTGCAGTAGCCTGCATTTAAAATATATTTAAATTTAAGGCATAAATTTAAGATTTATGTATTTGAATTGATATCAAATATCTATCCATTTGGATTACACATTTTTAACATAAACTAATTAACCTAATGTGATCATATCTGTCAGTCATACATCAACGTTTTGCATTTGAGTTAAATAATCATATTATTAAAACACCTTTATTCAAATAGAACCAGCAAAATCTTTTCCCACAACTGAATAAAAATTAAAAAAAAAAAAAAAGTAATTGTGACTTTTTAATTTAATCAAATAATTATAATTATAAAATAATATTTTTTTCTCCCTCAGAACTGCTATATGTAAACTTGTGTGACAAAACGATAACTGCATGTTACAGTCAGAATTACAAAAGAGAGAAATAAAGTCTAAATGGTGAGATATACAATTGTTTCCTCAGGACTGGACTTTATCATTTAAAATTTCACATTTATATCTTGCAATTCTGAGAGGAAGAAGTCAGAAGTGCACCTCCATCTTAAACATCTCCATCTTAAACAGCTTAAAACTGAAATTATTACATTTTCTGTAATTTATTTCTCCATTTCTAATTATTGCCTCTCTTTCAAGTACTATGTAAATACATATGCATATTTTTATGTATACAGCTGTATATATAAAAAATAATGCACAATTTTTTAACCCTCAAAATAATAATACTAGTACTGCATCCATGTATGTACCAAGAGCTCCTTAAAAAACACAACCAATTCCTTGTGTTTGCGCACACTTGGCGAATAAAATTAATTTTGATTCTAGTTCTGACAATTTCCTCTTTATAACTCGCAATCACAATAACCTTTTTTTCAATTTTTAATCAGTTGCGGAAACAGGCTTCCATATAAGTCCATTCATTGTGAAAACAATTGTATTTATTAGTGAAAAAGTATGAACATGGCTAAAATATGGCTTGCTTTGGAAGAAGCAATACTCAATTAATGTACGAAATTGAAACAAATTGGATTTATTGATAATAAACACATAAACATCAATTAAATTTATTAGGACCATTGCAGAAATCTAAACTGTTTCATTTCTATATGACTGCCAAATAAGATCACATTCAGTGCATTAGTTTGTAATCCAAACAGATGGAAATTTTATAGGCAGTTCAAATACATAAATCTTAAGTTTCAGCATAAATATGTGCGTGTAACAGAAGAGGTGTGGGAGGAAAATGTTGCTATGACCTAAAACGCTGCCTCTTCCAAATGTGCTGATGGATGTCTGGCAGTGTTTTCATCAGGTTTGTGTGGTTAAAGTCACCTGCTAGTATGAAAGTCCCCCCAGGCATTTGGAGATTCGCCAACGGATTAAGTTCAATAAACAGTGCTGGATAAACAGTTTGGACATTAACAACAACAACAACAACAGCAGCAGATATCCTCAGATAAAAATGATCTTATCAATAATTTTCCCAGACCAAAGCCTGATGGCTCAATGGCAGGGTTTACCATAGTGCAAACACAGATTATTTTCATGCAGTGAATGATCTTACTGTAATCATTCTCGCGATCAGGTTTTCCTAATGCTTCACTATGAGGAAATGTATGTGCTTTGTTTTGTGTGGAGTATGAGAGAATCACATGAATGTTGATTTCCTGAACACACCCTGTGACTGTGTTTGTCGTTTCTGAAATATTCAAATTAACCAAAAAGTATAAAGCCTTTGGAAGCTAAGTACACTCATAAACACAATATCTGTCTTCATAAATTATGAAAGTGCATAAGGCATAATTAATGCATTCAAACTATGCATATAATGCATTATATATAAAGGCTTTAAGCGCTAGTATAAAAATTGTAATTTTTGTTTTTTTTTACTGTATACAGTATTTGAAGAGACAATACTAACTAGAGAGAATCACATATAGTAAGCAACACCGATGTGTGCAATATAAATATAAATATGAATTCATATAATTTACTTTTTATATTGCACAATACTTAATAGAATAAACACCATATGTTTTAATTCCTGCATTTATCCATAACATACAGACATAAAGCTAATTATGCATAATTATACATATTAAAGGTGTATTAGCTTATTTGTAATACTAATAAAGAAATCACTTCCAGTACTAAATCTAATTAATACAAAAGACAAAATTAAGGCAAAATACTGAATATACATATCAATTATAGAATTAAATTAAGTGCATCTTATCAGGTCGTACAGTATATATCAAGGCAAAAACAAACAACAGGTGACTTCGCCCGAAAACCCCATTTGCATGTTTTCCTGATGCTCTCAGCTTTTACATTACTATAATACAAACACGCTGTTGTGAGAAACCGCTGTGAAGCATCTAAGATATTTGCATGGCAGCTTTCCAAACAGGAAAGTTCTTGCCCGACAGGTTCATCTCCATGTTTCTCTCACCACTGAAATGTTGTGCTCGTTTCTAGAAATCGAAAAGGTTTGAAAACATTTCTCTTCACTGAAAGCAATCTGCTTTAAATGTACTGTGAACAATAAAGAGGGATCCTTCAGTATTGTTGTAAAGCATCTTCACTCCATGATCTCTGAATAGTTTCTCTCTGACGTTTACATCTAATGTGGTAAGTAAACAAGTATTTTAAGAATGTGATTTTTATCTATGTCATTTCCTCTTCCTGATTACTAACTCTTAAGGCTAAAGCTAACTGCTATCATTTGACAATGATATTGCTAAAATCCGATTGCAGCATTAGAAGTTGGAGTTTATTTTTGAGTTGGAAAAGATATTGTGCCTTTTTTATCAACAAAAGTGTTAGGAAAACAGTGTTAGCTGGTTACTTTGTGTTTGTGGTAAAGGAGATCAATATATGAAGGTTATTTGTAATTAAAACTTGATGTCTTTATTTGATCAATTTACCTTAATGAAATTGTATACATTGTGTGATCTGTGGTCCTCTATGAAGATCACAGATAAGTTTCATTTCTTCCTAATTTCTGTGTTTCCATTCTATTATTATTATTATTATTATTATCAAAAAACATGTGTAATTAAACTGAATTCATAAAAAAAGAATAATTGCTTAAAATTCTAGTGGGGCCCTATAAATGTGAAAATCTTTATTAAAATATAATTCAATTTCTCTAGATTTTGTTTTGCACTGTACACAATAACTACACTGGGTTATGCCTGTTGGGTTATTTTTCCATTGTTGGGTAGTGTTTTTTATGTAACCCAGCTTTTGGGTTAGTGGCTGGGTCAATCTTACTGACCGCTGAAACTATATAAAAGTTTGGTCTGAAGTTTGCAGGTTCCCCGGGGAAAAGCAGCCCATCGCCGGCTTAGATTTCAACGATACACCGGCACAAGAATCTGCACTATTTCGGTTAAAAAGGATAAAACAGAAACGTTTAATTCACTAGAATCAAAATATTACTTTTAAATTTTAGATTTTTATTCCTAAGATGCTTGTTAAACAAGTTCAAATGTATGCAAAGTTGAAAACTATGCTGCATGATTCAATTTGTCTTCTATTTTTGTCCATAGGTGTTTTCACTTATTAATAAATGTTCACGTTTACTGTTGTCTGTGTCTGCTTTTTAAATTTCTAATCTAATTTTGGTTCATTTCAAGCCAGCAATAGTAATTTTCATTTAATATTCAATATTTCATTCAATAGCAATTTTCAAAAGTAATTTTCATTCAATATTTAACCCAACTGGCTGGGTTAAAATAACCCAACACTGGGTTTGTCCATATTTAACGTTGGGTTACCAAAAATAACCAAAATAACCCAAATTGGGTTGTTTTAACCTAATGTTTTTTTTTTTATAGAGTGTACAGTGTTGGCCCATCCCTTACACCTTAACCCACACTTAAACAACCCATACCACCAAAGCTGTCCCTATCCTTACAAGTATTCCACCTCAACAGCAGCACAAGTGTTTTGCAATACAATATAAACACGATAAATACATTTTTTGATATGTATAAGTAGTTAAGGCCACTTAATATAAAGCGGGGCCAAAATGTATTATCAAAAACAGTGAATCTTTAACAAAAATAATCAAGTTAAAACTTTTATTCTTTTTTATTCCTGGCAAAGAAAGTAGTGCATGCCAATGGTTTACAGTTCAAATTCTAAAAATGATTCAATTACATTAATTATCTGGATGAAATTTGCATAATATCATGTGAAATTCATCAAAAAATAATGTTAAAAAATGTTCCGTGTCAACCTTAAGGTAAATTCACTATACAGCTGGGGCCGGTTGCATAAACTGCCAAGATTGGTCTTTAAAAGGTTAGCAATTGATATAATTTTCCAGACTGGTCATAATTTTTATGCAACTGGCTTCTGATGTAATCAAAAGATTAATCTTATTTGCATAACCGCTTCAATGAATCCATTGTGAAAACATCAGCGAATGCAAATGAACAACATTATCAGCAGGCTAAATTCCACACCTAGTGTAAAATGTGACTATAGTTTTACATGCATGCAGAGATGTCAGCAGCTGAACCTGTGGAGTGATTAGAATCAAAATATGACAAAACACCTGTTGACATGGTGAAATATTTTTCTTTCAGATTTGGTGAGCATGCAGGATACCATGGGGCGTAATGCAGCATTCCTGCTCTTCTGGGGTGAGATGTTATCAATGAGTTTGTGTCAGAGTAGATGTGATGACGCAGAAGGATGACAGTTACATCAACAGAACTCTATAATATTTCAGTGGATCTATTTATATGCCAGATCTCATGTACATGACCAGTCAAAAGTTCAAACACACTTTTATAATACTTTTATGGTAACACATAATCACTATTAACTAAGAGCTTTCCATCAATAAACTCCTAATTCGCTGCTTACTGATAGTAAGTAAAGTAGTTGTTACAGTAGTTGTGTTTAGGTGTAGATAGAAGGAGTTAAGGGATCCAGAACAAACGCATTAGTATCTGCTTTATAAGCACTAATAAACAGTCAATATGCTAGAAACATGCAACTAGTTAACAGTGTTTCCTAATCTAAAATTTTACCATTTTTTAAATGGAAGTATGGGAATGATTAAATGAGCAGAACATGACAAAATGTATTTAGCTGACATACTTATCCATAGCAATTTACAAGAACTGTAAAGACATTTATACGTAGTCACAATTTATAAGACTGATCATAAGCAGAATCTTTTAGATCAAATCGAAACATAAATTCAGTCAATCATGTCCAAGCTTTTCACTGGTACTTTTGGGGAGTGTGAATTTCATACTGAATTTCCATATTAGATATCACATATAGAGAAAGAAAAACAGAGCTGTCGATCACAACTACAATTATTTCCTGTTTTTATTTGCAGGAATCTTTAATTCTCACTTTCCTCTGGAATGCTGCCAAACTGTCTCTACTTCTATTGCCAGTTCTTCTCCAAACGTTTCCATGACTGTTTCTCAAAGCACTGCAACTCAAACCAATGCACATGGAATCACTTGGGAAGGAAGCACTAAAACAACTAGCATGGAAACATCAATGACAACTGAAACACCTGATCCCATTAATAATCCTATTACAACCACTGATTCCAGTACACATGAGGATACAGGCCAAACCTCAGACAGCAATATATCAAATTATTGGACCACTCCAACCACACCAACAACTGAAACCTCAACCAACAGAAGTGTCATAGAGCAGACGGCACTTTCTGAACCGACAACGATTGCCCCTACAACTATTGATGTTGTCTCAACATCAATCCACCAATCTTCTAATGAATTAAGTACTATTTCGTCCAAGCACCGGCAAAACTCTCAGACAAGTACTGCTGCCACTACACTACTTCAGTCTACATCATCTCAAAACACAACAACCAATGCAGACGCTACAGAGCCTTCTGTTACATCCTCAACTTCCAGCAGAAGTGTCATGAATCAAACTGAATTTTCTGAATCAGCAATGACAAAGATTGTACCTACAACAACTCCAGACTCAAGTTCAGCCATTTTCACAAAAATCTCAGAACCAAACTCTACACAACCGATGAACACTTCTCTCAGGGACTTTCCTGGCTCAACATCAATCCAACAACCTTCTAATGAATTAAGTACTATTTCTTCCAACCACCTGCAATCAACAACAACAAAGATTGCACCTACAACAACTCCAGACTCGAGTTCCCCCATCCTCACAGGAACCTCAAAACCGAATCTTTTTATAACAAATACAACCGAGATTTTCGCTACAGAGCCTTCTGTTACAACCTCAACTTCCAGCGGAAGTGTCACGAATCAAACTGAATTTTCTCAATCAGCAATGACAAAGATTGCACCTACAACAACTCCAGACTCTTCATTTGCATCCCCTGATGCGCCTTCTAGAACATCACACCCCACTGCCAAAACATCACAACAGTTTGAATATACTCAGCCCTACTTAACATCCAATAAATCAGATACTACATCCTTCAAAGACGTACTAACAACTACTGCTACCACTGCACTAGTTCACTCATCATCGTCACCAGTCATGCCAGACAGTGCAGAGGCTTCTTTTACAACCTCAACTTCATCCAGCAGAAGTGTCACGAATCAAACCGAATTTTCTGAATCAACAATGACAACGATTGCCCCTACAACAACTCCAGACTCGAGTTCAGCCATCCTCACAAAAACCTCAGAACCGAATCTTTTTATAACAAATACAACCAAGATTTTCTCTACTATTCAAGCCACTACACAATCGATGAACGCTTCTCTCAGTAACTCTTCTAGCTCAACATCAATCCACCAATCTTCTAATGAATTAAGTACTATTTCGTCCAAGCACCTGCAAAACTCTCAGACAAGTACTGCTGCCACTACACTACTTCAGTCTACATCATCTCAAAACACACCAACCAATGCAGACGCTACAGAGCCTTCTGTTACAACCTCAACTTCCAGCGGAAGTGTCACGAATCAAACAGAATTTTCTCAATCAACAATGACAAAGATTGCCCCTACAACAACTCCAGACTCGAGTTCAGCCATCCTCAAAAAAACCTCAGAACCAAATCGCCTCACAATGCAAAGTACAACCGAGTCTTACTCCAGCATTCAAGCTACTACACAACCGATGAACACTTCCCTCAGTGACTCTTCTGGCTCAACATCAATCCACCAATCTTCTAATAAATTAAGTACTATTTCGTCCAAGCACCTGCAAAACTCTCAGACAAGTGCTGCTGCCACTACACTACTTCAGTCTACATCATCTCAAAACACACCAACCAATGCAGACACTACAGAGGCTTCTGTTACAACCTCAACTTCCAGCGGAAGTGTCACGAATCAAACTGAATTTTCTGAATCAGCAATGACAAAGATTGCACCTACAACAACTCCAGACTCTTCATTTGCATCCCCTGATGCGCCTTCTAGAACATCACACCCCACTGCCAAAACATCACAACAGTTTGAATATACTCAGCCCTACTTAACATCCAATAAATCAGATACTACATCCTTCAAAGACGTACTAACAACTACTGCTACCACTGCACTAGTTCACTCATCATCGTCACCAGTCATGCCAGACAGTGCAGAGGCTTCTTTTACAACCTCAACTTCATCCAGCAGAAGTGTCACGAATCAAACCGAATTTTCTGAATCAACAATGACAACGATTGCCCTTACAACAACTCCAGACTCGAGTTCAGCCATCCTCACAAAAACCTCAGAACCAAATCGTCTCACAATGCGAAGTACAACCGAGTCTTACTCCAGCATTCAAGCAACTACACAACCGATGAACACTTCTCTGAGGGACTTTTCTGTCTTAACATCAATCCACCAATCTTCTAACGAATTAAGTACTATTTCATCCAAGCACCTGCAAAACTCTCAGACAAGTACTGCTGCCACTGCACTACTTCAGTCTACATCATCTCAAAACACAACAACCAATGCAGACGCTACAGAGCCTTCTGTTACATCCTCAACTTCCAGTAGAAGTGTCATGAATCAAACTGAATTTTCTGAATCAGCAATGACAAAGATTGTACCTACAACAACTCCAGACTCAAGTTCAGCCATTTTCACAAAAATGTCAGAACCAAACTCTACACAACTGATGAACACTTCTCTCAGGGACTTTCCTGGCTCAACATCAATCCACCAAGCTTCTAATGAATTAAGTACTATTTCGTCCAACCACCTGCAATCAACAACAACAAAGATTGCACCTACAACAACTCCAGACTCGAGTTCACCCATCCTCACAGGAACCTCAAAACCGAATCTTTTTATAACAAATACAACCGAGATTTTCGCTACAGAGGCTTCTGTTACAACCTCAACTTCCAGCGGAAGTGTCACGAATCAAACTGAATTTTCTGAATCAGCAATGACAAAGATTGCACCTACAACAACTCCAGACTCTTCATTTGCATCCCCTGATGCGCCTTCTAGAACATCACACCCCACTGCCAAAACATCACAACAGTTTGAATATACTCAGCCCTACTTAACATCCAATAAATCAGATACTACATCCTTCAAAGACGTACTAACAACTACTGCTACCACTGCACTAGTTCACTCATCATCGTCACCAGTCATGCCAGACAGTGCAGAGGCTTCTTTTACAACCTCAACTTCATCCAGCAGAAGTGTCACGAATCAAACCGAATTTTCTGAATCAACAATGACAACGATTGCCCCTACAACAACTCCAGACTCGAGTTCAGCCATCCTCACAAAAACCTCAGAACCGAATCTTTTTATAACAAATACAACCGAGATTTTCTCTACTATTCAAGCCACTACACAATCGATGAACGCTTCTCTCAGTAACTCTTCTAGCTCAACATCAATCCACCAATCTTCTAATGAATTAAGTACTATTTCGTCCAAGCACCTGCAAAACTCTCAGACAAGTACTGCTGCCACTACACTACTTCAGTCTACATCATCTCAAAACACACCAACCAATGCAGACGCTACAGAGCCTTCTGTTACAACCTCAACTTCCAGCGGAAGTGTCACGAATCAAACTGAATTTTCTGAATCAGCAATGACAAAGATTGCACCTACAACAACTCCAGACTCTTCATTTGCATCCCCTGATGCGCCTTCTAGAACATCACACCCCACTGCCAAAACATCACAACAGTTTGAATATACTCAGCCCTACTTAACATCCAATAAATCAGATACTACATCCTTCAAAGACGTACTAACAACTACTGCTACCACTGCACTAGTTCACTCATCATCGTCACCAGTCATGCCAGACAGTGCAGAGGCTTCTTTTACAACCTCAACTTCATCCAGCAGAAGTGTCACGAATCAAACTGAATTTTCTGAATCAACAATGACAACGATTGCCCTTACAACAACTC